>CM066216.1:6999214-7217271 GCA_033675125.1 Athetis lepigone | reverse complement strand
TCACTACTGGCTTGTTAAGCTAAAGTAAACTGTTAGCAGTCAAGTTAGGAGAACAGCAATACCTGAATAGGTTTAAACACCAAGACATCTGCATTAACTTACTATGAACTTGTCATTATAAAGTACTTTTTAATTAATTTCACATACATGATCATTTTAACTTTGACTTTTAATCATTCACACATAACGTGCATTTCTTCAGTGGTGAGAGATTTATTAGAACGTATTGACACTTTTAAAATAACTTTCTTAAAAGAAAAAAAAAATGACATTGGATCCATTTGACAAGTTGATGAAGCTACAGAAGTATAGTGAGAGAAAGTAGAAATATATATTATAATCATGCTAACCTGGAATATTGCAGTAGACAGTTCGCTCGTGGCATCTCCTACGAAGCTGGTGTCTCTAGGCTGGCTGGAGCGTCCGTTGCGGAGCCATCGTGCGCTACTTAGACCCACTACGAACAGTACTGGAAAATAAAGGAATAACTTTTAGTCTTCTTTAGTAATAAAATAAGAATGGTTTATTAACACAAAATACCTTTGTACACAAAATAATTACAGTTTAAATAAATAGTGAGTTTCAAATAGATCAGATAATCTTTGGTAAATTTAAAATTGATTCTTGATTGGACTTTGAGCAAAAACGAATGTGATACAGGAGACTAGGATAGAACCAAAAGGAAAAGTCTCCCTTCACAAAGGAATATCATTATAAGATAAGTCGATTTAGTTTCTTTTTGGCTGAATGGCGCCACTAGTGAAATGGAAGATAAGGTCAAATATAATTTAAGCCACAAGGTCAAAATCTAACCCGTGTAACACTAACACTCTCACATTACCATAATTTAGACATTCGCGAGTTGTCAACAAGTTTATGTCCTTATTATTGACTCGATTAATTATTGTAACTGTTCCGGTCGGTATCGATATGAGACTGGTTCTCGAGACATCTCGAGATGTGGGTCGAGTACATGTAGCGGTATCGATGCATATTATGTATGTACTTGTAACTGTTTGCTGCAGGACAATTTATTTATAGACCTTAAGGCCTGGTTTACATTGAGAGTTAACTACGACTTTATAGAGCTGCTAGCTTTTATTGCATGGTTCTTGTCGTGACTTCGTTCTTTACTAGCTAATGGTCGCTGCTTTTGCTCACGTGGACTTCACTTATAAGTATTTTAAAGATTAAGTGGATCTTCGGTTACTCCTTTTGTAGTAAAATTATAAAAAATCTTATCTTAGATGCTTACGACTTACGAGGCATCAACTACCAAAATTTTAAGTTTGTTGCCCCAGTGGTGTAGGCTTAACGTTAAAGAATCAGTTAGTCAGGCCAAAAAATTAAACATACAGTATGGATACATAGCTGACATACTAATACTTGTCCGGAATTTCGACAGAGTGGATGACGGTGATAGTAGACGTAATTAAAGTTGTGATTGTATTTGTAACGCAACCTTTGACCTAGATCATAAGCTAGCTCATTAGAAATGTCATAACGTTTGGTTCAGTGGATTTGCACTGAGTTTACAAACAAACAGACAGAATTACTATCGTATTTACGATATTGACTTACTCTCTAGCATAGTATAAATGTTAATAAGAATATTTAATAGAAACTGGTCTTGTGGTCTAAAGACCCGATTGGATATGTATGTATACTAAAGTATCGCCTATAATGAAAATCGCTCGAGAAAGCGATTTCTTCTCCGCGAAAGTTTCCAATTTATTGTTCACATAATATCCTATCGCGATACAAGCATAAAATTATAATTCATGACCAATAAGTTTGTCGGCCAGTTTATTGAGGCTAAAATTTTCTATCTCTTATAAATATCGCTTATATTAATAACTTATTACAAAAAAAAAACCACTTCAAATTTTTATAAAACCCAAAAATAACCTAAATTTCGGCCAAATCTAGTCTGGTTGTTGTTTTGCATTCTTCGGCCATTCTCCGAAAAGCAAATTTTACGTGTCCGGGCTTGAATAACCCGTACTTTTATCATATTCAATCATCCAATATTTTTTATATGTTAGATAGCATCCCTATCTAGCCATAAACAAAAACACAGGCTTCTGTTTAAAGTATTTAAGACTAAATTAATTTAATCTAAGTTCAAAAACCTCTGTTCTCTAATTACCGTAACGTGTCCGCACACTGTCTTAATGTTAAAACTTACTTGTAATTTTTATGACTTACAGGTTTACTTTGATCTATTCAACATTTTAAATGGTGTTAAACAACGTGTATCGCATAGTAAAATATTGACTCACTAGAACCAGTCTATAAATAATTATCATTAAATTATCGGATGTCCGATGGAAAGTTATAATTACCGTGACATATTCTGTTCTCGAGTGCACACCCCTAAAAAACAGTATTTGGCACACCACTTCCGAATGCGTCTCGTCTCCTCCATGTGTACCGCGAAACATCAGCAGTTGCACGTGTCTAACGTTAGTGTACCGCTAATAAAGCGCTCTTGTATATAATTACCGTAACCTTGGTTACAAACTTTTCTAATTACCGTTTCACATTATATAAATTTGATTTTTTAAGTTAGACCTAAGTTGATCATGTAAATCGAGGCAGTACTTTGGCCTCCGTACGTTGTAATAAGCTAGTATTTGCATATTTTGTTGGTTTCCGAAATTTTTAAGAAAATCTATCGTTTTCTAATTACCGTATACTAATTACCGTATGTTTATAATTACCGTTGTATGAAAAAATAATTCTTATTTATTAACTGTAGCCTCAAAATAGATGGGTACAGAAGTCAATCTACATGCAAAGCGCGCTTGAGCATCACCCGCGATCATCAGTGATGAGTTGATGAGGCATATCCGCGGGATATATATAATAATCCCGCGGATATGTGGAGGACGAGGCTTTCTTAATGCTAAGTCTCTCCTCAACCGCGAGACCCGGAGGTTGTATCTCCAGGAATATTTCCTTAAAGCTGACGTGGTTCCTTACGTCAGCACCGAGAATCCGAGATGTGGTCACTGTGGTCAAGAACCTCACTCCGCTCTCCTTAACTAAAGAGAACTGGCGCAAACTTGTAGTGCTTGAGGCAAAGGATCGTGAGGAAGTATGGCAGAGTAAGGCGCTACACGGGCGGCTTTTCCGGGCCCTGCATGGGCCCGATGTAGACTTTTTAGTGTCAGTTTAGTAGCTACAATTTGGTGACCTATTTGGGGAAACCGAAGGTTTTGTCTGTACAATTATGGATGAGGTTATCATGACGAATAATTGTCGGGAATTTATTGTGAAAGATGGTACGGTTTGACTTATGTCGGCGTGTCACCTGCCGGAGAACGATTCGACACACTATCTCTGATTATTCTCGTCTTGCTAACAAAGAGGACTTGAATGGGCACAACCTAGTAGCCAGGATTATCAATCAGCAACTTGCTCTGAGATACGGCCTCGTAGAATCTGAAGATGGCAATGTCACATTGTACTGGGGTCGATACATCATCACTGAAAGGACTGTTGTAGCAAACAAGCTTGATATAGTGGTGGTGGATTGATTGGAGCGGCGCGCAATGCTCGTTGACTTAACGGTCCCGCGTGACAAGAACCTTGTGAAGATCAAGAAAGATAATAAAAATTAAGTATCGACTTGGCTCGCGATATTGTTGACATGTTGAATGTGGACTCAACGGTCATGTGCCGATAGTTGTTTCTGCCAATGGTTTAATAGCCAAGAGTCTCGACCAACACCCAAGGAGGCTCTCGTCAGATGGCTGGATCTAGGACTTTATTCAGAAGCTTTTGGACACGGCTCGCATCGTTAGGAAGTTCTTCTCTCTGAAGCCCTGATCACCGGTAGCTGGGACCCTGTTCCCGATGCCGTTGGGTTACTGTTTTTTATATTCTTACATGTTTTTGTTTTTTTATATCTATATTTAAAAATGTAAATTATCTGTATAAAAATAACGCGAAAATGAACCCGCGGCTTCACTCCTACTATACCATACTCTAGCCTACTCCAGCCTACCCTACTATATCCCACTCTAGCCTGCTCTAGCCTACCCTACTATATCCCACTCTACCCTACTCTAACCTACACTACTCTAAAGTACCCTTTTAATTTTTAATTTTGTACCTTCTCCAAACAATAACAAACACAACAAAGAATTAGTGAAATCGGTCTAAAGGTGATAAAGGGAAATAGGGATTCATTTTATATAAATAGATGTATACAAATTATTAATGTGTGTTATTTTTATTATATTATATCACATTTTACTTAAAATTGACAGTGTTTTCTAATTACCGTGGCATAAGATATTAAACTTTTCTAATTACCGTACTCATAATTTTTTTAAGTCTCAATAACTAGAAAACTACCAGTAATTAAAACATGCCTCATTTATTATTGAATTCGTATTTTTTACTAGTTTCATATTTTAATGAGTTTAAGGTAAATCAGTGAAAAATAAAAATGGTTACGGTAATTAGGCAAATAACGCCGAATCGGAGAATGACCGTCTTACAGACTTTCGAAATGTAAATTACTTTTGTGTATTTAATTTACGAAGTAGGATTTTTTTTGTAAAAAAGTTATTATTTTTGAAAAATAACCTATACTCGAGGCGGCCGAATCTAATGTAAATTCTTACTTTGATCAATTTATTTAAATCTTGAGAGTGTAGCTAATATGGTAGCTAATGACTCGAGAGAAATCAAAATTCAATATGGCGCCAACCAGACGCCATCTTGTAACTTTGTAAAAAAAACAAGCAGATTATTTTAAGTGGAAAATCATTGAATAGGTTTTAACATTCCTAAAGCTGGCCACATTATCACATACAAAATGCAAAATGAACTTTATCTTCACAAATATAAGACATGATGTATGCACCTATTACGCTAGTAAAGTAAATATTCGTCGAATAGACGATACATTCGCAATACATCTACAACATTACTCGTATACATAAAAAATACCACCATTTTATTGTACAAACAAAGGTATATTACTGTGCAATAACGTTAATTGCGCCAGTGAATCTGATTACGCTCAGATTATCGGCAAGAAGCGATGCGATGCGACTACGGTGCGTGGGCGGAGGCGTCACGGCTGAGATGCGATGCAACGATGCAATTGTGCAACGGTATGTGCGGGAACAGTGTGTGTTCATTATGACGAGAAATCGCACCACCCGTTGCTCATTCATTTTAGGGTTATGTACACGAGGGGTGTCAACAGGACCCTGTTACTAAGACTTCACTATCAGTCCGTGAGCTGTATCTCGTATCGTAAGAAATAGAAAGTTGAGCTGCGGAATTATTGTAATAGTTACCGCGTTCACGGAATTTAAAGGGGAATCGAAGGAACAAGGGTGGGTTTTAGTTTGTAAAAGGCTGTCACTCCCGCGGGAGAAGTAATTTGAAGATTTCCCATCCTCAAAAAAGAAGAAGTAGAAAGTGTTAATTTTGTTTGAAACTTATTTTCTATTGCCGTTGTAAGTTGTACGCTTCAACTGTAACTTCGAGTTTCTCTCGCATTTGGCATATACACACATCAAAAGTGTCTAGGGATATTTCAATTAAACCTAAATTACTAAAATTCTATTAACTTTTTGTTAAAACATGTACACATTAAAATAAACCTTGTTTAATAGACTTTTTAATCTGATAATAAACTTTTAGATAAAGTTAAATTTAAAAAAAACTTAGAAGAAGAGGAAAAACTCAAACAAAATTTCAATCTTAACTTTATTTTTGAAACATCAAAACTTAAACAAAACAACAATTTTTTTATAAAAATTCTTGAAAACTTAAAATTAATATTCCGTGGATCCACCTAAGACTCTCCTGACACATCTGCAGCGTTTCTGCATACTCAAAACAAGGGTGTCAATATCCTGTTGTGGAATACTGTCCCATAATTGCCGGTTCTGAAGCCATGAAGACCAGTCAGAGCGTTATATCCAGGCTTTGGTCATGTTATCGTGTCACGGAGGAAGTGGTGGAACGGCACCGAGGACCTCAACGCATTACAACACATGTACAGGACCGATTCATAGTAAATGCTGCACGAAGTCAACTAAATGCAGCGGCGATGCAATTGGTTCAAAGGCTACAGAGAGAGTATGGTTTGCTGGTAAGCGGTCAAACTTTGAGTAGGCGACTGCATGAAGTCAATCTACGTGCTCGTAGGCCATTGGGTATCAGCACTAAGGAGAGGTAATCGAGGAAGAAGATTACAATGGGCTATTGCACACGAAAACTGGAACCATTCTCAATGGTCACTTGTGCTTTTCACTGATGAATCTAGGTTTGGATTTCATCCTGATTCGCGAAGAGTACGCGTTTGGAGAAAACCTGGATGTTGGAATCGACTGCAGCACCCACAACAAGTTCATGCATATTAAGGTGGCACGATTATGGTTTGGGCAGGAATTCGTCTCGGCGGTAGAACGGACCTCGTTTGGATACAAGGCAATATGACTGCTCGAAAATACCAAGATGAGGTGCTAGAGCCTGTAATCTTGCCCCACAAACAGCAAATGGGACAAAATTTCCAGCTAATGCACGACAATGCCCGTCCACATACGGCGCGTATCGTTACAAGTTGGTTACAACAGCATGTTATCCAAGCTTTAGACCGGCCTGCACAATCCCCTGACTTAAATCCTATTGAGCATGCCTGGAATATGCTTCAGAGAAGAGCTCGTAGGAATTTCCCTGTTGATATTGTGCATCAAAACCAGCTTTGCTTGCATCTTAGCAGGATTTGGGACAGTACTCCACAACAGGATATGGACCCCCTTGTTTTGAGTATGCAGAATCGCTCCAGATGTGTCAGGAGAGTCTTAGGTGGATCCACGAATTATTAATTTTAAGTTTTCAACAATTTTTATAAAAAAAAAATTGTTTTGTTGTTTAGGTTTTGAAATTTCAAAAATAAAGCTAAATTGAAATTTTGTTGAGTTTTTCCTCTTCTTCTAAGTTTTTTTTTTATTTAACTTTATCTAAAAGTTTATTATCAGATTAGATAGGCAATTAAACAAGGTTTATTTTAAAGTGTAGGTGTCTTAACAAAAAGTTAATAGAATTTTAGTTATTTAGGTTTAATTAAAATATCCCTAGACACTTTTGATGTGTGTATTTTAGACGCATCTTCTTTTTCTTAATTACTGTGTATTTTTCCATTTTCTCCGTACGTTCAGAAAGGGGTACTTAAGTTTTAAAAAGATCATTTAACAAATTAGAACTTCGTTGGTGAAGACTTGATTTATAATTGTATTAAGTTTATTAAAAATAAAATAAGTTTATTTCTAACATGTTTGTGTACAATGTTTATAGCTCCTCCAAAAATAACAATTTAGTACATATATTTTAGTAGCTCTAAAGCTCAATGTAACTCATAACGTTTACCATTGAAAAAGCCCGATACAAAAGTATTATTCATAAAACTCTTAACCAACAATTTACACTTAAAAATGTAAAAGCAAAGATATTTCTCAAGTCCAATATTTAAACTCCATATTTCATAGTGAAGTTAAAGACAAACATACAAAGCATGAGAATGGCATGCGCCTGCCGCGATTGCTCCAATGTGAGGTAAAGTAAAGCACGGAGCAACGCACTACGCTGACCCTACCCCATTGTGCTGAGTACCGTCAGCAAATACCTACGTGAGATGCGAGAATAGCGCACACAAAATGACTGACACTTAGTGTTACATTAGCGAGATAGTGATGATGGTAATATATGAGCATTATCGGTTTAAAACGGTTTTTTAATGTCAATGTATTCTACTTTGGTTATTCTGTTCATTACCCGAGGTTCAATTACGTTACGTTACGTTTTTAGTTTCAGTCAATCAATAATAACATTTTTAAGGTTCCATAAGACGGAAAAGGACCGTAAACCTTGTAGTCTATTTTCTGTCTGTCTATTTTAAGTCCTCTACCATTTTCAAATCTACTGAGTCAAAAAACTTAAATTAAGAATCCGTACTTCCGTAGTAATATTATAAATGCGAAAGTAACTCTGTCTGTCTGCCTCTTTTTCACGCCTAGACCACTGAACCGATTTGAATGAAATTTGGTAGAGATATAGTCTGGAACCCGAGAAAGGACATAGGGTTTTCATCCCGGAAATCCCCCGGGAACGGGAAATATTAATTCACACGGACCAAGTCACGGGCAAAAGCTAGTAGTATATAATTTGCTAGTTTATAATGTGAATGATAATAAGTATTTGATTTTATATTTCAAACGATTTTTGTAGTTTAGTACCATACACAGCTTCACGTCAGTTGAGCCTTATAAATATTGGTTACAATAAAGTTGTAGGTTTAACATAGTTACTAGATTTTAAACAACTAATTGTGAGAATTTATACCCAGTTTCTAGAGGTAAATCGATAATTAATATACAAAATTAGCCCAAAAAATTATTCTTGTATACTTATGAAACCATAAGTATTATTTTTGCAAGCCGTACTCAGCTCTCTAAGTGCATACCTCTCTCGAAAGTAATCACGGCGAGCCACAGAGTAAAATAATAAACTTTGTTGTAATACTTAGTACTTGTACAGGCTAGTATAATTGTAGATATTATACTACATGTGACTACACATTCACATATTTCTATATAAATTCCAAGCTCCAAGAAACAATAAACGCAGAGAAATAAAACTCTTTAGTGGAACTGCTGTTCTTTTATTTATTTTTAGTCTGTGGTTATTAAAGTTAAGGTGAAGCGATGCGATTTTCTTTACATCGTAACATTGGCATTGCTATGCTTCTATTGTCATTGTCATTTCGGAGAAGCATGCCTCGTCATGTTTTATCTTTATTTTAAAACTCTTTACTGTGCTACGGCAAAAAAAAAGTAATGATTTTTTTAACTTCGTGGGATCATACGTATCGTAGGTATCCCAGCCTAAAAGCTATAACTAAAACAATGCTAACTACTCACAAAGACTTTTATTAAAAACTGTTTAGTACGTACAGTCGGTGATAGCTATTACCTGACCCACCCTGAGAACGAACGAATTTGAACCCTCTGTTAATAACATTAAAGGCTATTCAATCTGTATGAATACATCAGACTAGCACTACTCGATGAACAGAGACAATTGATACGCAAACTTGATCTTTAAAACGTTAGTGTTAGGGTATTTATAATTTTGTCATGCAATTTTGATTTTTATGTGTTAGACTTAGAGTGTATCAGAGTATTATAAAATAATAATTGTCATTGCTAGTAGTCGCTTATTCTAAAGATTATATTAAAACATATCTGGTCCCGTGGTCCGTGAGCAATGTCTGAGACGAACAAGATGCGGGTTCAAATCCTGCGCCAAAAACATAGTTTTATGATATTTTTTTAATTTACAATTTATTCTTTATTGTGTTTTTTTTTTAAACAAAATATGATTAATAAAATCTGGTTGATTTAATTAATCATGATTTAATTAAATACAATAACAACAGAAATGAAAAACAATAATGATAATGATATCGATTTTATTCAATATAATATATAACTTACAAAACCTAAAACATTAAAACAATAGAACACATTTTTTTATATTTGTTTCTTTTTTAAAAGTAGGTAAATAATCTGTTACATTTTTACAAAGAGTTTAATGTAGTGAATCAACATGTTATATTATGTTTAGAAATAAATAATATTTCTATTTTATAACAATAACATCACCACATTAACTGTTATACCTACTTATATAAAAATGTAAGTGAAAATAGCACTAAATACTTTGACGTTTTACCTAGTTTATGGATATTATTTTAGTTTTAAATTATGATTATGATCGTAAAAAGGACTTGCTTATTTATCGTATGAATCACTTCTTTAGAAATGATTATAACAGCAGTTTATTAAACACACACCCGGCATGTAAATTTTGTTGTTTGCGGGTTCTGTCTTAATAGCGAAGTGGAGCACCGTCTTTTTCTATAATTTGTTGCAAGCGAGTTCGCATACCGCACACCATATTCCAACAAGCATCAGTTCCTCTTATGAGTTCCCAGATTCTTCGCCCATCCTTATCAGATTTAAAGGACTTCTCGTCAGTGAATATGACTACATGTTCTTCCCAATTAAAATCCAAATATTCTTGGGCAAAACGGACTCTTGCTTGGCGATGAGCAGCAGATAATTGAATTTTACGGCTTATATTGTTTCATTCCAGCAGTATGCAAATGTTTTCTAACTGTTTGAACTGAAACATTATACTGCACTGCAGTGGACGAAGTAGGTGTGAAAGGATTATTAATATGTTCACGAACAATAGCTTGGTGTCGTTCTGACACGGGAGTAAATATGACAGGTTTTGGTCCCGACTTATCCTTTTGAACATTTCCTGTTTCTCCAAAACGTCTTAACCACAATCTGTCTGTATTTCTCTGAAACAATAAAAAAAATCATTTTACGTTTAAACTTGGAATAATAACGCGTTTAAGTATAAAATCTTAAAATAAAATTGTTTACGTCAGGACATAAGCAATATAGCTACTAACAAAGTATAAATTTAGAAGAAAATACTTACTGCTATATTAAGTCTCCTAGCAATCTCTCTGATGCCAACATTCTCTTCGTGCAAATAGATTATTTTGAATTTTAAATAATCACTCAATTGAGACATGATAATAAAACTATATAATAAAAATTTAAAAATTGGAAAAAGATGCTGTTTTTTGTAATTTAGTAAGGCAAGGTAAAAAAATGTTCGCACGTAGTCACTGCTTATTACGCGTAGACTGGCATTAGTTGTATTGTATTATGAGTATCACAGTTAATTTTTGTTTTCCTACCCATATCCCTAGTTGTATTTGAATACTAGTCTTATATTGAATACGCATATTTGTTTTTCAACTACCCACTTGTTATAAGTTAGACGAATATATTACCAATTTAGAAATTATTATATTTGATGAATTTGTCTGATTCTTTACAATAATGCAAGAATACTTTACGGAAGAAATTCTAAATAGGAAACAAAACATTACAACAAATCCTTGATACAGGATTTGAACTCTCACTTTGCTCGTCCCAAACTTTGTGCACGGCCACGAGACCAGATCTGCTTGAGAATAACGTTTAAAATAAGCTACTACTAGCATGATACTAATTATATAACAATATTCTGATAAACTTTAAGTCTTACGGAATAAAATTCAAAATGGTATGACAAGTAATTATAAATATCCTAACGCTAATGTTTAAAGTCCAAATTTGCGTATCAGTTGTATTTGTTCATCGAGTAGCGCTGCCAGTCTGATAAATTCATACGAAGTGAATAACCTTTAATGTTACAAGCAGAGGGTTCAAATTCGTTCGTTTTTAGGGTGGGTCAGGTAATAGCTATCACCGACTGTACATACTACACAAAATTTAACTTTAAATACCTAATATATTTGACATGATGAAATACGATTTTCTATACCTAGTAATTTTGTTTAACTGTAACTTATTTTCGCTCGGGTTATGTATATGTTTACGAATATATATGAATGTAAGCCAGTAAGTACCTTAGGACCTTAGCTATAGCTATTACTTTAGTATGTAGGTGGATTACGTGTTTGACAGATCCTGTAAGTACCTATTTCTCTATAATTTTGAGCATGTAACTGCACTATCGAATAAAAATAGCAAACCATAGGCGTTTCTTCAGGAGTTGGGATAGACCTTCAATACCTATTTTTTTTTTATTTTTCAAAAACACCAACCAGCTCAAGATCCCGAGACCAAAGCATCATTTGATACAATCACCACCATATTCAAGCCACCACAAACACTATATAATTGCCATGAATGCAGTTTCACACATTATAACATACGGTATTTAAGTATTACATACTCGTTCCGAGGGACATTAATATTAATGCGTCAGCTTCGACGCGTGCGCAAGACATCTTTGTTCTGTATTTAATAGACATTCAACGTTAACTTTCGGATTATGGTCATTTAAAGACTGGATTCTGACTTTACAAGCAACTTAAGAATTGAAATTGCGTTTGTAAAACTAAACTGATTGATCTTCCTAGCCTTTGTGTTCAACTATATTGGGGTCGTCTTCCAGCCTAACCGGATCAGCAGGATACCAGTGTTTTAGACTGGTCAGACTTTTTGGCTTCTGACTACCCGTAACGACTGTTAAATCTCTACGAATGACAACCGGGACCAAGTGGTTTGTGCTTTCCGAGGCACGGGCTTTCAGCCCAAGATAATCTTCTAAACTTATTTTGTTTTCGTAGAACTAAACGTTAATGAAATTGTCTGAAGTTCTTATTCATGAAAACAAAGTTTAATTGTTTACGAAAGGTTTATTGGTCACATAGTTTGGAATGATGGATGTATGGATGTTTACTACTCTTTAATGCAGAAATCACTGAACGGATTCTGTTGAAACATTACAGTAATATAGCTTAATACTTCAAAATAACGAATAGGCTGCAAAAATCACTTTATGTCCAACGGGAGCGGAGCATTTACCGTAGAACTTACATAACGCGGATGCGATCAAATAAAAGGGCTTTGAGATTTTTTTCTATTACTTCCTAACGTTATCTAAAAGTTTCTACAATCGTTTATAAGATCTTTAAAACAAAGGCGTATAATTTCTCAAAATTCTTCTATTTCGGTGACAGATGTAGCCACAGATAAAAAAACCGGCCAAGTGTGAGTCAGACTCGCGCATGGAGAGCTCCGTGCCATCATCGGCAAAATATGCCAATATAGGTAATCATGTTTGTTGTTTGGGAGTCCCACTTAAATATCTGAATCATAAATAGTTTTTTATAATTTGTTTTTATTGCAGCAACAAAAGTAGGTATGCAATGAAAATTTCAACTGTCTAAATATCACGGTTCATGAAATACAGTCTGGTGACAAACAGACAGATAGACAGCGAAGACTTGGTAATAGGGTCCTTCCCCGTTTTACCCTTAGGGCGGGGAACCCTAAAAATACAGTCACGTGCCACAGCTGAATGTCAAAGACGCGTCTCCCTTTGTCTGCGCAGTTTTTACTAAATAAACGGATGTCTATTGAAATTTAAATTAACTTCTGAGAAACGCATTGGCTGACCTTTAAATCTATACTAATATTATAAAGCTTGAGATTTTATTTTTTAAATAAACCGATTCGATTTCCCGCGTCACATTAAATACTAAATGATATGAAAGGATCATCACATCTCATGTTAAGACCCCCGCGCGGATCAGTAACAAAAGAAGTAATAATTACCGCGGGTAAAACCGCAGTGCTCTCCTAGTAGTTCATAAGTACGTAACTTTATGCACTTTACAATCCTGTTAAGGAATTTGTAAGCATTAAACAACGGAAATTATTATATGTATAATTTCCGTTGTTTAATGCTTATAATAATTTCCGTTGTTTAATGCTTACAAATTCCTTAACAGGATTGTAAAGTGCATAAAGTTACGTACTTATGAACTACTAGGAGAGCACTGCGGTTTTACCCGCGGTAATTATTACTTCTTTTGTTACTGATCCGCGCGGGGGTCTTAACATGAGATGTGATGATCCTTTCATATCTAACTTTATATAGTAATTAACAGTATATAGTAATTACTACTGTCGGCAAAACAGCTAAAGGTTTGGAGTGATTATTTTATTTTTACAACAATAACCCATGGCTTCGTCCGTGTATATCGTGTATATTTCACAGACATTTTGCGTGAATTCGCCGTACGGCGTCGAAATTATAATAAAAATAAAATAAAAAATAGCCATTAAAAGACCTAAAGAAAAGTTCGAAATCAAAATATTACATCGAAATAAGTTTAGTAGTTTTGCGACAAAGAATAACAGACGGATAAACAGATCTAGATTCAGTTATAATATCTGTAGGCCTTTGGGTTTGCTAGGTTAATGCACGACACAGAAAAAAACATAAAATACGGAATGTAATTTGGTCTTGCAAACACATTTTTTTGTAGTACACACTATTTTCCAAGAAAAGCTTAAGTAATTATGTGTGTCCTTGTATATATTTAATGTAAAACTTTGTACATAACTCAACTGGGTCGTTGTCGTGCCAGATAAGTCACGTTGTTTAAGAGAACTATGCCGACAGCACTACATACAAACCTAATGTAGATATAATTTTATAAATATAAAAGTGCAACCATAAATAAGTGAATTCAAATAACCATTACAGGCACTTTTGAATTGTCAAAGCATCTGAAAATTAAAGCTAGGTGATCGTTCCAAGCAATAGATTTCAGAGTAAATACGTAAACTCGATAATTTGCACTTTCCATACTAATATTATAAATGGGAAAGTGTGTCTGTCTGTCTGTCTGTCTGTATGTTTGTCTTTCTTTCACGGCAAAACGGAGCGACAAATTGACGTGATTTTTTAAGTGGAGATAGTTGAAGGGATGGGGAGTACCATAGGCTACTTTTTGTTTTTTTCTAATGCGAGCGAAGCCGCGGGCAGAAGCTAGTTTTATTATAAGACAATAAGGTATTAATTAATATTTATTGTTTGTTAGTTTCAGGTAAGTACAGTCAGAGACAAATGTCGAATACCATTGTAACTTTTACATAACATCTACCTAAGTCAGTAACTATTTAGTAATCTGTGCCTAAGTAGGCACATATATTATTCTGCCTTTCATGATGAAGGTTTTTTTTTTATACAAGCCACTTTTTTATACTATCTCCAGCTTCGTACGGCTGTTACAAATCTTTGGATTTTTCGAATTTTCTTTACACAATATATTGTATGCATGTATTGTACACAAAATCTTCCTCACAAATCACTCTGTCTATTAGTGAAAACCGAATGAAAGACGGTTCAAGAGTTTTTGAGATTTTCGGGAACAGAAAGTTTGAAGTGGAATATTTTTCATCGGCTTAAGTTGCTGGCCTTGCTTGAAGATTTGTTTCTACAGTGTGTGCATGTCAAAGTCAAACTCAAATCATTTCAAAGTCAATTATTTTTATATTAAAATGCGCTTTGAAACGACATTCACGACCAAAAATAATTGATTCTAGTCGCATGACTTAACTTACTTTAATGTTTATAGGTATTATATTTTTTTCTAGAATTGTTAATACGCACACAAATAAAATAATTTCGTGCATGTCTTCTACAGAAAGAAACATAATTACTTATTGAAAAATTTTGAATCGCCCATTTTGTGCAAGATATTCGAATCAACCAATTAGCAGTTGTACTAAAAGTATTGATCTCATGCTGTATAGTCTCCATGAGACCTACTTTTTGGAACGAGCAACTAGGTTAATTTTTCTGACAGACTGACACCTTGACGATTCAAAAGTACCTGTAAATGGTTTATTTGAATAAAATAGTTTTGAATTTGAGTTTCATAGTTTAAGTAGCTGTGTCATTCATACAAAATAACATTCTCCGTTTTACCCTGTTAAAAGGACTAAATTTACAATAATGGTTTCTTAGTGCCCCTCTTCAAAGCTATGTTTTAAAAAGTATCTATTCTGCAAGTTTCAAGTTTTTGCTTCAGCCATTTTGGTTGTGTATTGGTGTATTGGTCATTACCAAAAAGCCGGTCTATATAATTCATAAAAATCTGTTAATTTGAGGTTGAACAAGATTAATGCAGCCAGAGCCTTAACTACAGTCCCTTTTACACAATAGCTGATTAATGTATTATTAAACCTACCTCAATAATTACAACTAATGAAGGACGCATTAAGAATACCTAGTTATGATAATAATTCTCAGGAATGCATTTATTATCATAATATATTGTAATTAAATTGTCATGGTACATCGTTACAATGCATATCTACCTATACTTCCGACAAATTCGACAAAGTTTTTTGACAACAAACGTTTCGGCCGCTAAATTTCTTCCGCTCCGGTCGAATCAGGAATTTCATTCATCATCACCCTAGCCTTTCCCCAAGTATATTGGGTTTGGCTTACAGCCTAACCGGATTCAGCTGGATACCAGTGTTTTACGTGAAGCGACTGCCTATCAGACCTCCACAACCCAGTAACGCGCGGCTTGATACCCCTTAGTTAAACTCAACAAAAACAGAACCAACAGAAACGGGAATTTCATTATTATAGCTATTTTTGTACGGTCTAAATGAAAAATCTTTTTATTTATTCTCACGATACAAAATAAAGTTTAAATAAACATAGTTCATTAATTGTATTAATTCATTGTGCAAATGAAAAAAGAATTGAGAATTATTTTTGGGTGGTTAGAATGAATGGGATTTCTAACTGACACATGAGCTTTCCATGCAATAAAAAGACATTCTAAAGTTTTGATAGAATGCCCTTTGAGTTTAACTAGAATAAGAACTTTCAGAGATAAACTCTTACAAATTAAAAAAAAAACAAACAAACATTGCCAATTCATAAAATGTTTTATACAGGGACACTTTTCAATCACCATCCAAATTTTAAAATCGAGGACTTTTAATCAAATTATTTTCATAATTATGTGAAACAATATAATCAAATAATAACAAAAAACAAATAAAAACATTCAAAAGAAAATATCCGAAAGCGGGGTGCAACGTGTGAGGGAGGGGTGGGCGTAGTGCGTGCTTTTGTGTGCATTGCGTTTCCGAATTTTAAAGGTAAGCGCGTGTGCAGTCAAGTTCAACAACCTAGTTAAATTGTATTTATTCCACACGTTTGGATTTTAGTAGCGGACAATGTGAAAATCATGTAATTTTTTTTTATTTTTTTTTATTTCATTAATTGATAAGGTTATCGATTCTGAACCATTTCTGAAAATTTGGATGGTGGTTGCAAAATGACCCTGTATAGCTTAACAACAAATACGACATATCTTGCCAATTCTCCACACCTACATAAGTAACATACTCAACTTGCAATGACAACACTACAGATAGTCATCGGTATTCGGTTTCCCCTTCAACTTGAGATAAAAAACATATCGTATAATCGTATGTTCGATCTTAGTGATGAGCTCATGACTTGTATAATACGCATAAATAGTTATTGCCCCGTAGCGCACTTGTGAAGTTGATCGTGACACAAGGCGCTATCACGATTAGTTGTCTGTGTAATTATGCAATATCAACAGTTGAAAAAGTCCCCGGTAGTTTTGGGCAGACAAAAATTCTGTGTTTCGCTTTTATTAGTACTACAATAAGGTTGCACTTGGTCCGTGCAATACCGCACCTCACCTGGCGGACTGCAAGCGAAGAGCAATCTCATGTCAGTAATAATAAGAGCGCACTGCAAATATTGGTGCTGATTCTCTTGTTCACAAACTTAAATTAAAGTTCAGTGCATCTTTTTCTTTCCATTTCATTAAGATAAAGACAAAAAATAAAATATTAGTTTAGACCTGTCAAATTGAGACACTCCATAGATAATTTCGATTAAAAACATGGCGACTACTAAAAATACGTCGATTTACTTAAGGCGCTGTCTAATTTAACAGGTCTGAAAATAATATGTATCTTCTGTCCTTTTCTTAATGAAATGGAAAGAGAAAGATGCACTTAACTTCAGTATAGTTAAGTTTGTGAATTAGAGAATTAACACCATTATCTTTGCAATAGTCCCTCGTCTGCCCAGACCCAAAAAGATTTGTTAGGGATCCTGGGATCCTAGGTGATTTGTTGTATCAGAATCTGGTAACAACTGACATACTAGCAAAAGTCGAAATACAAATACATAAACTCCTTGACTTACAATTTGTGCTAATTATAATTGAACCGACAGAGAAGGTGAAAATTCTTTATGTCCGGCTGGGGGAGGGGCCATGATGCTACGTGGGACCTGAGGTACCTATATTATTTATTCTGGACTTATAGCTATGATGTGTGCAAAACAACAAACTAACAAATTCAAAATATTAATAAGTTAATTAAGTTGTTCGAATGTTTTTACTATAATTTGTTTTGTTTCTAAACTTTCACCGGCTTTCGACTATCAACTTGTACGTAAAACCAACTCATTTGTTAGAAACATGTTAATTAGCATGTCAATAACGACAGGCTTACATAAAACACTTACCTAATAGTAACGGACGCATTTTCACTATTTTTCAGCTTTTCTTATTATCTGTAAACAAAAAGATATAAATAAGTAAAGCGTTTATCATGTTTATCACTTCATAGTATAAAGCAAAGTGGCTTTCCGCTATCTATCCGTCCCTATGTGTGCTTAAATCCGTACTAATATTATAAATACGAAAGTAAATCTGTCTGTCTGTCTCTTCTTCACGCGTAAAGCACTGACCCGGTTTGAATGAAATTTGGTACAGATATAGTCTGGGTCCCGGGAAAGGACATAGTTTTCATCTCGGAAATCCCCGGAATTATAAAGTTGGTGTCTAAATAAGAATAAAATTGTTAATATATTGTTAAAGGAATATTTTTCCACTATTAAAGAAGCTGGTGACACAGAAATATTCATGAATTGTTTATTTTTAGGTGTGTCTCTTTAGCGGTACGGTATTGGGGGGTCATAATCCTTATGACCGTCGGAAGGATCATCGGATCAACATTATAAAGCTATTAACATAATTAAGGAGAATAAATAAGAAATAATCTTGTAACAAGTATCTCGTGTAACAAAATGTGATGCGCACAAAATGTGCCATTTTAGAACGTAATAAAATAATTTAAAACGAGTTACATACTATAGGTATTATTAGAAAATCTGTGTTTGGAAGAAAAATTCGAATCATTATCCTAAAGACATTACCTAATACCTATTATAGGCACAAAATTTTGAATCTTATACGTTGCAAAATAGGGTTCAATTTCACGAAACATGATATGGGTTATGACTTTAAATTACTAAAGCTCGGAGTACAATGATTTATTGACAATATATGATGATGACCTTGAACTTTTGACAACTAAATACGCCTAGAAGAGGCGCCGAATAATACGTACGGGTTTAGCAAGATATTAGACTGGCAAATAAAAACTTATCTAGTGAAAATTGACTTTTAAAATATATTAAAAGTAGCAATTTTTTGCAAAGTGGTTATATTAATGGAACCACTTTATTAGAGAGTTAGTTAATCCCTGAATATCGAATCAAACTAACATATTCAGGACTTATGAGTGTAAATATTAAAATTACCTATTTAAAGAAACGTGGAAAATAATCTATTACTATTATCTACTTAAACCTTCGAACACACGTGATTCTAGACACAATAGAAAGACAATGGCAGCCCGACAGCCGGCTGTCGCTTGGTCGTTGAAAAGTTAATATGTTCATTTGTTCAAAAATGGGGAAAAAACTTAATTTACACGAATGACATAAGTACTTAAAAAATGTGTCGCCATTGCAAAAGCTTAAAGAAATAAATAAATAAAACCGCCGTTCACGGTCAGAGGAAACATCCTAACATATCGTCATCTACCTAAATACGATATAAGTAAACCTACTTGACGAGGACAAGGCGTTAATTAAAAAAATAATACTTATTTATCTCGTTTGGGAATTTACCAAATATGCAAAGGAATTTAAAAAACCTAAGCGCCATCTTCGTTCGTTCATTTTTGTTTTGTTTCCGTGTTTTCCCAAGTTCTAGACGGTATTATATTTTAATGATTAAATAAAGTTAATTAACTTCTTATAAGAAGATGGTTGTCAAAGCATTGTTTTTAGTAATAATTTGCATAGTCTAATTTCCACTGTAATTAAGAACATAGAACTATGTCATCAAGATGCTGAGATTTAATTACTGTTATTGATTTAATAAGCTAAGTTATATGGATAAAAACTGAACTGGAATCCACAAAAGAATGTTGAACACCTTTGACAATCTCAAAACTCACATAGGTACGAATATTGCGTATTTGTTAGAAGCCAAACATTGAATTACTGTTATTGATCATAGCATTGAGCTTAGTATCAAAAAAATACTATAACTCAGTAAAGAAATTCTCAACACGTTTGACAAATTATTATAAAACCTTATGATAGGTACACATGTGATAAAACCTGAACATTAATACCATCATGATTTCAAGATAAAATTACTGTTACTGATTTACATTACTCATAAAATTAGACTTAATCCATTAAGGAATGTCGCATACCTATCTATGACACACATAGAACCTTAAAATGCGAATTTGATAAAGGCTTAAGCTTAACCATAAAGGAAGGGCCCGTTAAGTCAAACAACAAAGCGAGGTTGGCCTACATTCTAATAAAATGCCAACGTTCGACATAAAACTGTAAGTAACTACTTACATGGAGGCTTGCAACACAGGCACTAAATTAAAAATGTTGCACACTTTTTTTTTAATAATTGCAAATGTCAAAAAAGCGCGCGAACATACGGCTGCGCTTGCGCCGAGCTCGATAGAGAATGACGTGCCCGGAAGCTGGCCCGGCGCGTTTATATCTAGACATTAAACAGTTATGTTTGAAGAAGCCACAGTGGTCGTAGAATAGGCGCCGTGGTGCCGTATGGTGCATTTCTTTTGTTTTTTTTTTGTTATTTACAATTGTGTCATCTTGGTATAAGTTTGACGGAGAATACAGTTTGTAAGGTTTAAAAGCAAAATTGTTATTAATTGTGTCTTGCTTACAAATGTTTAAATACCGATGATAGTTATGTATCAAAGTGTGATTAATAAATAAAAAAAATGTTATTTCCGGTATGATCCATACTTACTTACTAACTAATATTATAAATGGGAAAGTGTGTCTGTCTGTATGTTTGTCTTTCTTTCACGGCAAAACGGAGCGACGTATTGACGTGATTTTTTAAGTGGAGATAGTTGAAGGAATGGAGAGTAACATAGGCTACTTTTTGTCTCTTTCTAACGCGAGCGAAGCCGCGGGCAAAAGCTAGTTATATTATAAAAAAAACTGAAATTCCCTAGATTAAAATAATTGTAACGATGCAACTGCAAGTCTGAAGAAGGGAATATACATAGGTAGTAAAAAAGAGTAAAATAAAATCGTGAGTTCAATGTAGATTTAAGTACACTTATGAGATAATGATTGTCATTTGGCTAACCAACGCGCTTATTAGAATAGTAAACATTAACCACTTAGAACTTAATTTTGTACTAATAACGAAAATATAGTTAAACCTGTAAAAATAACGTATCAAATAGACATAGACTTGATTTTTTCCTTGGCTTCATATTATGCCAGATTTCAGTTGAATTAGTAGAACCACCACACCAAGTATTTTCTGGTCAATTGCCGGTTAGGGGTAGTAGGTAGTCTGATATCAGCGTACTCCGTTTCATCTACTTGTTTTATTTTTAAATTAATCTCAAATAAAAACTGACAAGATTTTGCTATTCTTTTATGTCAATGATCAAGAATTTTTTAAGTTAATTTTATGCTCCCCTTTTTGCAAAAAAAAAATACTGGATGTGCCCATTTGGCGAAAAAAAAAATTTAATTAAAATTGTATACACGCAGAAATCTTGACACAATAGAAAGACAATAGCAGCCCGACAGCCGGCTGTCGCTTGGCCGTCGAAGGGTTAAAAGCTACTTTACATCTAAAGCTTACGCTCATTTAACTAATCAAAACATGAATGGATCTCTAAAATCAAACAATTAAAGAAGTTGTCTCTTCTAATCGTTGTGAAGTCTACACGGTCCCGGGATATCGAGCACGCGAAACCAATAAATGCAACAAAAGAAATCGCTAGTGGTAGAAAGGTCTGCAGAACTAAGCGCCACACTGTTCGTGTAACAAGCCATCAATTTCTTCCTTATTTATTGCTGCTCGTTATTTATTAATTAATCGTAATAAAAATGGCGATTTTAAAAGTGAGCCCGTGCCATCTCGTTAGTTTTACTTTTAGATGAGTTTTTAACTTTTATGTTTTTGGTAAAGGATTGTTTCGATAATTAGCCATAACTTATATGATTACTTAGTTTATTTGCCCTATATCTATGTAGAAGTTTCTAGATCAACTAGAATTAACTGGTATTTTATAATGCCCTTTGCCCCGCCTCACGCCCGTTTGCTATTTTATTTTGAGGAAAAGAACAGTGTAGAACGAAATGTGCCAGAATTAAAATATCTCAGCACTCTACACTTATTCTAAACTAGCTGTATAATATAACCTATAATCCAAATAGGTTTTAATACTTCAAAAAATCTCTCTAAAGAGTTTCTTTCACATTTCAAGCTTAGATTCAAAACTGGCCGTTATATATAAAAAAAAACAGGTGATGGCCATTATTTGTTGAAAAAAATAAGAAAGAAAAAAGGAACACAAATGGCATTTCTAATTTTTTTGACGAAAGAAGGCCAGCATCCCTTGTTAAATATTAAGTAAATCAAAGAAGATCCAATGAGGTGATATTTAAAATAGCATTAGAACTCAAAACATGGTCTTATGCCGATTTCACACGAGGGCAGAACAGCTGTCCTGTGCGTCCAAACAGTAGCAGTATTGTTCTGCCCACTGTTCTGCCTCACTGTTCTGCCCTCGTGTGAAATCGGCATTAGCATTAGAGGTTTTCCTGTAAGGATATATCTTTCTATAGTCTATAGCCTTAATAACGATAAAGTCTGAATATTCAATAATACATGAATATCTTGCATGCGATTTGTGTGTATACTCATGTTTTGGACATATAAAATTATCTTTATCTTTATTACCTAAAGTAAAATCTTATTATTACATGACACTGGAAATTTTTCATAAAAATTTGATATACCAATTGTGTTTTTTGTACGTACTAATGATGGCGCAACCAATTTAATCAGAAACTATCAGCGGAGGAGTAAAAAACTACATGGTTTCCACTTTCCTTTATATCCAGCAGGAGACAGAACAAAACTAGGCCAATAGACACAAATGGGCAATTACAACTAGGAGAAGCTCATATTGCCTAGCACCACGGTTAAATTATTAAGTCCTAATACTTACTCTAGCCAGCCCACCTTCTTTCAGAAGCAGAGCACCTTCGGTAGCCTTTACCGAGCTTCGGTTTCTCGGCATCCATACATGTCCTACCTGATGTGGAAATGTTTAGTGAACAGTGCCCTATTATGGACCCCGTCGTGACTACCGGGTATGCCCGACGTATACCTGGCACAGACAAAGTCGTGAATAACTAGTAGTCTATATTCATTTCGTTCAATCTTTTTGGTAAAATTTCGTAGCCAGATCCTACAAAATTAAGCCGAATTTTTTTAAGCGGTATAGCGTGACTACCAAACAATCTATTGCATTGTTTACAAATTCACATAACCTCATCTTAATTTTACTTGAGACCTAACTATGCTTAATGCTGCCTGTCAGTCTCGGGACAAGTAATTACTGCATTTAATTAATGTCCAATTATACTTAATCTGTTCTTTAATCCTCATGTACAATTCCTAACAAGTTTTACCAGATTCTGTTCTTCTGAGTCAACTCATAATGAGGTCAGTATTATGTAATCTAACTTCAAAAGAACAGCTTATTTGATTGCATATTTACTTTTTTGAAACAGTACATCTACATACATAATTAGTAAAGTTGGTAATTAGTAAAGTTTGGTAATTAA
Source organism: Athetis lepigone (assembly GCA_033675125.1). Taxonomy (NCBI): domain Eukaryota; kingdom Metazoa; phylum Arthropoda; class Insecta; order Lepidoptera; family Noctuidae; genus Athetis; species Athetis lepigone. Next base: position 7,193,766 of record CM066216.1, on the reverse strand, counting down.
AAACAGGATCGATTGTAGTCATAAACTCTGTTACTAGATTCTAGTATTTGATTTGATTAATGATAACTACATTCATTGTATTTTATTAATGAAAATCAGTGAATAAAGATCAAAAATTCACGAAAAATTATGGATACTTAGTTTCCGACGACTATTTTCATGTAGCTGCAATGTAGTTCCTCTCACTGCCCCCCTGCAAGTTTGCGACCTGTATAATAGAACTGTAATTTCTATTATTTATATATATTTTATTTTACATAAATTGGTAAACTGACTGACCCACTGCTGGTCCCAGAGACATGCAACTTGGAGGGTATGTTCTTTGCGATGAGTATAAACCGACTAAAAGGACTGGAAATTCCTAAAAAAAAAAACTAAAATAGGGAATGGAATGTTCTATAACCACCCGCTGGAAGCCACTGGCGACAGCTAGTTTATAATATAATCATAACACACACATTAGCTAAACTAATTTGTACACGAAGACATGGTAACAAAAATGAACAATTATCTTGTTTCATGGGGCTGAATTTCCATTGTGCACCAGACCTAATAAAATAAAATCAATAAATATTGGTAATGTATATTATATTATATACTTTACCAATATTTATTGCTGTAGTAAATAATAATGTTTTTTTTTGTGTAGTGTGTGTTTTAGTAAGTATCTTTATTAATCAGATCATTATTGTCCCTTCAACTTCAACTTTTATGTTTAACTTTTGCCCGCGGCTTAGCTCGCGTTAAAAAGAGACAAAAAGTAGCCTATATTACTCTCCATCCCTTCAACTATCTCCACTTAAAAAATCACGTCAATTCGTCGCTCCGTTTTGCCGTGAAAGAAAGACAAACAGACAGACAGACACACTTTCCCATTTATAATATTATATTACAGATCACAGATGGATGGATATTATTTAAGTTCATAAACATAATTATATTTTCTTAAAATTGCGCTCACATTTTCTATTAACCACTTCACACAACTGCGCGCCTAGTACTTTTGATTGATTTAAGTACTAAGTATCTCAGTATTTTAAATTTTCTCACATTATCACTTCACATTACTGCGCTCCTAGTACTATTGTTCTCTTAATTTTTCAATCTTTAATTAAATTTAGAATTAACTATAGGGGAAAATGATTCATCTTTTATAATTATGTTCTCGTCGATTTTTCATTATTTTTAAGATGTATTCTGCTATTCGGGGCGGGGACAAATCCAACGAACCAAAAACCATGAAAATTGGTCTAGCCGATCTCGAGTTATAAGTGTTGTAACAAACCCGACTTTGTTTTATATATATATATATATAATATATATATATAATATAGATATAGATATAGAAGATATGGCAATCCACCGAATTTTCGATGATTTCTGCCAATGTCCAGTTTGAAAATAATGTTTCAGTTTAAATGACAATTGTACGGTTATTAAATTATAGTTTGGAGATCATACACGTGTTCTTATAACCAAGAACGTGAGATGACTCCATTATTGTCCCTATAGGTAGGGCATAGTAAAATTGGTAAAGGAGAAGCAGGGGTATAGAACATCTTTAAGTTATTATAAGTTATAAGGTTCATTTTTCTCTCTCGTTCGGTAACGAGTTTTCATCTCATCTTAATGCTAACTCTATTACGTCTAACACATCAGCTACTTTTCTCGGGCTGTGGTAATTTTCAACAAGAACATGTACAGTCGCGGTCTGAAAGTGGTTACCACCATAAGGATCACAATTGCATGCACACATTAAGGCCACAAGTTCTAAATGTCTATTTCATGATAATTTGATTGATCATAGATTATTTTTTTCGAATGATATGACAATCAATCGCTTTAGGTGATGGACTGACTACTAAAAAGGTTTGATATACAGAAAACCTACTTTGAAAAACATTTTTTTTTAATAAGAATATGAAGAAATAATAAATAAAAGTTTAAAAAAATCTTTATTCAATATCTGGTATAACATCACTCCGCAGCTATGACTAATTTAGTTTTTTGAATAAGAATATGAAGAAAAAAAGCACTGAATAAAATCTTTGGTAAATACTATCTGACCCCCGCGGTTTTACCCGCGTAGTTCCCGTTCCCTTGGAATTAAATAAAAGACTTTCCTATGCCCTTGCTCAGGCTATAGACTAACTCAGTACCTACCAAATTTCATTTAAATCGTTTCGGTAGTTTTGGCGCGAAAGCGAGACAGACAGACAGTTACTTTCGCAATTATAATAGTAGTATGAACTAGTACGGATCCACAGCTACGACCAATTTAGTTTTTTTAAATAAGAATATAAGGAAATAATAAATCAAATCTTAAAAAATCTTTATTCAATATCAAGTTTAACATTACTCCGCAGTTACGACCAGTGCATAGATGCAACAAGACACGCGCATAGATCAGTATTTCTGGTATCATTTTCTGGTATCACTCGAGCACAGCGTGATCTATCTCGTAGTAGGCATCATCACTACTTCCTGAATCATTTCCATGATCTATTATTTGGTCTTCTTCGCCGTGACATCTTATTCAAACCTCACAGTAAATCACAATAGTTGTAATGAATTTCGTGATAAGGCACTAATGATATAAAACTATGTCCATGTTCAAAGATTGTCCCTTGCTCCAGGGTTAACTTGCCATTTTATTTCGATATGAAAAATAATATTTCGTAAAATTTTACTCTTGTCTAAACGACGTTCAAACGATATTTTTTGACAAATGTCAATTCAACAAATTAAGAAAAGAGTTTCAAAGCACTTACGTTGGCACTATACCTGTCACTGTTACACAACTGCCAAACATCAAGTGCACGATAGAGACGAAACATGGCTAAGCCGACGCCGTTGCTTAGTAACGTCTTTATTATTCTCGTTGTCTCATTTTGCATAATAACTTCTAAAAGGTAACAAGTCACATGATATGGCATTTTAGATTTTAATGAAAAAAGTGTGATATAGAATGTACTTTCAAAATTGGTAAACCTTTTCAGTCCGCGACTTTACCTAGTCTAGACAAATTTTAAAGAATTAATCAATGTACCATTAATTTGTAAAGAATATTGCAAAACTAGCTACGATTCACATAAGCTGTTCAGCTCATTTATTTTAATAAAAATAAATTTTGAAAACAATCAAATTAGAATATCAAACAATTAAATAGATTTCTTGAAGGACAAGTTCTTCCTTAACCTTTCAACGACCAACCGATAGCCGGCTGTCGGACTGCTACAATTATTGTCTTTCTATTGTGTCTCAAATCACGTGAGTTCAAAGGATTCTAGACCACAATTTCTATTCAAATTAATGTTGTGTGAGTATAATTAATTATTCCATGCGCCATATCCCACATGCATAGTTGATTAGTTGCTCTTATAGATTACCTGTCGCCTCTTCCTGCGGAAGGCTTGCTATTGTTAAAAAGTAAATACTGTTATTTATTTATTTATAACTAGCATGTGATGTACCCACTACTTCGTTCGCGCGTGAATGTTGTTTTTCGCTTATTGGAATTCTCAGATCCATTACTAATATTATAAATGGGAAAGTGTGTCTGTCTGTCTGTATGTTTGTCATTCTATCATGGCAAAACGGAGCGATGAAGTGACGTGATTTTTTAAGTGGAGATAGTTGAAGGGATGGAGATTAACATAGGCTACTTTTTGTCTTTTTCTAACGCGAGCGAAGCCGCGGGCAAAAGCTAGTTATTAAAAAGTTCAAGCTTACTTCGATCCATCTTACATCTAAATCGGTTCAGTGATTTCCCGTGAAAGCGTAACAGACAGACGAACAGAAGTTATTTTATTATTATGGAAGTCTTGATTGGATTAGCTTCCGCCCATGTCTTCGTCCGCGTCACGCAACACTTTAAGTACAACGCGATAATATATATCTTATAACAACTTTACCTTCATTGTAGCAGTTCATTATACTTACTAACTATTTTTATGTATTCTGCGAGGTGAGAATTTTGAAATCGTATTTTAACAAAAAGAACAGAAGATAAAATATTAATTTCATGTTTTGTAACAAGCTACACGTTTAACCAGTTAGATTGGGACTCCGCACTAAAAAGTAAAAACCTTTTTTCCTAAAAAAAATCGCCCTCTAAAACTAAATCAGAAAAATAACTATTTCGTAAGTTGGTGGCAACATCTTTAGTAAGAGTTTCCGCGAAGTTTACATGAAACGTTATCCCGTTTGAAAGAGTACTAAACATCTATCAACCAATGATGTTATAAGTAAAAAAGTGTAGATAGGTTATATGCAGTCAAAAAGTGGCACATTAAAAAGATTGCCAATAGAGTAACTTGATACTGAGTATCGCGTTGACATTTGACGTTCATCTCTTTTTCATTCGCATTACTTCAATCATGTCATCCTACTGTGACGTGTAATGTATATGTGTACGTTAGTGTGCCGTTTTTGAAGATAGAATTCGTTTGGGTAACCTATTTACACTTTTTTACTTATAACATCATTGCTAAACCCATCTTCGTAATAGTTTCGCATTTATTAAAGTAGATAAATAGTACTAAGAAGTAAAAATTTATATCTCACACATTTAAACAACTTACTAAGAAGACACGGTGCATTCACGGTGATTGACTGATTGCATGTACAACTGTAATCTAATAACCAATTCACTTTCCCTCGTATTATCGAGGTGATGTGAAAAATTGCATGGTGTGTTAAATATATTTCTCATTTCTCTTAATACTTCGAACACATGTGACTTGAGACACAATAGAAAAACTAGCAGCGCAACAGCCGACTGTCACTTGGTTAAATAATATATTAAAAAAAATATCTAGGTTTGCTTTATACTATTGCTTTTGGGAGATATATGGCGAAGAAACTGAGATTTATTTAAAGATAAAGTAATTTTTGGTCAATTCCCCAATTAGGATCCGAGTCGTTAACCTTTTCCAAAATGCTCATTGTTTTGAAAAAGGGTAATATACAACATGTCCCGGAATAAACGCACACCACCAGACACCCCAATTAGAATATTATGTTATAATCATAATACATACACTGAATTTTTATTATTATGTTTAAAACACTGTTTTTTTTACCCGACTGCGCGACGCAAAGGAGGGTAATGTGTTTATCAGTCTATGTATGTATGTATGTATGTATGTATGTTTGTTTCTATGTGGCGTTCCAGAGACCGAATGCGTAGGCCGATTTTGATAATTCTTACGTCATTCGATTCGTCTTAATCTTGCGAGTGTCACTAAAGACATGACAGTAATTAAAATTCACCACAGCCACAACCAGACGCCATATTGTCAAAATGAAAAAAAAATATGTCGATGAACTATGTCGAGTGGGGTGTCGTTGAATAGGTATTTTAAAATTATCTTTAGGTTCCTTTAATCATTTTTCTTTTTAAATAATAGTTTGGGATATATAACGATTTAAAGTTGTTTAACAAAACAATTATACTTATCTATTGATTTAAGTTTTTTTTTCTTGACTGTTCCTGCATTTCTTGATTTTATAATATGGTGGAGATGTGCCCCGCTAGGGCGAGCCATCGCCGTGTCCTCGCAGAGGCGATCAGCGGCGGTGACCTCTCGCGCCCGGCGCTGGTTCAGGACATGCTCCGGGGCGAGACTGAATGGGAAGCCGTCGCCTCCTTGTGCGGCGAAGCAGTCATGCTGGAGAAGGAGGCGGCGGTGCGTGTGAGGCAGCGTCAAGCTTCACGACCCAGACAGGGACCTAGGCGTAGACGTCGAGAGTCGCAAGATGGCTACCGGCCACCGTAGGCGCGTGTCCGCGGACGGCGAGTGATGGGTAGCTCGGCACCCGACTAGGACCAGGCCCGTGTCGACGGCGCGTTTGTTTCTATTTTGTAAATAGCAGTCAGTCCGTGAAGGCCAATACCTCTAAATGCCGGCTCTAGGGCCAATACCTGCCGGGGTTGCGAAATAGTTGTAGTTGTTACCGTGGCCCCAGAAAATAAAAGGCAACCGAAGGAACATAAGTGGCTTTTAGGCAGTAAAAGTCTGACACGGCCCATCTTAGGACGGGAGAAGTCATTTGATGATTTCCCACTAACCAAAAAAAACCCCACTGTTCCTCCCATCGAGAGTTGACATACGCTTGACGCACGATCCGAGCTCCCAACTGGTAGCTATGTATGGTCTGTCTATGCGACCGAAAACGAAAAACATACATTATATAAACTACACGGAGCTATTAGAATGACGATGACACACTCACGGACAGTTTGGTGCGACGCCGGGTTTTATGGTAGCCACAGAAACTTAATACATTAATCCATACTACTATTATATATGCGAAAGTAACTCTGTCTGTCTGTCTGTCTGTCCGTCTGTTACGCTTTCCCACTTAAACTACTGAACCGATTTGAATGAAATTTGGTACAGATATAGTCTGGAACCCGAGAAAGAACATAGAATAGTTTTCATTCCGGAAATCCCGCGGGAACGGGAACTATTCCACACGGACGAAGTCGCGGGCAGCAGCTAGTGTACTATATAGTAAGTATGTACGTATGTTTTTTAGGGCCAGTCAGTTTCTTACAGGTAAAGACAGGTGTATGAAATCGATTGCTGAATCGAAAACGCCTTAAAAGCTACTGGTCCACAGTTTAGGTGATCCGCTGATATCCTTGATGCGCAAATTCATCGACATACGTACTAAGCTATGATGCTCAGACCTGGTGAATTTGCCAAAGATAATTATAGTCGTGGACAGAAGCCAGTGGTGCCAGGGCCAAGGGAATCCGGTAACATGAGGTTCTTGCCTAGGGCGCTCTCGATCCTTAATCCGCCTCTGCTCCAAGGAACTACTTTGAACCGAGCTGTGGTTGATTTAAGTTCACGCGTTTTTGCTAAAGGTCAAGCATATATGTATATGTTGCTTTGAGCCGAGTTAGGTCTCTAGAGGGACTAATCATCAGTAGTTAGACCACCGCAAGTTACTTAATAATCCTCACGATATTAACTCCCTCAATGAAATGACTAGATTGCGAATTTTTCCATCTTATAACAAAGTCAATAAACCGTAACTAAAAAGTATAAAATAAAATAAAAATTATTAAAAAACAAAAACCCGACTGCCTGAAAAACTGAAAATAAAGAAACAAGCCCAGCAGTTTAGAATTCTTTTAAGTAATACTAAATAAATACACAATTGAAATAGTTTTATAATCTATACACATATAAAACAAATCATAAATTCTAATGCAGAACAGAACGACTTACAGTCGGGGCCCCTTGGGAAGATTTGATTGGTAAAATTTTAATGGGCCCCGACTGTGAGTTGTTCTGTTCTGCATTAGAATTTATGATTTGTTTTATATGTGTATAGATTATAAAACTATTTCAATTGTGTATTTATTTAGTATTACTTAAAAGAATTCTAAACTGCTGGGCTTGTTTCTTTATTTTCAGTTTTTCAGGCAGTCGGGTTTTTTGTTTTTTAATAATTTTTATTTTTTTCATAAATTAGTTGTACAGATTGTGGGAGAAAATTATAGTCACATTACAAATCTACGCATGCACACAGTCGCACTTGCATAAAGGTCTAGCGTAATAGGTATTTCATCCATTTTATAGTTTATTTTGACTGTACAGCGGAAGTGTGACAGCAGTTTACGTAGTTTTAATTATTTTTGGAATAAAATATAACCTATATTAAAAATTACAAAAATCGATTCAGTAAACGATTCTGAACAAACTATTTTCTCAAAGTGCATTAATTCAGTTACCGATTGTATATTTCGAAGCTCAGCCAAACCCAACTAATTGGTGAAACACTGTAAGTAACGGCCGGCAAAGTAAGTATGAAAACATAGCTACCATAGAAATATAAAAGAAAACCAACCACCCGCGGACTTTCATAAGAGTCTTTTTACAGAAAAAGATATATTATGTATATATATTATTGTTATATATGTCATAAATCATACTATGTTCTACTTAGTTAAGTATAAAATATATTGGAAAGTTACGATTTTATTCTTGTGAGCAAATGTAAAGATGTCCCAACAGTGTGTAAACAGTTACAGATTTGTGCAATAAAAGTTTAACACCTGGTTAAATAGTGACCTAAATATACCAAGAACCAACAAGAATTACGCAATCCAAATCTATACTAATGTTACGTGAAAAATAATTGTGTCAGCCTTTTATCTATCCGTCTATAAGGTCTGTTACGCTTTAATAAGCAAACCAAGGGACCCATAGGGCTATTTTTTACAAGGGGGGGACCAAGGTCGCCACTGAAATTGTATAATCGAAATTGACGGATGTATTTGACGAGACTTCGACTACTTATGTGTCCCCCAGATATGAAGGCTGGATCTTCCCTTGATTTTTTACCTGACTTCAACTTCTTATACATCTATTATTTGAATAACCAACATTCACAAGGGAAGTACCGGCTAAGCAAGTTGTTATTAAACCAATAATACGAGTTAGTATTAATTCAGTATCAATCACGAACAAGAAAAAAAATCCGGACAGAGGTCACTGTATTTATATTAAATGAAGCACGAACATAATTAATAATAATAATAATAATAATAAAAAACTTTATTGTCTCAAGAAGATACATACAATGGTGACACATGAGTTGTAACAAACTTAACATGTACAATAATTTGTTGACCGCTAGTACCCAAAGTAAGATTTAACTTGTGGTATGGGTACTAGGGCTCTCGTACTTAAAAGCAGCTGATATGTGACGTTAGAGTGTAGTGTATCGTATATGTTGCATTACGGTAAGAAAATCTTAAATATTATAACTATATAAACATATATATATATATATAACAAGGTATTGTGTATGTGAGTGTGTGTGTGTATGTAATTGTGTGTGTGTGTGTGTATGTGTGTGTGACGGATCAATTTAGGTTATAGCAAACTTAACTTAGTCTAATCAATTTTTCTGTTTCCTCATAAGATTTAGACAAAAGCCAAAGAGTAACTTTTTTCTTGCATTTCGATCTAGTTTCTGGATAGATGTTGCATTGTTCGTTAGCAGTATTATACAGATGACAGCTTATAATACTGTAGTTGCGCGCTGCTAATGCACTTCTAAATCTTTGGGCTTGGCAGATCCTAGGTGGACGGCGCCTGTTTGTGACTGGTATGGTGTATTTCAGACTAGCATGCTTTCTGCAGATAGTTTCAAGCACAAAGAGCTGTCTGACAGTAAGCAGTTTACACTCGTGATATAACTGGCCAGTCGAGTATCTAAAAGGCTTAAATGTCATAACCTTAAGGACTGCCCTTTGTGCTCGCTCCAGGGGCAGAAAACGTGATTTCACAGCTCCACCCCAGACTGATATACAGTATGTCAAAATAGATTGACATAGTGAATAATATACTAGTTTTAGAGTGTCAAAGTCAGCTGAATTACGCAATTTTTTAAAAATATATATCATCTTGCGGACACGGGATGTAATATTATTCAGTTGGTGTTTCCATGAAATAAAACTATCAATAAATACTCCCAGATACTTTGTGTGATCTGATCTCAGTATAGATGGGCAGACACAGGTGTGGGTAGAAGCGAAAGTCGTACAAGTGTGCGCTCTTATATTAAAAGTTTTTAAGGATGGTTGAGTTACAGCCGTCTTCGAAAACGTGATGTAAGTAGTTTTGTTGAGGTTCAGAGTTAGGAGATTATTTGAAAGCCACTGCATTACATGACTAAGAGCGCTCTCTGCACGAGCAAATACTTCAGTCCAGTTATTGCCACTGACAAGTACTGCAGTATCGTCTGCGTAGGTAAAGATAGAGGAAAATGGAAGGGATAGGGTGCACAGGGAGTTTATATAGAGTAGGAAAAGGGTTGGCCCAAGGATCGATCCCTGTGGGACGCCAAAAGAAAGGGGAGCGTTTCCACTAACAAAGTTATCTATCTTTACACACTGAGTCCTATTAGAAAGGTAATCCTTGAAAATTCGAAGTGCATATCCGCGGATGCCCATTCTTTCCATTTTCAGTAGGAGATGGGGAACAGAGACAGTGTCAATTAGTAACTTTTTAAAGTGAAAATACCAACAAATCAAAGTCAAAATAAAACAACATTATTAATCATTTCATTTGGTCCGTGAACAGAATCGGGGACATACGTCGCCGTGGAAAGTTTTGCCACAATCTGATGAGATTTCGATTCTTCATGCATTGTTGGATTAAAATATTGCATGCTATCACATTGACGTGTGTCACGAATGACTTCCCATAAATCTTTTGGTTGTGTAAAGGTGACAATACCGTTACCAATGGTCTTCGATAACGTCAACCCAGTTTGGTAAGGTCGCGGATAGGGCATAAGAACCGGTTTTTCCCGGTTCCAAAAAAACCGGGAATTCCCGGTTCTGAGAGACCCTGATAGAACCGGTTCTGTAAAACGAGGAACCGGTTTTTCGGTTCTTTCGGTTCTCTCTTAAAATAAATTTAGAAATAAAATTATCTCTATAAAACTATGCTAAATATCAAGTTATCATCCAAAGAACATAACCCAAATGTGGCTCATTTTAAATTTGCCGGCCAACAAATAAAAACACTTTATTTTAATAGAATTCAACATTATAAACATTTTTCATTACTATACCAAAGTTCTAAATCAATTTTCTGAGATTATATTTAGTATTGAACATTTAATCTCTAAGTTTCGCTCAGTTTAAGTGTAAATGCATAGTTTTTTGCTTGTCATAAATGTTATTTATAAGTGCTGTAATGGTAGTCAGTTGCATTTTTTAATTTCTCGTGCATTGTAGAAATCCGGTAAAAATTAACGTCTTCTTCCGTTAATATAGAGTACGGGGTGTCACACTATTATGATTATCCTATGCCTTTTTTAATCATCTGTTTGTGTTGACTTCCACCACCCAGCGGCACATGCTAACGATGCGTGACTTGTCTGCTTGTACCGTAGTCAGACTAGTCACGTACTTTTCATTAGTCTTTTTTTATTTGGGGCATATGCATGAAAGTTATGTTGCGTGTCTAAAACAGCGATCTAGAATACCTAAATACGTTGGTCCTAGGGCCAATGCCTGCTGGGGATGCGGAATTGTTCGAAAGAGTTACCGTGGCCCCGGAACATTAAGAGCAACTGTGTAAGAAGCATGGGTGGGTTTTAGTCAGTAAAAGTCGGCCCCGCCCCAAGTCATTTGAGGATTTCCTAACCATAATCCTTTTTTACATTCTTACTCGCACATTAATACGAGAAATGTAACAATAACTAGTTTTTATTCCTCTAACAAATTACATATTTTGAGTTTAAATATTATCTTACAGATTTGACTTAGAACTTCGGCGTAGTAATAAAAAGGCTTATTTTGTTATCTATGCAAATAATAAGTTCATTTTAGTTGGCCGGCAATTTCAAAATTACAACCAAAAATGTATGGCGGCTGGGCTCCTTTATTATTCAAACAGAATATATACTGTCATTTCACAGTTAAATTATTAAATAACGTTATAATTTATTATTAATGATGAAGCTTTAAGAAACTAACGATGTTTTAAAGGGACATTAAGGTAAATGCTTCAGGATACCCCGCGAAATTCAAATTTTTTGACAGTTGTTTTGCAATTTGCAGCTCAGTCTCGGATAGTATAGTAATAAAAGTTGGATTCGCGGTAATGACACATACTATCCGATAGTGAGCTGGCAATTGTAAAAAACGTACGACTATTTGAATTTCGGTGTTGACTGTTGAATAGTTCAAAACGATGTTGTAATTTGAGTATAATTAAAAAAAATATAAATATGCTTAACCAATAAAGTGTGTTTCATTTAGTCCCTTTTCAACTAGAATTTATGAAAAAACCCTAAAGAACCGAAAGAACCGGGTACCCGGTTCCGCCTAGAATTTAGAACCGAAAGAACCGGTTCCTAAGAAAGGGCCGGTTCTCGATGCCCTAGTCGCGGAAAGTTCTAGCGATATTTATGTTGGTATACAATGTGTAACTGAATTAATGCACTTTGAGAAAATAGTTTGTTCAGAATCGTTAACTGAATCGATTTTTGTAATTTTTAATATAGGTAATATTTTATCCCAAAAATAATTAAAACTACGTAAACTGCTGTCACACTTCCGCTGTACAGTCAAACCAAACTAAAATGGATGAAATACCTACTACGCTAGACCCTTAAGCCGCAATTATATTATGCTGACGCCGCGTGTCGCAACGCGTGGGTAAGCTATCGGTTACATATATTAATGTAATCAATCCAGTACTAAATATATGTAACCGATAGCTTACCCACGCGTTGCGACACGCGGCGTCAGCATAATATAATTGCGGCTTTATGCAAGTGCGACTGTGTGCATGCGTAGATTTGTAATGTGACTATAATTTTCTCCCACAATCTGTACCTACTACTAATTTATAAAAAAAAACAGTGTTTTAAACATAATAATAAAAATTATAACATAATATTCTAATTGGGGTTGTATAAAATGATATTATAAGTAAAAAGGTGTAAGGTTAGGCAGTCAGCATGTGGAATTTGAAAATATATTTATTTCATCAAATTATAATTGTCACAAATTATATTATTCCCTTTTCACTCGCAATACTTGCATCATGCCATCCTACTTTGACGTCTAATTGTATGTGTGCGGTAAGAGTAACGTTTTTGAAGATAGAATGTCGTTTAAGTAACCTAACTACAACTTTAAGTAACATTACGACAAACCATGAATTTCGTGTCAAGTGATCATCACATTCTAAATTAGATTTTTCTTTACTAGATTTGCTAGTTTTTTGCTCAATGTAATACGGTGAAGGTATATCTGTGTTTAAAATCTCTTTATTGGCGTGAAAATAAAAGCTTATTCCAGTTTTGTCTCCAGGAGTACACCTTGCCAACCAATTTTATGTACCTTTACCCCTGAGATTTGTCCTAATGCCTTGGTTTTGAACTGCTCTTGACTTTTATGGAGCTACTTAGAATTTCAAGTTATTACCCACCGGTACTTACAGCCAGGAACCGCTTGTCGACTTAATTCTATCTTAGCTGACCTAGTAGCAAGCAAATGAGTGGAAGTGGGCACGACTTTCAAGTCATAGCAGTGTAGCATTCAAGTTCGATCCACAATCTATACATATTTAAGGTTCAAAGTTCATTTGAGGAATTTATTTAATAATAGTTTTCGCCCGAAGCTAGTCGCCTCGATGTCGACACCTCCATCCCCTATTTTTCCCCTTTTGAATTGAACTTTCCAAAAACCCTTCCTTAGAGGATACTTAGCTGGATGGGCCTGTTGGTCTAGTGGTTAGTGCCTGACTGATAATGACTGCTAAGCCGGAGGTCGTGGGTTTAATTCCCACCCAGTACAAATTTTGTGTGATGAGAAATGATTGTTTATTCTGTGTTTGGGTGTAAGTTATCAATAATATTATGAATGTTTTTATAAATTATATAAGAATGTTTATCAGTTCTCTGCTTGTATGTACAAGCACTGCTTAGTAATAATCCGATGCTAGGATAGCAGTGTGTGAATTGTACCCTGATATTTTTTTTTTTACTCTTCACAAAGAAGCCTCCACTTTCATGTCTCCAGGACCAGCGAGGCTGTGCGTTAATAAATCAACCAGTCTGTGAGATGAAGAAGATTTATAGTGTTGTTTACGTTATAGAAAACTAAAGAATTTTGATTTTATCTACCTGTGAGGTGTTTTACCTCCTATGCCCTTCTCGGAATCCTAATTGGTTTATTTGTTGGTAGCGAACATACCAGAGACAGCCCTTTTTTATTTTTGTTTTTTAAGATGTTATGATCATTAAATGTTATTGGATTCATTTTCAGACGATGTTTGAATATCATTCTTAATTATCAAGATTGTTTCTAGGAAAACATTAAATCTATAGGTAATATAGGGAGAAAGTAAAGAAAGAACATTGTGACGGGACGTAAAAAATGGATGAGTACATGCATAAAATGATTTAACCTTTCAACGACCAAGCGACAGCCGGCTGTCGGGCTGCTATTGTCTTTCTATTGTGTCTCGAATCACGTGTGTTCGAAGGTTTAATTATTCTTCTACCTAGCAACGAATCCCTGACGAAAAGCCAAGGGGGTGGTTATAAGTTTGATGTGTCTGTATATATCTGTGGCATAGTAACTCCCAAACGGATGAACCGATTTTGATTTAGATACTTTACAAAATAATTGCCAACATTCACTCTAATGATTTGCGCTTCAGTTAAAAAATAGCTAATACAAATATTAACAAAAACTAGTACTTAACGAGTCGCATCACTTTTTATTATATTTATTTCAAGAACAAAAAATAGACAAGCCATTTACTTTTGCAAGTCAAAAAATCGGTCAACATAAGCTTAAATGTTTGTACTACAATTCTACTTGGATATCAAAACCCGTTTGCTTGGAGAAATTAAAAATGTATCAGCATTAGTGTCTTGCAGGCGACTAAAATTATAGCTAATTTCTTTTAACACTATGTCCTAGTAACATATTTTTCTATCAAATGAATGAATTAGTTTTTATTTTAAGTCACCTAAAACATGAATGCACTAAGAAAGACTTGCCAAGTGCGAGTAGGAATACCGCACGGAGGATTCCGTGGATTGCATTTGTGCAGACTCCTATCAATTGAATGAATTAGTTTTTATTTAAGTCACCTAAAAAAAGAATGTATTAAGAAAAACTGTTCATTGCGATTAGTACTCGCGCACGAAGTGTTCGTAGCTAGTGAATTCGTGCAGGCTCCAGCAAACCAAGCTATTGCAATCTAAACTTTATCGCCAAAGCATTGAGTTTAAGTTTCATTGGGAAAAGACAGTTTTAAATAACATAAACCTTCGAACACACGTGATTCGAGACACAATAGAAAGACAATAGCAGCGCGACAGCCGTCGGCGTCGCTTGGTCGTTGAAAGGTTATCGTGTGTCTGTATTTTAAGGGCGATTGTGCACTACAAAGAATTTTACTGTCCGGCAGTCCGACTTTTTACGGTCCGTCCGATATGGCACGCCATATAATGTACTAGCTTCTGCCCCCGGCTTCGCTCGCGTTAGAAAGAGACAAAAAGTAGCCTATGTTACTCGCCATCCCTTCAACTATCTCCACTTAAAAAATCACGTCAATCCGTCGCTCCGTTTTGCCGTGAAAGAAAGACAAACAGACAGACAGACAGACAGATACACTTTCCCATTTATAATATTAGTATGGATAATACTAGTTTGTGGACTATACGTTAACGTAATTTTACTGTCCGACATCCTACTTTTCCCTATTCCGGAACGGTTTTGAAGAAACTCAACGTTCAGAGTAATTTCGCGTAGGTACGTGGCGTGTAGTTTCAAAGACAGAGCTACCCTAAACTGAGGCGTATCATCCGAGTAAAGACGGACAAGTGCACAAGCCAATCATCCAGTTTTTCCTGTCACTGGGGTCCGTAAAAATCGGATGGGCGGACCGTAAAATTCCTTGTAGTGCACAATCGCCCTATGTGTTTTTTCTAGTTTTTTTTATACTTATACCTTTGGGGTTGAAATTTTGAAATATTTTTCGTTCGTAGATACTTACTCTTCAAATAGAACATACCCTCCAAGTTTCATGTCTTTAAAACCAGCGGTTGGCGTTAATTATCAGTCAGTTCACTATTTGATATAAATATATAGATAACGCTGTTACATTACTTGGGTACAGTTTCAGTTGTATGGTGTAATCAAAACAGCCTTCCATCCATAATAATATCAGTTATTTACCTAATACCTAATAGCCGAAGTTGCCACACCGGATATAAATAAATATAAAAAATGGCACAATATCATTGGTATATAATTGATGCCATTTTATGATAGCAATCAGTATTTCAATTTTACATAATATTTTTAAATTGTTAGACCTTGCGATTTTATTTAGATCAGTCATGTCAATGACATTTTTCGGTAATTGTTAACTGTATAATGGCAACTGTATATTACGGCTATTTATATAAAGTTATGTGTAGAATAGTATTTGACTTGGGTTTGTATAATATTAGTGTTCAAAGTAGTTCATAAAGGTAGTCTGCAAATAATTTCTAACACGACAATAATAAATAAATATCTTGAGACACACACACGTGCATCTGATCCCAAACTAAGCAAAGATTGTACTATGGTAACCTGACAACTGAGATATATACTAATATAAATTACAAATACAACCATATTATAAACTTCACCCAGACGCAGAACAAACCACTATGCACGTCTCACAAAGTTTGTCCTGGTTGGGAATCGAACCCACGACCTTCTGTTAGCAGTCAGTGACACTAACCACTAGACTAACTGGCTCTACATATAATGCTTATGAGATAATGAGTTTTTCATGTAATTAATATTATTATGGAAATTTTTATACACACTTAATACCAGCGCATATTGGTGACCAGTGCAGCAAGCATAGAGTATCTTGACCGAATTGACAAAATATCGAAGAGTTTACAAGCACGTTTGAAATAAAAACATTCACATTCTAGATTTCCTATTTACTAGATTGCAAAGATGTGAAAGTTTATGCATGTATCCATATATGCAAACTTTCACAAATGTGTATGGTTGTTTGTTACTCTTTCACGCTTAAACTACTGAACGGATTTTGATAAAACTTTACAGTAATATAGCTTATACACCAAAATATACATAAGCTATATATACACCATCACGCTAGAACCTACGGGAGAGAAGTAGTAACTTAAGAAATAAATAACCGATGGGGACAGCTTGTAAAATATATACTAGGTGTATTTTTGGTCTTGCACCACCCGCTAGGAGATGATTCTACTCATAAAAACAAACAACTTTTATTATGGAACCACCACTGAAATCTCGAAAAAATATCAGCTGTTTCATACATTATGGTCGAGAGGGCATTGAACTTCTATAAGTTAGAAATTTGAAAAAGCTCTCGCTCCCAAAATTACTAAGATTTCTAAGAAACAAGAGTTGATAACTACGAAACGGCTGAACCACTTTTTATAAAATATACTTAAGAATCATTGTTAGATAACCTATTAATAATAAATAATAAAATATTTATTTGGAAACAGTACAGATGCATTAATAAACATATGAAAACGATGATAGCTGCAAAAGTTAAAACTGTGGCGCAACTATCAACGCTCGTCTTAGGATTAATGGTAACAATATTGTTCCAGACTTAACAGAAAGGTATACAATTAGTCGGTAATAATAATTTAGATTTAGCATGCAAAGGTATAGTGTAGGTGTGTGGGTGACGGGGTATAGTGTGGGTGAGGCGTGAAATAATGTTTGTGTGTGTGTGTGTGCGTCCGTGTGTGTGTGTGCGTCCGTGTGTGTGTGTGCGTCCGTGTGTGTGTGTGTGCGTGTGTGTGTATTGTGTGTGTGTGTTGGTGTATGTGGTGTGTTATGTATTACTTACGTTTCCACAATTTTCTCAGTATCATGGGAAAATTGTAGAAACTCAGTTCACCAGTTTAAGAGCTAGGGTGCCACATACAGACAAACTTATAACACCCCTCTTTTTATGCTAGGGGTTAAAATAAAATACAAATAATATACATAAACACATGCTATAATACAAACAATTAATTATTTATTACAAAACACATAAAAATAAAACTTAAAAATACCTTAAGCTATTGATTAAAATCAACCGAAAATTATTTTGTACCAGGGTACTTTTGTGGTTGTGGTTGGTGGGGGCGAGGGAGTCGGCTTGTTCGTTGTTACTGTCGGTAGGCTGTCGGGTTGACCCTGACCTTGGATCTGGAGTTGGCGGACATCGAGTGGTGGATACGGCTTATTCGATACAGTTCCTGGTCCTATCGGCTGGCTGCCGGGTTGGCTTGTCAGTTGGATCGGCTGACCTTGATGGCTCTGCTCATTCTCTGATATTCGAGAAGGAAAATGAATTTTGTCTGACGAATTCGGTGGCTGTACTTTAATAGTTTTTTGACCTGAAAACAAAATATTATCTTTATTTAACCTTAATTTCAATGACCAACCGACAGCCGGCTGTCGGGCTGCTATTGTCTTTCTATTGTGTCTCAAATCACGTGTGTTCGAAGGACTAAATATGTTTTAAATTAGTTTTCTTCTTTGTGATCATCATTAATAAGTAATAAGTACCGTAGGGCTTCTTAAAAGTTAATTAATTTATATATGTTTTGCAATTCCTAATTTAATATCGCGATTTACACCGTCAAAAAGTAGGTGTCAAAATAAGTTAACAGTACAACAACAGTCAAATGTTAGTTCGATTAGTTCTACAAGCTACATGGCATCTTCCTAACAAACTAAGGCCCGTATTAATGGACTTCCGAGACGTTCTCAAATCTATTGCTGTCACTATTTTTTCCCTTTAGAATGACAAGGACAGCAAGAGAGTTTTGTTTTTAGCTCATACATTCTGTATGTCCTTTGTGTTATTTTCTTCTAGTGGTAAGCACTACCAAAAATAAAAATAAGATAATTACCATTGGCAACATCAGGAACTTTAACAACTTCAGTCGGCTCCTCAATCTTTCCTTCGAAGAGCAAGATTTTCTTTTCATTATCCCAAATGAAGAAGAGGAAGGGTCTATCCACCACCACATTGACAAAGTTGTTGATGAGAGGGACCACCATCCCAGCGCTGGCTGCCGCAGCAACTGTGCCCTTTTCATCAACTTGCATATAAACCTTGTGGTAGATGCTGTTTAAGTAACCAGAGTCCGGAGAGCCCTCAAAAATACCGGATACGTTCGCAGCATTAGAGAATAAAGTGTTGATGCCCATCTGGAAGGTGGAATATTTTGATTAAATCTTTATGTGCACAATGTAAAAAAAATACCTTTACAGAGGCGGATAGCCTTGGACATTTCCTACCAGCCCACCTTCTCAGGGTGATGCAGAGACAAAACACTTTTAAAAATATATAAAGGTCTGGTGATATACAAGCCCATCTGATCCTAAAAACCACTCAACCAACAGGCCAGTCAAAAAATATTAAGGTACGTTATTTTGCCTATATGTACAAATAAACAGTTGTTCTACTTTACATGAATATGTACTACGTTATTCCCCGCATAATGTTAGGCCTTTGGTTACTCCCGTGGACCCCATGATGTTAGGCTACTCACAAATAATGTATCAAAATTTTCAAAATCTTTTGACTGGTGCTAATACATGGCGTGCCTTATAATTTTTGTCGTTTGAAGGAAATACCGCAACTAGAACCATTTAGTATTTTTTATTGTTTTTAAAAGTATTTGCGACGTAGTTTAATAGACTTTCGAATAGGCTCAAATCGGTTTAAAAATATTTATTTCACTCCAAAGTAGGGGTCTTTAACATGGCTGGTTTGAAGGCGACGACTGTTTCTTCACCGGACTGAAACCTTTGACCACGCAGATTTTTCTTAATTTTAGTAAATGCAAAGAAATCGTTAGGGCTTAAGTGAGTGGCTGTTTGGAATATGGTCAAGATTTTTTACGTTTTTCTGCTTCAAATACTTAATTGTCTGACAAGCGCTTTGTGAGCTTGCGTTTTCGTGGTGTGGGATGATGCATCGCTTTTGGAGAGATTTTCGAAGTTCAGCGATGACTCATGGAAAATAAACTGTAGTATACCGCTCTGCATTAACTGTCTTACGATTTTAAAGTATAATTGTCGCAACATGACCGGTTTTCTTAACGAACATGGCGACTTACTTCCTTAAAGTGCTTCTGGAGCGAACAACTTTAGTAGGCCTTGGTTCGTTTTGGTAGACCCAGATTTTAGATTGCTGTTTAAAATCAGAGCCCTAGGCATATATCTAAGATTCGTCACTACTGATGATGTCGTAGACAAAAATTGACTCTCCTCGGTCGAACCTTTGAAGAGTTTTCTTATATCGTCTGACGCGGGGTGCCTTTTGGTCGTCGAGATATTATCTCTCCGAACCACTAAAGTCGTGGTAGGCCTATTCGAAAATTATAAAA
Organism: Athetis lepigone; assembly: GCA_033675125.1. Lineage (NCBI taxonomy): Eukaryota > Metazoa > Arthropoda > Insecta > Lepidoptera > Noctuidae > Athetis > Athetis lepigone. The sequence continues at coordinate 7,173,801 of CM066216.1, read as the reverse complement.
AATTGTGGCACGAACATTTACCTTATTGTAATTCATTTTTGTATGTGACTTGACAGATTCAAATCGGCGCTGTGGCTAAACAACAGCGTTAATCCTAATACTTTAAATTGATAATAGATTCTGAAATAACGCTAATTCGAATAGTTACCACTTCCAATTTTAAAATTACCCGTAAATATATAAACGACAGAACTTAAAAGGCATCCCATGTTAAAAAACAAATAAAAAAGCTACTAACAAATGGTACTAACATTTTTCAAAGTTGCCACCATGTCTTCAGCATATTCAACAGTGAACTTGGGCATTGTTATGCTGACGTCAGTTAGGCACAGTAGTTCAGGGATATGCAACAGCCCAACGTATGGCAAGTCGCGGATGATGGCCAGTTCAGAGTGGCGGTCTTGAGGTACCAGCAATATCATAGAGTAACGGTCACCCTGGAAGAAAAAACATTACATTTTAAACCTTCGAACACACGTGAGACAATAGCAGCGCGACAGCCGGCTGTCGGCTTGGTCGTCGAAAGGTTAATTAAAAAAAAACAGATTTTTTCCAGGTCATAAATTCAGGTCATTCAATTCATTCAAACACGAAGTTACTATTTAGTACCTAATCTGTGGTAATACCAATGGGAAATACTTCTTGACATCCCAGTAATTTAGCCTAAATTGATCTAAACTTTAACAACTTTAATCATTCTATGTCAAAGACAATACCATACCTACGCATAATAATAGGCATAATGCGCCGCATGCGATGGACGACCGCATAATAAACCTACGCATGAATTTTGATGAAATCGTCCTCTAAAAAAACCATAATTGCGTTGCGTCAAAATTTTACACCTCTGACCATTTTGACCTCTGCATGTTTTCTATGCATTACAACTGCACCTTCCGTGAGAACAAATTCATTTCGTAACAACTGGAATAACGCTAAAAAAGTCCAATAACTCTGTAAGTTATGCAATTAATCCTTCGAACGCACGTGATTTGAGACACAATAGAAAGACAATAGCAGCCCGACAGCCGGCTGTCGGTTGGTCGTTGAAAGGTAAATAGATTTATGTAACTATCATTTTTTCAATCGTAATCATATCTTTATCAGCGTTTGTGGTTTCCAATCTGATAATCACTGTTTCGGGATATCCGTGGTAAGCAGTGACAATAGTAAGTTAAATGTTACATGTAGTTATGCTTTATAGTTTATATGTATTATACTTGCGTTTAGATAATAAAAAAAATGTTAAATATTATGGATTTACTTAATTTAATAACATTTTCGTGTAACTGTAACGATTAATTAAGTTCTGCTGCCCAATTGAAAGTTTCCGCCAACTTTTTATGAAATGGGGCGGAGTGCTCGAAATATTTTACAAAGTCCTGCGATTATTGTGCAGATCCTGGGAAAAAGGCATCTGATCTATCTATATAGTTTGTGAGCTATATATGAGACCATAAATATTTTATATGGGGCAGTTGATTTATATTTCTCGATTTCTACCCTCATCGTAAAAGTTTTTCGAAGCAAGTCCTACACCACCGGGTTCGGCAAAACGACTGAAGTGATTAATTAACCTTCCGACGACCAAGCGACAGCTGGCTGTCGCGCTGCTATTGTCTTTCCCTTGTGTCTCGAATCACAAGTGTTCGATGGTTTAAACCAAACCTAAATTTTACCTGGTACGGAAGCTCCACAGCATGTGCTCTCAGGTTTTCCACAAAAGTGTACCTAAGTTCCGCGGCTAACTCCATCATGGCTACATTCTTACAAATGCCATTTTTGTAAAAGCAATCGTCACGCGTCTGCAGAGGTTCAAACGCATGCCGCCAAGTGCCCTTGAAATATAACGCGTTCGTCACTAGAAACTCCGTGTTTGGAGTGATGTGTGCTGAAATATTAATAACGATTATTAGTAATACTAATTGGATCAGGTACATTTGACCGAAAGACATTTTTGCAAAAGACTCTAGCGCGAGAACCTTTCGCGGAAATGTGTTGCGCGCGCTTACTATAAGCCACCAATTTTTCGGAATTTTAAAATAACTTTTTTTTTCAGATTTTTTTTTTTTTGCTTGTTCTTTTTGTCGTAGGCATATAGAAGACATTTGCATCATTCAAATTCTCATACTGAGATAAATAAATATTGTATCGTAAGCACTTTGACTATAATACTGTCACCTTCGCACTTCTGAACTAGTTGGCAAGATAGAGAAGGGAAATAGCTATTTCCCGGTTAGTGACATTTGTTTCTTAACTATAGTTTTTCTTTGTTATTAAAGAATTACTGAATAAATGAAACACACCTTCATCAACAATAAACGGGATGTGCCCATCAGTCTTACTGCTCACCCAATCATTGATAATCTCAGCAGCTCTTCGAGGATCACCAAAGTCCACTTTGTTCAATTCTGAGCCAAAGAATCTCTTCGTCCTCGCCTCGTAATCTTTCTTAAACTGCAACTTTCCCGATGCAAACATTGCGTTTGCATTTTGGACGGTTACACTCGATGTGTTCACCTGAAATTATTTAAAAAGTATTTGTTAATGAGCCATCAGCCATGCAAATACAAAAACTAGGAAGTACTATGTTTGTTTTGTGGGGTTTCACAAATATCAGATATTCTTAAAAATACTATTTTAGATGCTGCTCATTAGATTAGATTCCGCCAGAAACTACATCAAGTTCGAACGAAAGATGCAGCATAAACAAATAGAGAAATAAGGTCACTGCTATTTGTTAGTCATCAAAACCAGACTTTTGCGCAGACGTAAGTATGGGAATACCCAGAAAAGCTACAAACAAAACTCGTTGCTATTAAAACCTGTTCTAATAAAGTCGGCCCTGGAGTAGCATTTCATTCTGGGATTTCCCATCAAGAAAGCTTTGCCAGACATACGTAACTAATTGCCATTCTCAATAGAATAGTTTGAATAGTCTCGGTATGACCTGCTGATCTAAATATAACACCGAAACATTAAATATATCTTATAGCCTATCAATTTACCTGCAAAGCATTCATAAACACTCTCAACTGTTGCGTAGAATCTTCTTTATTACGACTCAGTCTTAAAGCAGTCTGGATTTCGAGAGCAGTAGGTCCTATCGCACCTTCCAACAGCATTCCTAATGTAGATTTGATGCTGGCTGGAGACACCATCACGTTGCCAGATTTCCCTTTAGCAACATTCCAAAGAAGGTCGACGTCGAAATAATTCAGACGATCGGATACAGTTTGAAGACAATCCAAACTTTGGAATGAAGCAAAGATTAAAACTGGAATGAGGTAAATGGGGATTAAAGTAAATAAAAACGAAACCTGCTATTTTGGTAGTGACTTTGTCAAGTTTTTTTTTTTTGTTATATTTGATATCTTGTAGCCTGAAGAACCACTCATATAAAATAGCTCAAAATATCCTGAATATTTTCAACTTTTTAAAGAAGAAATCTGACTTTGTGTGCACCCGTATCATCTCTGGCCTATTTGGAAATATTGACCGAACCGGTACACCCAATTATTATAATATATAATTACCCGATTCGGCAAAATGAGTCAACATAGACCAGTTCGAATTCAGTGCAAATGTGGAGGTCTTGATACTGATTTCATATGCTCTAGTTTCCTAATTGTTCGTTTATCTGTAGCAAACCAGTCAGTTCACCATTTTCGCATCACAACCATCAGTCCATCACCAATGACTAATTCATTTCTGCTTAAAAGTTTTTCTTTGCGGCTTTTACAAATAAAAAGTTAGACGTTATATCCTTATGAATTTACCAATATTTTAGAAGTTGGCTCATTCCTTGTGTAGTAGCCTCCTATCATCTCTCTTACAATTATAAACATCTTTTACGCAGTTCATCCTTCGTTTCATGGATGATGTTTCAATTCTACTCTCTTCTTCTACTTTATCTACACCTTAATATCCACATTCTTATTCAAAGCACTCCTTAAGAATTTCGCAATTATCTAATATAATAATACTATACTAGTCTGTCTGCCCGTCTCTATTTATGCTTAGTTCTTTAAAACTACGCAACGAATTTTGATTCGGTTTTTATAATAGATAAAGAGACTCAAGAGGGAGGTTTATAAATATAATATGTGCATAACATAGTAAAGAAAGGCCGGAGTGTTAAAGATTTTTAACATCCGCGCGAAGCTGGGGCGGGTCGTTAGTCTAATAACATCTTTATTTTTGCATCAACGGCGTCACGAATAGTATAATGATACCGGTTTCATTGAAGAGGCACATGATAGAGGTCATTTTGAAGTTATTAAATACCTATTTTCTATCTATTAATAAAATCATCGATGCACAAACATTATTTCTTAGGTACCTGAGAACCATCCTCTTTTTGATTTACCCGTCGGACTATAAGGCAAAGCCTCTTAATTAATATTCTACATAGACAATCATCAACTCAAATAAATTTAGAATCTCGTGTGACAAACAATTTTTTATAGGATCAGTCTTAATTATCTTTGTCTATCTGTTGAATCTATTGTACTAATTAAATTGAAAGACTGACATAATGACTTTCTGGTACTCCAGCTCTGTAAGAAGTCCACGGACTTTTATACGATTTTGTAAAACTTCCACAAATTTTAATTCATATATATGGTAGAATGTCTTCTTCAACGGAAATGTTAGGTTTGATTTTGTTTGTTAGTAATGTTATGTTCTTAACAGTGACTGGTACCGAACCCTTAATTAATACTACGGAACCCTCTTGAAGTCCGACTAGCATAACTATTTTTTTAAGAATTCATAAACAAGGAAAATCTCAAAAGTAATGTCCAAAAAAGCTACACTAACTTTGCAAGCTAGCGTTTGCGAACTATTCGCTTGCAAATTAATCTTAATCTTATTCACTTCCAAATATCACAAAGTACTTACCAAAAACTTTTATATAATGCATATTTAAAGTTTTTTGTAACTATTTACATTATACAATAACACAACCGTTGGACGAGGTCGATCGACGACCATAAGCAAGTCGCCACAATAACACACTGACGACTTAAGCATTGAGTGTTCTACAGACGCGACTAAGAAGCTGTGACGTCAGCAATCAAGATTACGAATACTACCTTATAATTTTTAAACATGGAACAAGTTATAGTTGGGGGTATTTACGTTCGATATTTGAATCAGGTTATTTTTTTAAAGAAGTTTTACCAGGGCACTTTTTCTAGGTAGTTGTTTCAGGTACTTTTTTAGGTTTTCGTGTGAAATTAGAGGTAAGTATAATTACGGTTTCCAAATTCTATTTTTAAAATTCTAAAAGCCCCACCATCTCTTTGTATATTGTTCCAGCAAAAAGTTACAACTTCATCAGGCGTCAACTTTAGGTCGTAATGGGTTGTGTGAATTTTACCCTGTTAGTTTTTTGCAACACTGTTTGTTTTTTGCAGTGATTATTTTTAGGTTTACTGTTTTGTCTGAATAAATAAATCCATATCAACAGCAAAGAGGTTCGCTAGCCGTACTGTTAGAGGAATTCTCAGATGGTTCTGATCTCCAGCGTCTACGGCCCCGCAGGATAAAGCTCTGATCTTTCATCTTGTGCTGGATGCCCTCCCAAGGAACACACCTAATGGTTTAGTTAGTAATTAGTGTGGCCCTTCCTTATTACTGGGTGCAACAAAACAAAATATATTATGGTCATGTCTTCATCTCCCATCGATTCACAAAGAAGCTTAAAAATATGCAAGTACTGAGATTAGCTTTTTTACTATAAATGATAATCTAAATTCGATCGTAGTATGCAACAAACATAAGGTCCTAAGATAAATGGACGAAGACGTCCATTGCTGGACAAAGGGAAGCCTTTTTCCCAAGGATTCTCACATGCATCAGTCCTGCGCCACCCGCATCCAACAGGACCCGATGACTTTGATGAGATGCGGGAGGCCTGCCACGCTGTTTTCCGGTACGCGGTCGCCCATCGAGAACCTTTCCACCCCAACAGCAGTCAGTTCTAGGAGTCTGTGCCCCCCGCCCACTGCCTTTTAAATACTAGAAATAAAGATAAAATAGCTGAACCTTATTTTAGGCTGTCTAAAGTAAAAACTTCTTTCATGGGGTACTGTGTTAAATGTTATAACAAAATTCCATGTGAAATATTAAAGCTTAATGAAAGGAAATTTAAAACATATATCAAAAAGACACTATGTCAACAAGCATAATTATTATAAATTAGAAGATTATATTCAAGATAAAAATGCTTGGAAGCTTGATGGTCCTGCCCCATAGGACAATTTGCAGTGTAAACAAATCAAACTGGTTACTAAATTAAATTATTATTCATAAAACATAATATTAAGCATACATTTTTTATTTTATTTTTTGCTGTTCTAATTATCAATAGGTATATAAATACATATACATTTTATTTTCTTATTTTGTTGTTGATTGCACTGGCTCGCACACTAATTCTGTACTTTGTTGAAAGTGGTCGTCTACCATCTCAAATTTTGTAATTTGTCTACACTATGTACCTCGTAAACGTGACATAGCTTTCATTTCTAAACTTAGACCTAATATTTTTTGTTACATAATTATATTTTAACGTACCTACTTTTTTTTGACAGATTTGACATTGTATTCACAGTATTTTACATATTGTATTAATGTATTTTAACGTAAATTTTTGACAGCTTTGACATTGTATTCATACTTAATTTACACATTGTAATCATGTATACTAAATATTGTAACACATATTTTTTTTTTTTAAAGAGTACGTATGGAGTTTCTTGCCCGTTCTTCTCCATATAAAACTACCTTTTGGGATGGGCGACTAGAATCAATTTTTTTTTCTTTTTAAATGTAATTGACGTTCCAAAGTGCCTCCATGGTCTAATGGAAATTAACGTTTTGACTTTGACTTTGACTTTGACCTCCTTAGTTTGGCCATTCGAAGAGCTATGTGGGTGGTTTTGGTTCTACTGCGGATTTTCTCATTTCTGAATTATCGCGCAGGGAAACTTCAAGCGTTGCTCGCTCCGTTGCCCTCTGGGTAACCTTGAACCTTCTTAGGAGGCCTATTGTGAGTGACCACGTCTCTGTTCCGTCAGTCATCACTGGCATCACAAACTTGTCAGACTTTGTACTGGTTATGGAAAATCGTAAAAAAAAACAATTTTATCACAATCATCGTATATTTGCGAACATTTCCTAAACATCATACAAATGGCACTATTTAAGTATTTCTTCGTCTCAGATTATTGTGAGCTATTATCAATAACAAATTATTATCATTTAACATAAGATACGCTTAGATTTAGCTACCAATGTTTTATTAATTCTAACTAAACCTAAGCGTATTTATTACATAAACTTAAATCTAAAATATTATTATGTAATTGAGTGGTAATTTCATGACTGTGACATGTCTGTAGATATGTCGTATCCAGATCTTAGAATTGATTATTTCATCAGATGTTCTTATCTAACATTTTCACAAAACGAATATAACTATTTCAAGAAATCCTACTGGTTCAACAGTTCATGGAATAATCAATTTTAAGATACAGTTTTTATCTTATATTTATTACGATGATGGTACAAATAAGTAATGTTTAATTACGTCATATTGAAATTATCATTCGTCAAATTCTAAATCATTAAAATTACTGTCACAGTGTTCTTTCTTTCTTTTACTCCATCATTATCAATTTAAACTTTGAAGGCACCATCAGCGAGAGAAGGATCGGCAACGCGGCCGGTGAAGAGCAACTGCCTCGTGGCTTCATCCTGGATGAAGAACAGGAATGGCTTGTTGGCTACCACCTCTGCTACGGCGTCTATGTCCTCACCGAACTTGTTCACCAGCGCTATTTCTGTTGGTGGAATAAGAATTTTGTTATTGGATCAAGATGTTTTTTGGTCTTCAGGACGTTTAAAGGCTTTGGTAGTTTGCTTATGGGTTATATGGCTAAACAAAAAATAAACCTTTTGCGTATTAGTGAAGTGCCCGGGAAACTTCAAGTATGGAATTCATAATTTAAATGATAAAAACCTATCTTTGATTATAATGAAAGGTTCAATTAACCCAATGAACTGGTTTTTTTTAAATTCAAGAATGACGCATGTGTGTGTAAAATATTGCCCGTTTGACAAGATATCAAATTAAACTAATTATTTTTGGAAAACCCACTTTAATTTTTTACTTTATTTCAGATATTCGACCTAATAAGCGAGAGTCCGAGTTAACGAGGTCCTACTGCATTTTAGTATTTGTAGTATTTAAATAAAAATTCTCATAATAGTTTCTCAATCAAATAATATTACGTACCAGTAGCAGAATAAGCAACACTGCCAAGTTCGTTGACCTCGATGCCAGACCGCTGCAAGACCTTGGATATCATGAGCCTCTGGTCCAACAGCTGACCGCGAGCGATCCCAGGGAAGGACGCTGTCACTTCGAAAGCTGACCTGACGCCCAACTAAAATAAAGAGAGTGTTTATTTATAGACTATAAGGTTTAAAAACGTTTAAACAGTAATTAGGCTGCCCGAAACTAGTAGTCAGTCAATGATCGAATTTTTTTGCCTCCTACACTGCATTTTCATATTTTAACTACTAGAGGTCCACGGCGATTTTATCCGCTTCTTTGATAACTTAAAATTAAATTGTCTTGGCGAGATTCTTACCTAACCTAACCACTTAATGAAATGGTTGAACATAATATTATAAGCCAAATCTCGCACTCATCGGTGAGCATAGCACACTTTCAAACGCAATGGAAGATGAATGATGGAAGCAATTAGGCGGCAATTATGCTGAGCGCTAGCCGTTTCGCGCAGTAGTGACGCTACTTAGCTGTCTTTTGTTTTAAGGTTTATAGTATATAAGTTTTTTTTTTAATTTGTAGCGCACTTCGCACGAATAAATTGTTTTTCTTTCTTTCTTTGTTTCAATTCCAAAGCTTCCTATGACTGAATAAAATTATGGTAAAAAAACAAACAGGTGTATATGTTTGTTACTTCATTTCGGATTCTTCAACAATAAATGAAGTAACAAAAAAAACAAAAATGATTTAAATGCTTTTAACAACGTCATTAGCTCATATTGATTGCTTGAATAAATTAAATCGTCATTTGTTCTTCATCGTTATTTCGCACTTAAGGAAAATGTAAAAGGTCATCACTTCATCAGACACAGAATATTAAGTATTAACCACAAATATTGTCTGAATATTTCCCGAGAATTCAAAATCACGTGACACGTTTAACGATAACTATTAAAAACAAATTAATTAAAGTCACGTTTTCCTAAAATTATGAGTGTTTGTTGTCAAAAAATTTAACTTGCATCTAGCTGGTGGAAACAATATGTATATATGTACATCCTAATTTTAATAACATTCCGATTCTCAAATACAACAAAATTGAAAGAAACGGGTTCTTAAGAAAACTAGTAGTTCTTAAGAAAGCCAGTTTTAAAAGATTTTCGATTTAAAATATTATTCGTCTAACAAACTGGTAAATACATAATTAATTTACAAATGAAAAAAAAACGAGGAGGAGTGACGAGGAAAAGAACTCTTAATAAGGTTTTTTTTTATAATGCCAGCAAAACACAAATCACCGAAATTGTTTACTTTTGAATTATGTATTGTGGGAAGAGGCAACTAACTTTTTGACAGCTCATTAAAAAGAAGATGGGCATTTTGAGCTCAGAGGCCGAGGGTTTTAACTTCAACCAGCTTGTAAATATAGTTACCAAAACCAAACTGACATTTAAAGAAAGAAAAACAGCTTTCACGCATAATGAGCTACAAAATAAGACCTAGATACTAGAAACCTTAAAACTAAAAGAGCTAAGTTTTTTTTTTATTATTAACGTATACTTATCCATAAACATATCAACACAAACCATCGCGGGTTTAACAGTGGTATGGCCTGACACGGCAACTCGGTGCTTATGACATCAAAATAACATTTAAATTAAATTATGTTTGCTCTAAAAATATTTTTAACACTTTTGAACAGTTTTCTTTGCATTTAGTGCATTACGAATTTCCAGGGGTAAGTCATTCATATACAGTGGTAGTATGCATTCCCACGTCCGTGCTCTGGAGCGTCACTATCGCGCGAAACTTTACGACACACACCCTTTGCTGCTTGAAGTTTTTGTCACCGGATTTTATTATTCTTCAGAAAAAGTGATTAAGACCTCCTGTTGATGACCTTATTTGTCATCGGATGACGGTTCGACGATGCGTTGAGTTGCTATGCAAGGTTGCAAAGGGTACGTGTCGCGTTAACGATTACTGTCGAACTGCGCGTTGATCCGGCGGCCTGTCGTCCTCGACAAGAGGTCTTCTAAATTATAAGTCCTGCTTACCTCTCTTAAAATGCCGTCCAACTGTGATGTGTAGTCGAACTTGAACTTAGGCAGGGTGACGTCGACCTGGTACTCCCGAAGGTCGTTCAGTTCTAGCCGAAGGTCACTGAGGTCATTCAGCACGCGGGGTAGACCCATCAGGGAGTTTGGTACTATTATGTACATCGCAAATTTGTTACCCTGAAAAAGAATGAACAGATGTGATAAATGAAGATGTAAATGGTGTTCAATCAATTGAATTACATTTAAATTTTACTTGTGATTAGAGATTTTTTTTTTCCACAAAAAAGGCTGGTTGGTGTTTCAGTATTGATACACCGATAACCGACCTAGTATGGTATGATCTTTCATCTTTTTTGTTTATGCGGCTAACATCTCATTTTCGATTTTTATTCCAGACTATTCTCATAACAATTCTAAAGTGCTTCACCCATACCCAAAACTCACCAGGTAAGGCATCCTTAAGATCTTAGCATCGTATTTCGCAGACTCTGTGTAGTAGAACTTGTCGTTCACATTCATGAATGGGATTGTCTTCTGAATCTTAGGGGAGACGTAGAAGGGACCAGTCTTGGTCGCGTTGGGTGCGAACTGGTGACGCCAGCTGCCCTTGAAGTATAACGTGTTGAGGACCAGGACCACCATGTTTGCGACGTCATCTGATGAGGAGGATATAAGATTAAAATTAATATCATGAATAATACACGTGATCTCTTTAACTCTAGAAAAATAACCTACGTCCATTATAAGTGTTCCGGGAGTATTCCGTGGATCTCGGCACACTATGCTCCCCGTTGTCCCTAGTGACCGCGGGGAGCATAGTGTTCAGTTTTACAATTTATTTGTATGTCTTGTTATCATTTCTTTACAGATTTGTTTTTGTTCACTACAAAATGTAATAACGTTTGGTAAAAAATCGTGGTTTCTCTCAATTATCAAGATAAGTTAATGTTATGTTATGTTATTTCATCTCTGCAGGCATGAGCCTGCAGAGATGAAATAAGTAATCAAACAAAGAATTTTATTTTATTTATTTTTTAATCACACTTACATCTATCATTACAGGCCTTACCTAATACGATAGAGAAGCTTACATTTAACCAAAAATACTAAAATAATTAATTCCAGTCAATAACAGACTACCGAATATGCTACCCTCGTGAAGTCATTCAGTGAACAGTGGAATACGTCGATCTGCTCAGCTATCGCGTTAAGTGTACGTATCGCGGTAAGTGTACGTGTTTTGAAGAAGTATCCCTTTTTTAGCAACTTTAAGAGTCAATCCCGACATTCAAAACATTGTGCCTGCCTCCTTTCCTGTAATATTTGAGAACACAACTTAAGACTTTCGCCTGTGATGTACCAGATGTTAAAATACGAAAAGCTTAGTTTATCACACTTTATAGCAAGTATTTCATACAAAACCATGTAAATAATGGCATTGTAACTAATTACATCCGTTAGCTTTTGAAATGAATAAATGTACAGTTGTTCATTACACAGGCATTTCCACGTATTTTCCCAATCGGAGCTGTTCCTAATGACATTTATCAGTATAGTGACCTACTATTATTCAATTTCACATTGGATAATGCTGCTATTATTTAATTCACCGTTCTGTGACCGAAGTGAATGACAGACTGAGCTATCAATGAAATTTTATCTGAGTAGTAGCTTCCTATCTATACTGAAAACACAGAGCACCTGACTCAGTCGACAGGGCATTCACTGGAACACATTATATTTGAGTCACTAACTACACGCACAATACAGTAGGAACAGTGGGTATTATACTACTACAATGACAGTAGGTGACAGTGTTTCACCTAACAATCTGCTTTATTGCCAGCAGCACCACTGGCGTTAAATTGCTGGTTTTCTATAGCGTTTTTATATGTTTTAGTTTTTTTTACTACCAACACTGACCATGGTGTCCATGCTGCGTGCTATTTTCACCTATGTATCTAATCCATCTATCCAAATAATAATCTTCTATTTTCATCTCCTCATCTCCCTAGCCGCCGCTAACTGGAAGTCAAATGAAAACCAGTATTTTATGGAGCGACTGTCCAACAAATCTCAACCATCTTCGATTTCTTTATGCGTTATAAATTTTGTAATCATCGAACACTTACCTTCATCTACCAAAGAAGGGATGCGTCCCTGAGTGATGTTGGAGACCCAACCGTTGATCTCCTTCGAGGCGACTGCAGGGTTGTGGAAATCGACAGTCTTCAGTTCAGTCTTGTAGAACTCTTGGGCAATGGCTGCGAACCTCTGGCGGGGCTTTGCGTTGTCGCCGATGTAAATCCTGCTGCCCAGATTCAAGATGTATTGGGGCGATTCTTTCTGAAATAGAGAAGATTTTTATCGTTACTAACATTTTTAATATGCTCAACTGGATTTCCGTTTTGGAGATATGTATGTTATTCCATGTTGTTTATGTATTGCCCATTTATGTTTAGACTTTTAGAGAGATAAAAAATATCTTCAGAGAAAGGCAATAAACTACTTTTGAATCACCAATTTTGAAAACGGCGTCGTCATTTACAACTATTTAATTGGCCGTCACAGCACAAGGTGTGTTGCTAAATATAGAAACTAAAAAATGTTTTCCTAAGTCTGAATACAGACGTATTATTTTATTTATAACCGTTGATTTACCTACTCGTACAAGTAAGGAAACACTGAATCGTTAATTAGTCTAGCCATGCGATTTTCAACTTTAACTGTGTGATGTCATGCCTACGTGAAGACTTTAGAGTAATTTGCAGAATTTAATAGATGGGATTCTAAGGAAATGTTGTTTGTATAATCACATGGTAGAATCGTGTTGGCTGGAAATCATTAACATTATTGAGGACTCAGTGCCTTTTAACAGGGGCATAACTACTTCCTGAGCTTTTTTTTTGGGGAGTGGGAAATAATCAAATCCTAGGTGCGGCGGGAGGGCGTGTCAGACTTTTACTGACTAAAACCCACTCATGCTCCTTCAGTTGCCCTTCATGTTCCGGGGTCGGGGGTCACTGTTACTATTATAAACATTCCGCAACCAACTTTCTGAGCTTAAAGTTGGCTCAGGTTGGTTTGACTTAGGGCAAGGGCCCTTGCCCCAAGTCTATGTAAGCCATGGGCGTAGCCAGGTACGGAGCTTAGTGGCCCCTGATTCCTGACTTACCCAAACGAATGTGTTTTACACCGGCCCCCTAATATTATAACAATGCCACTGACATTCGTATTTGTCGGTTACCGAGTGTGTGACCCTGGTTACCCGGTAACTATGGCCATGGACGACAAACGTGCATCCCATGCGAAAAGGCTCTAAGACCATAAATAAACCATACTGCAAATGCATTGGCTAAACAAATCAAACTACAATAGCAAAATAGGTTTTATGACGAACTAAATAAAAGTAAACTAAATGAAACTATTACACTATCCGTTTACTCGTGAATTAATGATGGTTTTAACTCTGCCTAGGGGCCCGTGGCATTCTGCCACCCTTGAACTTGCATTCACTATTTTACCCCTTTAGTTGTCGAATTTCGAAAAACCAAATTTTAAGGGATAACTACTTCTGTTCACAAAATCATTCCCTTAAAGTGTCATATCTACAAGGCCAAATTGTGTCTAACATTTATTGGGTAATGGTGTAAACTACCCAATTGTATAGATTACTAACCTGCAAAGACTCAATGATGTTGGCGAATTTCCTTCTGACTAGGTTCCTGTCTAGATCGAACCCTAGGACAGAGGAGAGCTCATTCTGTGTCACTCCTGTGGCTGCCTCCGTGAGGATGGCCAGTGCAAGCTTCAGGCCAAGAGGTGACAGTAGGAAGTTCTGGTCTGAAGATGCAGCGACGCGCTGGAAAGAAACATCACTTATATTTTACGTTTCTAAAAAAAGCGTTACAAAATGAATAGGGTTAAAGGGAAAATCGTACTGAATATTAAAGGACGTTATCATTTAGTTAATGTCTGATGATTTTGATTGTGTGGTACGATGTCCGAAACTTCAATGATATGGAGCTATTGAAATTTGAAGATTAAAATAATAATCATTATGTTTAGCTTTTCAATCGATTTTTTTGGAATTAGAGCGCCTGGGGTGCGTTTTATTAATCTAATCAGAAGACATGTCAGTAAAATAAAAAAGTTTTACTAAAACAGTACTACGAACAGTTTACGAAGACTGCTCGACAAAAATATTATTTTGAAATCTTATTTATCCGTAGCTATAGGTGATTAGGGATACAGAGAGAGAAAACTCTTAACAATGCATGCGTATTCAAAATAATAATAGCCTTCCATATCTGATTCCAGATTCTAGGTGTTGGTCAAAACTGTTCGCTATCAGACCATTTTGATATCTTAATAGTCGAGCCCATATTCCACATGCTGGTAACCTAGAGACCAATTGTCTTTTTTTTCATCTTCCACAAAGTTCTCTGTATTGAGACAGTAACATTAACAATAACTTCTATTAGGTATTCTATCACCGACCGATCATTTCGATTTATGACTTTGAAATTGAAGCTCCGTTTCTTTAGTACATAACTTATTAATGTGAAAGGATGTCTGTCTATGTATAATATTCCTTTCAATAATATTGAACTTCAACTTATTGGAATACCTACTTTAGAAGTCGAATTCGCTGTTCGAATTGTTATTATCGATATGAAAAAAGAATAGAAGTAATCATTATAATTCAAATAAAATGAAATGCATAAAATTGAATATTGATGCCTGTTAGGCTAAGGCTACAGTAGGCAGCGATTTGCGATGCGACTGGAAGAGCGAAACGAGTTAAACATGGAATGGCTACATTATAACCGAAAATCTGGCATATATTCGATTCAATTTCGCTGATACGTCGATGTAGCCGGTGCCGCGATTACAGTAATGTAGTTCCTGTCGCAGAAATAATCAAAGATCGCTAGTAATATTTGATGAACGGTGTAGCCATTTAGTGAGAGTCCATGTATTTGTTTTAATCGCTCGTGCGTCGCAGTTCGCGTCGCAGCCTAGTGTAGCCTCAACCTTAGAAACGACAACCAGTTCAACTATCGATATACCTAAACCAATTTTGATCATCACTGTACCTATGGTTAGGTATTTCTAAACCTTGATAGACGTAGACAAACATGATTTCCATATTTTGTTTAGGCTTTATACATATATTAAGAACAAATTATGTCAACAAGCATATTATAAATTGGAAGATTTTATCCAAGATAAGAATGCTTGGAAGCTAGTCCTGCTAGTCCTGCTCCATAGGATAATTCACAGTGTTGACAAAACCAAACTGGTGGCAAATTTAAACTAATAATGATTAACTACTTTTACACTTATAATTATATACTTATAAATTAGACACTTTAAAGGCTTTTTTCTAATTGTTGGATGCACTGGCTCACACATTTTTTTTCATTGTTTGAGGAAAGTGATTTATTTGTAAATGTGTTACACTAAATGTTCGTGAACTTGTGAGCTTCCATTTCTTAATTAATTATATTTTTTATTATGGTAATATACTTTTTGACGGAAATGGTTTTGACATTATATACGATCTTTTCTTCACACTTAACAATGTACAAATAATATTGTAACAACATTATTTTAAAAAGAGTAACTATGGAGTTTCTTGCCCATTCTTCTCCATACGAATATACTTTTTGGAATGGGCAACTAGATTCATTTTCTTTGTTTTTGACGTTCTAAAGTGCCTTTTATTTATTTATTTATTTATTTGGAAACTTTATGCACATGTAAAAAACAATGTACAACGGCGGACTTAATGCCTTGGGCATTATCTACCAGTCTACCTTAGGGTGATGCAGAGACAAAACATGGCAGGTGCAAAGATATAAATAAAATTTCATAAGTAACAGTAGAAATAAATATAATATAAACATACATATATTATACATATATACGATAATAATAAATACATATATACATACATATTCATACATATACAAAACAAAGCCATTGAGAGATATAATTACTAAGGTGGTGAAAAACTCCAAATTAACTATTAATCGAGTCTGCCAACTCCTTCAGTAAATGTTCACGAGCTTTTAACTTAAAAGTAAATCGACTGGTCACCGTCCTGATATTCTGAGGAAGCGCATTCCAAAGAAAAACCGCCTGAACAAGAAAAGAAGATTTAAGAAAGCCAGAGCGGTGAGAAGGACATCGAAGAAGGCGGTTATTAGAGGAACAAAGATTTTTGGTATGCGCAGAGCATAAGTATTGAAAGTGAGTAGTCAGGTAAGAAGGAGAACTGGGATTATTTAAAAGAGAAAACAAGGTAGTCAAAGCCCTTAACGCTCTGCGCTGTCTGATAGGTAACCATTTTAGGATCGACCGATAAGCGGAGACATGATCATACTTACGAAGATTAAACACGAATCGAATGCAATTATTGAGAAGTCGGTCAAGTTTATTCAGTAGATCTGCATTCAGGTCAAAGTAGCACACATCACCATAATCAAGGATTGGGAATATGAGGGATTGAACAAGCATTGCCTTAAATGTGTGTTGGAAGAACATTTTTCAACCTATACAGCGACCGCAACGTTCCGGTGACTTTTAAATGGTCTATTAGAAATAAATGATTTGAGTTTGAGTTGGGTTTCCCCGAGCTTAAATTAATATACTTATCATAAAACGCAGAACCTCATTTTCAACATCTGATTAAATATTTATAATTATATGGATAATGCTTTATGGAGTTTCTATGCTCAGTTTTATTTTATTTTTAAATTAGTAATTTCGGCTTTCGGCAGTCTTTGCCTTTTTTACATTGGTTTAAAGTGAAGGTTCCTGTCTGTATCTTTTTAAAGTAAGTCGAAATTTTCAAAGATTTGCACCTGTGCCAAGTTGGGGCGAGTGGTTATGTTAAGTAGGGTGTATAATAAATCGAATAGGGACATGGCTAGGTCATTTCCATACTTTTTAACCCCGAGTCGGTGCTATTTCTTACGGAACAAAAGTTATGCCCAATTTTATGTATTTATAAACCACTGGAATATTTTATTAAATATAAGTTAAAATAAGAACAAAATATTAACAAGAAAAAATCTAAACGTAGAATATTGGTAAAATAACATTTTGGATTTCAATTCCTTTGAGTTAAACTAGCGAAGTAATGTAAGTCAGGGCATTGCTCGCCTATTTAAACACAACTATCGTGATATAAAAAATGGTAGACTTAACTCTCTTTAAAAAGTTTGACAATCAAACTCACTCGGCTGTCGGTTGGTCGTCAAAATTGAATGTCTATAAAATTCTCACCTTTGTCAACGTCCAGTCAAATTTATCATAATCCGCAGGCGCGGGGTTGAAGATATCAGCGTCCCAGTAATCCAGATCGACCAGGGTCCCGCTGTCCGGCGCAGGAGTCACTGCCTTGGCTTGGCTGGACGCAGGCGTAGCCCCCGCCACACTTCGCCGAGATGGAGATGGAGAATCACCGAAGACTTCGTGGAGAACTTGAGAATCTATCGCCAGGTCTGACGATGCACATAATGCGAGGGACGCTGGAGAACAATATATAATCGTATTAAGCTTTGATAACGTTGAATTAAACCTAAACCAGTATTTAACTAAGGGAAAAATTAAACGCTCACCAAAATAATATTCTTGCGTACCAAAAATTGTAAATGATCACCAAATTGTGTTAGGTTTGGTTAGGTTAGAACTGTGACTGAGCGAGCGGAGCGAGAGTGCCGCGGTAGCGGCCGCCGAGCGCCAGATCTACTAGTGATTCATTTTATTTACCTTAGTCAAAATCAAAATCAGTCTAATTCATATAAAAAAGACGGGTTGCACTCCGGGAGTGCCGGCAGAAGTGAAAACTTGATTATAGCTGTCTACTATCCATCCGTCCTACGCTTTTTCGATCAGGTCACGTGTCCTGACGCGAGTTTAAGATTTTATACCCATTACAGAAAAAGTGCTCAACGCCGCTAAAGAAGTTTTCACTTCAAAAACACATTCGCTCATTTATTTACGAGTGTGCCTTTGGCTCGCCTGCCCCAAGCCATTAGCAGGACCACTATATCTCTCTCTCTCTATCTACAGCAAGCTTATATTAAGCTGTTTCGCCAAGATTTTCCAACACTATTACTCCACGGGTTAAAATACTTAAACTTTGAACTCGGGAAAATTGTACCTTGTATCAGTGTGTGTGAGATTTTTATCGCGCGTTCAATTGTTATCTGTCCTACGCTTTTTCGATCAGGTCACGTGTCCTGACGCGAGTTTAAGATTTTATACCCATTACAGAAAAAGTGCTCAACGCCGCTAAAGAAGTTTTCACTTCAAAAAGGAAAATAGGTTACTTCTAGAATACTTTATGAAACATAATTTGGTGATCATTTACTATTTTTTGGTGATCATTTACTATTTTTGTCTGTCAGTGTCATGTCATTAAGTTACTATATTTGGTGGTAAGTTAAACATAAGCCTACTAATATTCCTACGCTATCTCGATAAAAAGGTTTCTCGCCAAATATAGGCCCAAACTTAGATCAAGTATATATAATTGTTCTTGATTTGTTTTTCTTACATTACTTCTAGACTGTAGACTATGTATACCTATTACGACATAGCAACCTCACACTAGTAAGCAGTAAAACTCGTTGAGTTCCGGAGATACAACTCATCTGTCGTCGATTCCGCAACGAAATTGATCAGAAAAGAACAGCGCAGGAGCAAGAATAGCATAATTGCCACTTCCCTCCACATGAAATAAGAGACAGAACATAACTAGCCCAATTGGTCACAGAGGGTAATTGCTACAGGGAGAAACCCAGACTGCCCGCCCCACGAGAAAAAAATATATGAATTTATTGGTCTTAAGATTTGACCTGATATTTTTATGTGGGCTTATGCTAATGTGACTGTCCTAAATACATAAGTGCATATTCTGCATGCCTATAAATAAATCATCAGCTAAAATGTGAATTTCCCACGGGAAAAACCAGCAATTTACCGATGGAGGTAGATTGATTGACGTGTTAAATAAACCGTTATTGGTAAAATCTTATGCACAGTAAACTGTACATAAGATTTTTGTTTTTTATATTCTTGCCATTATTCTTGCTATTTGACGGGCCTGTTGGTCTAGTGGTTAGTGACCCTGACTGCTAAGCCGGAGGTCGTGGGTTCGATTCCTACCCAGGACAAACTTTGTGTGATGAGCATGATTGTTTGTTCTGTGTCTGGGTGTAATTTATCTATAATATGTATGTATTTAGAATGTATATAAATATATAACACAAGCTCTGCTTAGCATGGGATCAGATGACTGTGTGTGAGTTGTCCTAAGATATTTATTTATTTATTCTTTTTTTAGTTCCCTTGTATTTATTCATCGTTCACGCGAGGAGTGTTATAATTTGACCGCTATATGTGTGTCTGTGGCACTTAGACGGGTTGACCAATTTGGATGCGTTTTAATTATTTGAAATTAAGTTACCTAGTAATCGTTCTTAAACATGTTTCATTTAAATCGGCTAAGCGGTTTCAAAGTTATCAAGTCTTTTGTTGGCTGCAGTCGCGATCTTAATAAATTTGGAGGCGGGGAATGTATTTTTTTATTATGTTTTATGTTACTACTGTAAAGTGGGTATTCTTCAGATTCAGTCCAGGGCCGTCTTTACCAGGGGGTGCAAGGGGTGCGGTGCACCCGGGCGCGGAGCGCTCGGGGGCGCCTCTTGAGCGCTGAATTTTTGGATATTTAGTTGAACTTATTGTACTTGTTACTTACGACAAATTTGAATGGGCAAGCCAGAAAAAATAGTCATCAACAATAATATTTTTTTCTTCTATTACACTTTTGGCGCAATATAATTAATGCATTATAATTAAGGCGCATTATAATTAAGTCAATAACAAATTGACTTGATATAGCCGTCCGGGCGCTCGCACTTAAGGTGGATGTTAAAGGTAGCCCGCGAAATTCAAATTATCTTACGTATTTTTGCAATTTGCAGCTTATTGTCTGGGTGGCGACGGACGTCCCCAAGTCCATCGCCCCTGGACCCATTAAGGAGGGCCGGAGGAGGGCAGCGTACGCCCTCAAGTAAGCCCCAACGAGGTGGCGGAGGTAAGGGGGCACTCGATGATATCGCAGTGCCTCCTGAATACAACTCCACGGCAGGGTGTTGAAGGCGTTGGAGATGTCCAAGGACATCGCCAACAGCACCCCGCCCCGAGACACCGCGTCTTCCGCCAGGACTCTTACCTCCGATATTGCGGTGATGGTGGAGCGCCCGTGCCGAAACCCGAACTATTCGGCTAGCTCCGGCCCTTCTCCGCATAAGTGACTGCTGACGAGGCAGGCTGCGATAATCCGCTCTAAGAACTTCCCCACCTCGTCCAGCAACACTATGGGCCGGTACGCGGACTGTGAGTCCGCAGGGCGCCCCACCTTTCTGAGCAGGACCATACGACCAAACTTCCACTGAACGAGAAACTTGCCCTGCTCAAGGCACGCAGTGTAGAGTCCTCTCAGTTGAGGCTCAAGCTCCTTCAGAGCAAGGGCCAACACACAGCCGTGGATCCAATCGGGCCCCGGGGCAACGTTCTTAGCCCGGGGCCGCATCACGGCTGCCTTCATCTCTGCCTGTGTCACCTCTGGTACGCCGGCGTCCTCTTCTACATCAGGCTCTGTGGCTGTGGGCAGAGCCATCGGCTCGCGCTGGGAAGCGGGCTGCACCCACCTCATCTAACAGCTCGGGTTTCGACTCTCCGTAAGTGGGGGCCGCCCAAGGACCGAGTTTTCCTCGTACCGACCGATACGGAGGACGCGGACGCCCCCACGGTTTCCTATCTAGTGTCTCCAACCTCTCCTCCCTGGCTCGCGTCTTCGCGTTGCCAATGGCCAGCCACAGAGCCTTCTTCGCCGCGCGGTACACCTCATACAGCGCGGCTTCCTCGTCAGGGACCCGACTATGTCTTCTCCGGTATCGGGTATGCTGGCGCCTGACCTCATCGCACGAGACGCGCAATTGCGCGATTTCGGCAGACCACCAGTACACCTGGCGCTAACCCCTACATCCGAGGACCCGAGGCATGGACGCGTCGGAAATTTGCATCATTGCCCCGCGGAACCACTGCGCCTCCCCTTCGACGTCGACGGGTACATTCGATATGCTTGCGTGCCCAGCGCGGACCGTCCGTTCGTGGGGCCACTGGACTGCGGCCGCTAGTGGTCTGGGGGGAGACATCGAAACCGATATATCTGTGATCCGACAATGTCTTCACCTCCACGGCGACACGCCAGTCGTGGACTCGGCCCGCGACTGCGCGGCTAGCAAACGAGATGTCCACTATAGAACCTCCTCGCTGCCGAACGCACGTGTATTCGGAGCCCCGATTCCGGATGGTCAAGTCGTTCGTGACCACCCACTCCTCCAACGCCTCGCCCTTGGCGTCGGTGACCGGAGATCCCCACGCAGCAGAGTTAGCGTTGAGGTCCCCAAGCAACAGCACCGGACGAGGGTGGTAGCGGTTCACGACGGCACCTAACGTCACAGTACAACCTAATGTATAACCTAGCAAAATTTGGTGATCATTAATCCATTTTGGTTAAGAAATTTTTTTTTGGTGATCATTTAAATTATGTCCAGGATGTCATGATGGCCCCGTGGATAAGGCGCCAGCCTTTCGTTAAAGAGGTTGCCCGCTGCAGGTTCGAATCCGGCTTTTTCAATTCATATAATATACTTTCTAAAGTTTATCTTGGACATCACTGACATCCCGTGCCTCGGAAAGCACGTAAAGCCGTTGCTCGCAGTTGTCATTCCTAGAACTTTGACAGTCGTTACGTAGCCAGTCTAACTAAGGGGTATTCGTGTCACCCAGTAACTGGGTTATGGAGGTCTGATAGGCAGCTGCTCCATGTAAAACACTGATATCCAGCTGAATCCGGTTAGGCAGGAAGCCGACCTCAACAAAGTTGGGAAAAGGCTAGGGAGGTGATGATATAAATTGTATCCTAAAAAAACGAGGGCGCAGGCTGAGTCTCGCACCCCGGCGCAGAATAGGCTTAAGACGGCCCTGATTCAGTCAAAACGTTGTGTATCAGACAGCCAATCAGCCACATCAACTGCTTGATACAAAAACAGTCTGACGCGACGTTGAGGTCCAAATGCACTTAACTACGTCGACGATACTTTAACACATAATCATACTCATTATGACAAACAATTTCCCAATTTTTTTAGATCGTATATAACACGTATAAAAAGTTATAGATAACTTTAAATATAATTTCTTTTTACAGAGGTTATGGATACTTTAGGAAAAAATTTAGTTTATTTATTTCAACACAGTCAACCCAGAGTGGAGGAGATATAACACGGGAGGTTATTTATCTTATCCAACTATTAGTATAACGTACAATTATTCGTTTCGTTTTCCTTATTTTTTCTCTAGTGGAGAGGCCTTAGCTTAGACTAACAAAGTCGTTACGATTTTAAATATTGACACGTTTTTTTCTGTTCCGTTCCGTTAATGGAATGGCACTATCGGTGTATAGTTTTGTTTCTTTCTGGCATTGAAAAATGGCATTAACTTAATTGTGGCTCTTGAACTGGTTTGGAGCGCAGAACAAGTTTGCCATAACTAGATTATAAAGCAGAAGAGTTTGTTTATTTATTTGGTTGGTTGAACACGCTTATCTCAGGAACCTGTAGTCCGAATTAAAAAATCTTATTGTGTTAGTTAGCCCATTTATCGATGATGGTCATAGCCATGTAACATCACGGTACGATCTATAGGCGTGGATCAGTAATCAAAGAGGCAGGAGTAGCCGCGAGGTGCAGTTGTCATAGATACCCATAACTTTTATATTAATTATGGCATTTCGGTGATTTCTGCCAATGTCCAGTTTAAAAATAATA
This sequence comes from Athetis lepigone, assembly GCA_033675125.1. Lineage (NCBI taxonomy): Eukaryota > Metazoa > Arthropoda > Insecta > Lepidoptera > Noctuidae > Athetis > Athetis lepigone. The sequence continues at coordinate 7,150,525 of CM066216.1, read as the reverse complement.
TTTCAGTTTAAATGACATTGTACGGTTATTAATTACTAGCTTTTGCCCGCGGCTTTACTCGCGTTAGAAAGAGACAAAAAGTAGCCTATGTTACTCTCCATCCCTTCAACTATCTCCACTTAAAAAATCACGTCGTTTGCCGTGAAAGAAAGACAAACATACAGACAGACAGACAGACACACTTTCCCATTTATAATATTAGTATGGATAGTATCGAGATCATACACGTGTTTTTATATCCAAAAACACGAGATGACTCTCATAGCTCAAAAAAAAATAGTTTGGGCCTGTTGGTCTAGTGGTTAGTGACCCTGACTGCTAAGCCGGAGGTCGTGGGTTCGATTCCCACCCAGAACAAACTTTGTGTGATGAGCATAATTGTTTGTTCTGTGTCTGGGTGTAATTTATCTATAATATGTATGTATTTATAAATTATATAAGTATGTCTATCAGTTGTCTGGTTACCATAGTACAAGCTTTGCTTTGTTTGGAATCAGATGACCGTGTGTGAGTTGTCCCAAGATATTTATTTATTTATAGATACCCATATTTTCCTCGTATTCTCAAACTTCACTCAAATCTGTTGCTGTCATTACTCTATCCCATAAAAGTCATAAAGACAGCAACATATTTGAGAGCGTCTTTAAGCGTGACGTTTGTGTATTCAGCCATTAGACTATAGTCTATTTTTTTTAACAAACGAGTACTGATTATATCTGGTTCACATTTCCGGTATTAACAGAGAGAGATGGGAAATTAGTCGAGGCGGACCCAACGCTTTTAACACCAATAATAACACATGTGCTGATACACTGACCAATAGAAACGCAGACAAAATTTTGGGTACTCGTTTGTTAAAAAAACAGACTATAGCATAGAGATTTTCATGTTTGTAATTATTTCGATCTGTTGTTATTACGTTTACTCACAGACCTACATCTCCATATCTGTCACACTACTCAGCTGACCTAAAGATAACCTGTCATATTAGTCGTAACATTACAAGATCTTTCTCTTCAGTATTTTATAGTTCCAGGAATCAACTGCTATTTATGTACAGCAGATTTTAGTTTACCTTGCATCAAAATAAACAGTTCCCAATATTTTGGTTTGAGGTTTTTTGCGGGTGAAGGATCTTTATTTTAGTCGGAAAATTGAATGGTTAAAGTGTACATTAGTTGGCGTAGTTCTGCGACTAAATATAGGTAATGAAGGGCAGATTAGAAAATCTTATCAATGAGGGGATATAATGGACACGTGACATTCTGTTGACGATTTAAAGAACAGAGCGAGGATGGATTGAGAGAAGGCAAAGGTCTAATAAATGTAATGTGTATTAGTTCAGTATCAATATCTAATAACTCATCTCCATAGCCTTTTCCCAACTATGTTGGGGTCGCCTTCCAGCCTGATTCAGCTGGCTACCAGTATTTTACGTGAAGCGCCTGCCTATCAGACCTCCACAACCCAGAAACTGAGCGATACGGTATCCCTTGGTTACACTGTTCTGACTTTCTGGCTTCTGACTACCCACTAGGTAATAACTACAAAACCATAATTTTACAGAAGGCAAAAAACGTTTAATTTTTGTAGTTTTTAATGTTTGAATAAAAAGTTATTTATATTAACAAATGAGTAGCATTTCCTACTATTTTGTTAATAAAACATATTTTCGCCTCCTGTCAAATCACGGTTTTATAATTAGTAGACACTGATACTAAAGCGTCGATAAATGTAGAAAGAGACATTGACATTAGAAATATCTGACAAAGAATTTTATATTAGGTATTTGTTCCCATAATAAGAGCTGGTTCCGCCTCTCGTGTAACCAGTGGTTGCGGGTTCGAATCCGGGCAAGTACCAATGTGACTTTTTCAATTCATATGTACTTTCTAAAATTTATCTTGGACATCACTGACATCCCGTGCCTCGGAAAGCACGTTAAGCCGTTGGTCCCGGTTGCCATTCGTAGAACTTTGACAGTCGTTACAAGTATTCAGAAGCCAGAAAGTCTGACCAGTCTAACCAAAGGGTATCATGTCGCCCAGTTACTGGGTTGTGGAGGTCTGATAAGCGTTCGCTTCACGTAAAACACAGGTACCTAACTGAACCCGGTTCGGCTGGAAGCCAACCCCAACATATGCAGTTGGGAAAAGGCTAGGGAGATGATGAATAAGAGCTGGTTCACAACTGACTATCAGGGACGTCACGGTCAGTCACGATTTCTGTCGGATCCGACATAATACTAGCGTACTAGCAAAGAACGGTCGGAACGCAGCTTCTAGTGTGAACAGCAATACCCGACAGCCCGTCAACGATAAAACTGTCGGTCCGGCCTAATGTAAACCAGCTCTAAGATAAACAAAACCACAAACAGGTTTCTATTGACTAAGTTAATTGATGCCATTACTTTGTAATTAAGATGTGATTAATTTCTAGTTGGAAGTATAAAAATATATATTTTTATCAGTTTTAATATCAAACTAATCGTCATCATCATCATCTTTCTAGGTTGTTACAAACTATGCCGGGGTCAGCTTCCATTCTGACCGAATTCAGCTGGATACACAATATATAAAGCAACAAGAAAAAAAAATTAAAGCAACTGCCTATCAGACCTCCACAACCTAGTTACTTAGCAAAACGATACCCCTGGGTTAGACAATGTCAGACTTTATGGCTACTGACTAGATGTGACGACTGTCAAAGTTAATGATGTCCAAGACAAACTTTTCAACATCCAAAACCGATTTACTGTAGTTCGTGTGTCCCCTAGATGGGGCAGAGGCCGTCCACAGTGCGTCGCCATCCCGTTCGGTTTTGAGCTTTGCGTTTAATTTCGCTCCGGGTCTTCCCTATATCCTTTGCTTCTGCGAAGACCGTTTGCCGCCAGGTCGGCTCTTAAAACCAAGAAAGATCTTACTCAACCGAAGCAAGACTGATGGTGATGAAAAAAAAACCCTTGTTGATTACTGTTACCTGTTAGATTACTTTACAAGCAGTGGTGTGCCCAGGGGTCAAAATTAATACAATCCCCCCAGAATACTCTTTAGAAAAAACCCCAGCAAGTCGGTCAAACACTTCGCCAGTAGCTTTTTACCATTCTTTTTTCATTTTTTTTTTATTATTTCTAACTTTTTACTTGTTTACTAACATTTTTTATTATTTGTTTACTGACAGGTTCATATTATTATTATGATCTTACAAGCTGTGCCCCGCGGTTTCACCCGCGTATTTGATTACAGCTACGCTCCCGTATGTCATAGCTTGATGCTACTCAGCCTCGGTATAACCTTTTTCGATAAATGGGCTATCCAACACAAAAAGATTTTTTCAATTCGGACCAGTGGTTACTAAGATCTAAGATTCTTGCGTTTAAAAGAACAAACAAAAAAATACTTCAGCTTTAAAATATTACTGTTTGGCTACTGACCGTCGACCAGGTAAGCAAAATATTCACTAGTTTTCTTTGACTACTGATTAGAATGAAAATATGATTTTTCCTAGAATTTGACATCAACACAGTGTCACCCGGGAGGTCAAGGCAAGACGTTTTCAAGGTACAAACACCTAGACAAATACACTCAGATGCTTAGAAACTTAAGTACAATTTACGCCAAAACCTGCCAATTCAGAACAGGTTCCAAAATTTCAAACCTGATTATCTTGAGTATTTAGTTATTTTGGTTTTTCCTAAGGCAAGTAGGTAGGGTAAGTTCGCCTGTTCGCGTCCATAGACCAATTCGCGTCCATTTTACGGATCTCCTTCAAAAAATCCTCAAAATTAAGAAAACTTACACACCAGTCAAACGAATAGTCATTACCGGTAATACCTCAATGTATAAGAGACACGCACATAAGGTCAAAAGGTCCGTGCGACAAACCAATCCTGTTTAAAAAAATATTTAGTCCCGGCTGTTTAACAAGAAAGCGCGAAAGCGAGGTTTTTTAGATAAAAAATAGTGTGCAGCGGTGCGTTCGATGATAAGTTTTTTATTGTTTTATGTGAATTTTAGGATTAATAGCTGTTTCTAGACTTTTATAATGGAAAAAGGAATAATGTTAATCATGAATTTGCTTAGGTTTTTTACATTTAACGATTAAAATAAGGTGGACGCGAATTACTACATCGAATTTACAAAAATTCCACTTTGCGTCCGCAATGGACGCAAACTGTACCTACAGTGGATAATAATAAATCCAATTGCGTCCACTAAGTATTTTAGTTAAATACAATTGTCTTCCCGTTCCCGGGGGTTTCCGAAATGAAAACTACCTATCCTATGTCCTTTCTCGGGTCCCAGACTATATCTGTAACAAATTTCATTCAAATCGGTTCAGTGGTTTTGGCGTCAAGGAGAGACAGACAAGCAAACGGATTATTAATCAAGACTGATATTTAGCAAAAAGAACAAAACTGATTACTGTTAATTGTAAAACGTGCAATCATTATTTATGTACTACTTTTTTTTTTGTTAATGGGAAATCATCCAATGACTGCTCCCGTCCTGGGTGCGGCGGGAGGGCGTGTCAGACTCTTACTGACTAAAACCCACTCATGTTCCCTCGATTGCCCTTTATGTTCCAGGGTCACGGTAACTATTATAAACATTCCGCAACCCCGGCAGGCGTTGGCCCTGTTGGGCCCCTACCTGTGCTGACTCCTTCTCTTTGAGGCACGCGTGGAACACTAACGCACCGCCGACGCGGTCCTGGTCCTAGCCGGGCGGCGAGCTACCCATCGCTCGCCATCCGCAGAACCGTGCCTACACGTTGGCCGGTAGTCGTCTTGCGACTCTCGACGTCTTCGCCTGGGTCTTTGTCCGGGGCGAGAGGCTCGTCGTTGCCTCTCGCGCGCCGCCGCTTCCTTCACTAGCATAACTGCTTCGCAGAAGGAGGCGACGACATCCTATTCCGTCTCGCCCCGATGCATGGCCTGAACCAGCGCTGGGCGCGAGAGGTCACCTCCGCCGATCGCCTCTACGAGGACACGTCGATGGTCCGCCCATGCGCGGCACACCTCCACCGTGTGCTCGACCGTGTCCTCCAGGCGACCGTTGCTGCAGTGGTGACACCCAGGCGTCGCTTCCGCTCGAATCCGACACAGGAACCTCCCGAACTGACCATGTCCGGTGAGGACCTGTGTCAAGCGAAACGTGAGAGCGCCGTGGCGCCTCTCCAGCCACTCCTCAAAGAGGGGTCTTACCGCCGCTATCACGGCGTGCCCAATTTATGTACTACTTACAATCAATGTTGAGATGAAATATATTTATTTTTGTAATTTTTTAATGAAAATAATTATATTTTTTAGGGTTCCGTACTTCCGTTCCTAGTAAAGGTAAAAACGGAACTCTTATATGATCACTTTGCTGTCCGTCCGTCCGCCCGTCTGTCAAGACCCTTTTTCTCAAAAAGGCGTCGTGATATCAAGCTGAAATCAATATCACATACCTAGGTCTACTAACTCTCAAAGAAGTGTAAAAATTGAATTTCTAAATCAACGCAACAAAAATGTATGGCTGTTTACTTTCCATTTATATTGCACATTTAGACATTTGCAAGGGAATCAAAGCCTATGGGATACTTCCAATTGACCTAGAATCATGAAATTTAGCAAGAAGCATTGTCATGTGGCACAAGTAAAGAAAAAGCTCCGAAAACCATAAACTTGAATGTATTTTACAAAAAAAAAATTACTGAACCCTCGTTGCACGAGTCCGACTCGCACCTGACCATTTTTTTTTATAATTTATATTCATAAATAAAGTTTTTTTATTATTTTTACCAATTCTTAAAAATATCACCCCTTTATTCCTTTTCTAAGTGGTTGGACGCAAAATGGTCCACGGGTGGACGCAATTTGGATTTTTTGGACGCAAACTGGGTAAAACGCCTATTTCTGAAACTTTTCTATTTAAAAAAAAATCACTAAAGGTTTCGAACAAAACTGCAAGTAAATCTTAAAATAGACTAATATAACTAACACATCACATATTTTTTTCATAAAAAATAGTTTTACAACAATTTTATTATCGCCGTCAAAGTTGCCAACTGCACTAAATGGACGCGAACAGGCGAAATGACCCTAGTACCTATTAAGTTGTCTTTATTATTCTAAGATTATTCGTTTGAAAGTTTTTTTTTTTAAGTTAATGATAGGTGCCTGCCGGGGTTGCGGAATGTTTATAATAGTTACCGTGACCCTGGAACATAAAGGGCAATCGAAGGAACATGAGCGGGTTTTAGTCAGTAAGAGTTTGACACGCCCTCCCGCCGCACCCAGGACGGGAGCAGTCATTGGATGATTTCCCACTCACCAAAAAAAAAAAGAAAAAGTTAATGATAGGTAGGTACTTCTTTTTATTATGTTGCGCTGATGGGGAAATTCCAAAGTAGCCTTTTGTACAGAGTCTTCTGCTATCTTACATTAAGTTGTAACTGATGAAAACTTTAAAGATTCAAATAGGTACATTTTTTTTACAAATCTCCAGATCTCTTTCTATTTTTAATTTGTAACTTTCCAATATTACTGTTTTCTGTTTGTTAAATTTTAACTTAACCTTCTACCGATATTCCTTTCCCGGAATTATATATATATATTATATATATGGCCAATTGATCCATCCCGTGCATTTAAAACAGTTTTTCTTCACAATTGGTACCGTAGAAAGTTAATGAATGTAGGTAGGTATACTTAAACTTGAGTGCATCTCAAATGTTCGCTGTCATCAACTTGCAAAAAACGACGTTGTTATATACCTACCTACTCGTGCTATGTACCACGTATTTATGTATATAAAACAATCAATAACGCTGACCTTTTACCATTCTAAAGGGTAAACTATGCTCAGAACAGAGATGTAGTAAACCATTAGTATTATTCAAATACATAGCTTCAAAGATAAAAATAAAGTAAACACGATCAAACAAACTCACCAGCAAAAAATATAAAAATACTCGAAGCCATCGCGGTCACACTTCAAAGACGAGGAAAACCACAAATACGAAAAAACAACTTAAGTTCAAGGTGAATGTTATGCGTACTTTACTTAGAGACCATTTGTCTAACACTACAACTAGTTATGCACTAACATTTATTTTATGTACATAATCGCGACGCGAGTTTACCAGTGGGGACGCTGGCCGCGACTGAACATAGTGAACATGAACCGTATAACATTAGGAGGAAGGTTTCTCTATATTTCTGACATTGCAACCGGTTTATCAACGTGCGATGTCGAATACAGGCCCAACACTCGTATAATCAGTGATGTTTGTTTTTAATCTGCCTTTTATGTCTTCACAATCAAATCAGATCTTTGGGCACATAATCTGACATGATGGTGACAGATTTTCTTTATGCATCAGCAATCTTAAATAGGATTTTTGTCAAGTGCAAAAGCACGCACAGAATTTTTTGTAAAAGGTTTTTAACCATGTTTATACATCCTGGTGACTCATACATTTTTTGTACTATTAACGCTATCGCAAAGTCCAATTTATTGTCATCAACAGGTCTATGGAAGTAAATAATGGAAATGTTTTTTTTATATCACAGCGCGGCAGTCATTGATATGATCACGGCTGCCCATTAACATTCGCTACACCAGGAGAGTCGTGGATGCGTTGCCTTTAAGGAGAAGAAGAAATACCTCTCTATATCTCTCATTATAATATACATATATTACGGGAAATCTATCATCCCTGGTACTTAATTCTTCTTTTTGTAAAACTGTTCACGATTCAGAAACTGATCATCTTCATGCAACATTCAACGTCCGGAACAAAAAATCCAACCAACATAGCTTTACATAGTATGTACAATTGTACAGTACACACATAAATAGTTTCCTACCAGCTACAGTCAGCAACAAACACGACTAGCCACGGTAGACCGGTTGTCCCGTTTTAACTACGTTGTCCGTTTTGGATACCGCATCGAAAGTAATCAAAATAGAACAGCGAAGGTATAAAAAGAGAACATCATTTGATGATTTCCTACTCGCCATAAAAAAAGGTATTAAAAAACGTAGAAATATATTGGAGACAATCACAACAAGCTCTTTCATTTAACATGTCACACGGTACGTTTCCCTTTGCTCCCCTCTTAAGTAAAATAATCAATTATTTACGATAAACTTCCATATTTGGGTCACAGAAACATAGAATACTAATTTGGTACACTATGTACCAAATTTAATTTTAATTTGTTAAGTAAATTATATTTTAAACTTATAATTTTAAATAAATGCTAAGTAAATAGGGAGAAAATTAACTGTGACTGACGGAGACCATTATTGCTATTAGGGTTAGACGTTGAATAGAAGAAGATTATGCACCCAAGTGCATTAACTTCTTATCTGACAAGTAAATGCTATATTTCAAGCGTCGTTGTTTTGGGGATAACCCTTAATCCTATTCCTGTAGAGTGATGTCGTGTCCTAATTCCACTGAATCATCGTATATGGCACTAATTACGCAGGCAAAAAATTTTCTCAACACATTTTCCCTCCGTTACGTTGTTTAGCATAGCATCTGTAAAGCGATTTTTTTTTCAATTTTTTAAAGTAATTTAAAAAAATACCATTCTTTCATCCATTCATTATATCCTTTTTTTCGTTTACGCCTCGGTTCCTGTCCGGGGCGTGAGGCTTGACGCTGCCTCACACGCGCCGCCGCTTCCTTCTTCAGCATGACTGTTTCGCAGAACACTTTACCCGGGTTGGAATTTCCAAAAATCCTTTCTTAGTGGGTACGTACTATAACAAAACACACCCTTCAAGTTTCATGTCTCTACGAGCAGCAAGTTTGGCCTGTGCGTTGATATATCAACAGTCAGTCATTTAGTCAGTCAGTTAACCATTTTTTTTAGATAACACTTAAGATTTTTATAAGAGGATGCAGCTAATTAGTCCTCCCTCTCCTTTTTCACATGAAACGAAAAGTGATAATATTTTGTTTATTAAACCTCTTGGGCCTTGACTGCCAAAGGCACGGATCTACGCGTGACACAATACTTTTTAATTGTTTTAATAATTACGAGAGGATAAACTTGATGCGTTTCGTTGTCCCACCTCCTAACATGCGACGTAATTAATGAATGTTCCTTTACTTGGCGCCAACGCAATAATTTCCTTTTTCCCGGTATCTATTACCTAAAATACTCATTACGGGCTTTTCCCAATGTGGCGGTTTCCTTATCCGTGGTAGTTGGTACTAGCGTGACTATTTCCTCTAGTATTTCTTATATACATAAACAGAATGTCTAATGCCGTTTAGAAGATTTTTTGGGCCCAGATAAAATGACGTGACGTCCGGTGGACACGCGGCTATAGGTAGTAAATGTATGTATCGCCAATTTAGCGAGCGACGTCTTCTCGTCTTCGGTTGTCGGGGTTGCGGAATAGTTCTGATACTTAGTTACCGTAGCCCCGGAACGTAGAAGGCAACCGAAAGAACATGGGTGGGTTTTAGTCAGAAAAAGTCTGGCACGCTATCCGCCAGCCGGGGCGGGGAAGTCATTTGACGATTTCCCATCCACAAAAAAATCTCGTCCTCGGTGACGTGACGTGACGGTGACGGCGGCGATAGACAAACGGCTTTACAATATTGTTGCCTACGGAACTCTAATCTGCCACCTTAGCTACTTACTGACAAATTCATGTCAGCTAAGCACGATCGATAGTTAATGAAATTATAATACGGTAGTTCTCGGTACCTACCCTAATGATTAGTTCCATGAAAATGATTTGTACATGGTATAGTCGATCGTAATTTAACCACAAGTAGGTAATCGTTATGGTGCTACAAAAAATGGCGAGATCTAAAATTAAAACTAAGTATATTTATGGACTAGTAGATTAGAAATTCTTACTTATAATATTAAGTGCGTAAATAGATGTATCTGTTGCAGTCATTTTGTATAAGCCCACTGTTTACACAATGCCTCAGCATTTTACATACGGCTTAAATCGACAAAATGTCAAAGCAATCCGAAAAGCATTTATTTCTGGGTGGTGGTTTAAAAAAAATTACCACGAAGACTAAGGCTAAGGCTCAGTTGCGCTCCGCAATCGCCTTAGCCTTCTTACCTTACTTATCCGAGTCGGATTACTGTAATATTTTGCCTTCAGCATTTTACGTAACTGCGAGCGTATATATAATGCCGAGGCATTATGTAAACGGCCGATTATACGAAATGCCTGTGACATATTTAAAATACTTGGTCCTAGCATTACGCATGTGGAACCGCAGGTCACAGTTAGTCAGTTAGTCTCGAATAATTCAGATTTAATTGGTAATAATTAAAGTAAAATCTACTAAGGGAAGAAATCTTGAGCCTGTTCACATAAAAGCACAATCAAATCGCATCTTCGCCCTGCATCCGGGACAACCGACATACAGGTGAAATCGCAGACTAAAAGCTAATACTGATAAATAAAATGCATTTTTTTAAAGGAGATCACCTACTCCTTCAACTGGGTTACGTTAATAATAACTGTACTCTGTCCCCAAAAGAATGCATTAGCCGTTGTTATATTGTTATTACAATAATGAAGTAGGTATTTGTGTTAATCCATATTAATATTTATTCATATTATAATCAACAACTGAACAACATTTCGGCCGTGATGGCGGGCGGCCTATCTCAACGGAGACTAGCAAAAACCTAGACATAGAAGATATAATAACTAATGGTGCACAACAGCACACTGATGCAGTCCTTTCACAATTTTTTCTGAAACTTTACGTACATTTAACCACACCAACATCCAAATTCTTGGCTGTACTGAGAATATGCTTAAAAATTTTTGGCTATTGGTTAAACCCAAGAATACTTTACCGACTCTGAGAATCCAGCCCAAATTATCGTGATTTGCTTTTGAGAACACAAATTTAATCAACTAATGCCAAAGAAGCAACTAAAATGTATAAAACCGATTTGAACAATTCTTTTTTTTAACCGACTTCTAAAAAAAGGAGGAGGTTCTCAATTCGGATGTTAATATCTTTTTTTTTTGTTTTGTTTGTCGCACATATCTCCGTCGTTTACCAACCGATTTGAACAATTCTTTTTATGTTTGAAAGGGTAGACTTCCCAAATGGTCTCATTGTCATCCGGTCCAGGATCTGAAGATGGTATCATGCCAATATCGAGGAAACTCCTCAATTTTTATAGAAAAACGTAAATTTTTATTTTGAAAGTTACTCTAAAACGTAGTCAGACATTGAGACTCCAACTAAAAAGTAAAAAATAAAAAGCTTTTTACAAAAAAAAGATAACCGACTTCAAAAACTAAAGGCACAAAAATAACTATTTCGGAAGTCGGTGGCTTCTCTTTTGCCGGTCTATTTGATGTGTTGCCACCGACTTCCAAAATAGTTATTTTTGTGCTTTTAGTTTTTGAAGTCGGTTATCTTTTTTTTTGTAAAAAGCTTTTTATCTATTAATTAAATGAGTTTTAGACAGTTTTATGTTAAAAGCGGGCAAAAGATTAAACAAACAACTTGCAACTTGCACACTCACCCCGCAAACCCTTGTTACACTAAAAACATTGAGTAAGTCAGTGGCTTTGCATTAAACATCTAAAAATTGATAATCGAAATCTTTCGCCCTAAAAACCCAAATTAAATAACACATTTAACTTCACCGATTTCCTGTACTTTTGCTTTAATTTCAACTGATCACGTTTGGAAAGTTTATTTGAACACAACAGGGAAGCTGACACAGTGTTGTCGATATTTTGACCACAAACATACGCGTGCTGCTTTCCTTAAATATGTTAATGCCAAATTTTGCAAATAACTACTCGTGTAACTCTCGCCCTGTTGTTGTCCCAGTACTGGAAAGAAACTTCTTCTCTTACAGAGAAGATACGAGTATTGATCACCACGGTTTTTGGAGACGGGTTGGTAATTTCAGACTTCCACAATAATTATTATACATCAGTACGTAATAATATTAAGTGGGTTCGACTACAGACAGGCAAGTACCAATGTAACTTTTTCAATTCAAATGCACTTTCTAATGTTTATCATGGACAACTGACCTCCTGTGCCTCGCCTCGGAAAGCACGTAAAGCCGGTTGTCATTCGTAGAACTTTTACAGCCGTTACGGGTAGTCGGAAGCCAAAAACAGTACACAAAAAGAACACGTCTAGATTTTCTCACGGCATTTTCCTTCGCAAATATTAGTGACTTGTGAGATAGCTTAGAAGAAAGTACTTAGGTACCTATATACGAAATAGAAAGTCACGGTAGTAGTGTATTTGCCTGTGCTGTCTGTGACCCCACTTGTTTGAGGGCATCACGACATTGGCCTACCTTATGCTGTTTTAGTATATTTGCACTTCGATAATAAAGATGGCCACACAACATATAGGGAAAACAAACAAATAAAACTCCTTCAAGAACGGAACAAATAAATCTGTGTGCACGTTTTTCAAATAAAACTCAAGACTCATCGGAAACGCCGATGCAATCACTCAGATCTTATCTTCAACAATATATGCTGCTTTACCTAATCACAATTCTGGCTAAAAGTTACCTTATGTCTTATGTTTGACCTTAACTCTTTTAACATAAAAGATGTCCTAAATAAACTAGGTACATTCCCTTAATTTAGAAAAATATTGAAGTAAATTGTGTTCGCTAAGTGCCAACCAGACATTTCTCATCTACATCGAAACTATTCATTAATAGTCAAGTTAGCTCTCAAGTTTGCGCACGGTTAGTAACGATTTCTTAGAAACCCCCGTAGTTTCCTGTTGGATTTTCAGACTGCGTGGTCGGCGCCGGCTGAAAAATTTTGTTTATACGACTCAGCGATGATGAGTCATCATTACCAATTCTGCTCATACCTCTATACCACAATAGTATACACTAGACTTCGAACGTGTGAAGGATGGTAGGTAAATTATCCCACGGAATTTTATTATCAAAATTAATTCTACTTATTCTTTTTTGTCACTTTTTTTTAGGGCAGGAATTTTTTACGTCCGGAACACTTTTTGTTCCTCCTCACCACATTTTGCCAATTTTAGATAATTATTTTCAGAATTTGTTTTGAGGAAACTACGTGTCCTCACAGAAAAAGCCCTTTTGCTTTTCTAATAGAAGTCGAGGTTCACAAGTGTACCAAATCTCATCCTAATTGCATCAGCGAGCGTTAACTGAAACTGGTAGAGTTAACCTTTTACAGAATATTTTGAAGCAACGAATAATAAAATTATTAAGTTCCTACTAGATGTGCCCGCGACTTCGTTTGCGTGTATGTCGGATCTTAACAATAAATTTTTTTAGTGCGAAGCGCTGTTGGTGGATACCGATACAAATATTGTTTACTTATTCTACTGCTTCTTAATAAACAATATTATCTGTGGAACCATTTGCAGCGTACACAAAAAGATTTTTAGGGTTGTCAACGCGTGAAAGAGTTTCGTTGACCATGGAAAAGCATCCAATACTTTTTTTTATGGATGGGAAATCATAAAATGAATTCTTCCGCCCTGGGCGAGGCGGGAGGGAGTGTCAGTCTTTTACGGACTATAACCCACCCATGTTGCTTCAGTTACCCTTTACGTTCCGGGGCCGCAGTAACTATTAGAACTATTCCGCAACCCCGGCAGGCATTGGCCCTAGAGGCCGCGATTGGGGCACGTTGAACAAAACGCTGCGTCCTCGGGCGGCGAGCTACCCATCGCTCGCTGTCCGCAGGCCCGCGCCTAGGGTGGCCGGTAGTCGTCTTGCGACTCTCGACAACTACGCCTGGGTCTCTGGCTAGAGGCCCCTCTTCATGTCTGCCAATGCGTCTGAAGACTTTCTGCCGCCGCACGGTGGGCTGAAAATCGGCTTTCATAGACTTAGGGATTTCAATTTGCAAGTGCTTGTTTTTATGCCGGATATCGCTTCTATTAGTCATTACTATGTACAAAAAATGACACCCGAGTTAATTCTACCCAAAAACGAAGGAAATATAATTTTTTTACGAAAAATTTGTATGAAGCTAGTATGAAAAATCGAATTATCTCCTAAACGGCATGTTTAACCGTAATATCCTTGGAGATGGTCATAGTGCTAATTATTTATGATTTTTTGGTTGGCGATAGGACGAAAAATTTAATGCCGTTTTTTTTTAAAAAATCGTCAAAATATTTTTATTTATTTTTACATGTAAAACGATCCCTTTTAGTGTCTAAGTTAAAAAGTTCGATATGTTATTAACCCAAATATTAAGAACACACGAAACAAGAAAAATAAAATAAAAAAATTGCTGTTTTTGACACATTTATATTAATTTAAATAAAAAAAGATTTATATTGAAGTAACATTATGAAGTTATATTTTATACAAAATAAGTTAATTTAAGGAATTAATACTAAGCATTCGTAAAATAAAGTAAAATAAATAAAAAAAATAAAACATATCATTAAATATTACAAAAAAAACCCAAACACACTCAAATACAAATTTACAAATATGTACATATATATCTTTTTTACAAATTTTCCTTATCACTCTCGTTGTCAGACTCCAATTCTGAGTCAGCATCCAGATTGGATATATCCAAAAATTCGAACTCAGTTTCCTGAAATTGAATTAAGTCGAGAGTTTCAGCAAAAAAGCTCTGCTTTTTCTTGGCATCTAACTTAGGCCTTTGTGCACTTAGCAAAGGGTCCGAAGAAACAACAAGCATATTTAAAATGTCTTGATTGGAATCCTGCCTGCTTCTTTTCCGCGAATGATGTTCTCGAAACCTCCTAAAATCTTTGTTTCGAGACTCTGAGGCTTCTTCCGAGAGAGTCCCAATCGGCACAATATTATTTTTCTCGATTATGTCAGCCCCATGGATTAGTAACTTATGAACGGTTGACGACATGTAGAACCAGTCGTATAGTAATACGTACTTTTCTGCTGTTTCGCGAGCATAATCTCTAAATTTTATTATATCGATCTGCTCTCCAGATGTAATTGCTTGTAAAATTACAGCAAATCTTTTGATGAGGTCTTCATCCAAACCGGTTATAGCTGCGGTTTTATTAGAAAACTCAAAGAATTTTCTTGCAGTATTCCCGTCATTGGTGGTTCCCGAGCCTTGTTTTACTATATCAATCAACAGATTGAGCTCATCTTTGAATTTATTTTGAATTATTTTCTTTCTTGTCTGTAGCATTTCTTTGTGCTCATCACTTCTCGCTGCCCACCGTTTGAAGTCCAGTTTGTATGCAATGTGTAACAGACATTCCATACAATTTATACGGGCGTGTAGGGATGACAAGCCAAACTCATACAGGTCCGAACACACAATTTTTGATGTTACAGCATCTAAGCGGTTCATTTCTGTAGGCTTTGCTAAGCACAGGTAGCACGATGCATTTGATCTAGCTTCAGAAAGGTAAGTACAGACTTTAGCGTCGATCATCGTCATCATTAGTTGATGAGTCACCCTATTATTATTATTGCACTCTGTGGGGATAAGGGCCTCAATTTCTTCATCCATTTGTTTTTTTCAGCCCAAGGACAACTGCTTCACTCTCCTTTACAAAAGTAAACTGAACTGGACGACAATACAAAACTGAGCATGGTTTTGGGTTCGTCCATAAAATGTTGTCTCCATCTGTCAGTTTTAGTGGCACCAAGGAGGTCATGAAAATGCTTGAATCATCTTCCTCACCCTCAATTTTCTGCTTGTATCGGCTTTGGTTAGAAGCACCGTCAAATCCCCACTTGGATATCAGCTTCAACTGCTTGTTATGCTCTTCGTTAGAAAGGCTTTGAAGGATTCTTGTAACCGTGATATCAAGTAAAGCTTGAAGTGTAATCCTAGCCGATGAATCAGTAACTGTCACTGATTGCTTCGGAGGGTAGCAATCAAGCTTAGTTTGTTGCACTTTATAGTAAGATGGATAAATATATTTAGCACCTTCTCGAATGGCAGCCTCACGCAACGTAATATATTGCCACTTTGAGAGTTTTAGCGAAAGAAGCAATCCAAGCGCCTTTTCTGGCGTCAATATGATTGTTTTCGCTGGTTTCTTAAGCGTTTCATTTAATTTAGCGGCTGCTTCAGGATTTTTCATCATGTATTCGATGACAGAGGCGATATCTCCATGCCCTTCTTCTTTTAAACGTGCTGCAGCTGCATATGCCAATTCACTGGAACCTTCGCCTGTGTGTTCATCAGATCTTCTCTTTTTTTGTTTACTTCCCAGGTCTTCGAATGGTTTACGGGATCTTTTCGTCATTGTTCCAATGGACGTTGATGTCGACGGTTCTGGAGAGACTGAGGGCGCTCTTGGTATCTCATCAACACTTGGTTCTTGATTAACTAAAGTTTGCACAAAACTCGGCCAATCAATATTTGCTCCCAACCAATTCTCGTACTTTCTCCTGAAATTATCAAGGAATCGGTTGGATTTCCCCACCTTTGTAAAGCGGCTCGCGTAAATCTCCGACAAAATTCTTTGAGAACAACATAATCTTCGTCAGACAGGCAATCGCCTATGCGGGATACAACTGCACTAAACAATACTTCATGATCAAATGAAGTACTCTCACTTCGTAGAAGAACAAACAAGTCTAAATTGGTGATTAAACTTTCCATTTTAAGATTTTATAGTCGCAGATTTAGTGTTAGCAGTTACACAGTTGTGAACAAATTAAATTATAAAACAAAACTTTAGCCCTTTTATTGCAAAACGACAATAATTAGGTAACTACCCTCATTAGTTATCTCCTCATTAGCTAATGAAAATCTATAATTGTCACTAACTATTCTTAGAACTCATAGCACTGCTAATTAACAAATTAGCTTACTTATCAGGAAATGTTAAATATAATCCATTGTCGTGAGATATTGAAAATCATTAAATCACCTATTAAGACTCATTAGAAGACCTAATCAGTGTAGTTACTTAATCACTTCTTTTTGGACTCATTAGAAGACAATTGGTAATTTGGTTGTATGAAAAGTTTTAAAACTCATTTTGTGCTGATAAATATCTAGCTCAAACATAGTTGGCTACGTGTGGGTGTACTATAAACCTCTGCCAACTCCTTCGGAAATATAGGAGTGATGCTATTTTATGTTATGTGTAGTTAAAAGTCCGTGTTCTTCAACATAAACACCAAAAGGAATCGTTTCATACGTAAAAACAAATAAAAATATTTTGACGATTTTTAAAAAAAAAACGGCATTAAATTTTTCGTCCAATTGCCAACCAAAAAATCATAAATAATTAGCACTATGACCATCTCCAAGGATATTACGGTTAAACATGCCGTTTAGGAGATAATTCGATTTTTCATACTAGCTTCATACAAATTTTTCGTAAAAAAATTATATTTCCTTCGTTTTTGGGTAGAATTAACTCGGGTGTCATTTTTGTACATAGTAATGACTAATAGAAGCGATATCCGGCATAAAAACAAGCACTTGCAAATTGAAATCCCTAAGTCTATGAAAGCCGATTTTCAGCCCACCGTGCGCCGCATCCGTTGATGGATCTGTGCGAACCGTCCACACGTCTGTAGGTCGCTCAGTCTATGTTCATCCTCGACAGATGCAACACGTATTTAAACATTTTTATTATTGTGGTATTTATTTTTTGGATACACACACAAACAGTTTTCGGCTTGATATAGCTCAAGAAAGTTACAAGTTTCCACGGTGCTCATACTGTTAGTCATTTCTGTAAAGTTTGCGCGCAATGCGCTCAGTCTATGTTCATCCTCGACAGATGCAACACGTACGTAATGAATCTAGAGACCGTAGCTGCTGCAGCTATTTATGTATTTAGTATGTTTAACTACTACGTGAGTGTGCATCGAAATAGAGTTATTAAAAAGAAATGGAAAAGACGAAGGTGCTGGATGCGGGTTAGACATAGTATCAGTGTTGGCAAAAAGTTAATAATGATTAATGATTAACGATTACGATTAAAAAGTTAATCTACATTTTGTGATTAAGATTAATTTAATCATAATCAAAATTTTGGGAATTACGATTATAATCGTAATCGTTAATCACGATTGAAATGTACGATTAATTTACAGTAGGAACATGAATTAAAAAATATACTAGTAAATCAGACTTTTTGAAACGAAGTTCCTTATCGCTTGTTGTGAAAGGGGACTAAGTCGATTTGAGAATCCATAATGGCGGTCGTGACCTTTCTCACAATATGCATCATGGGTGTCATTTTCATGGTTTTTTGGGGTGCTAAGGTCAAAAATGGGGTCGATTTGAGAATCCAAGATGGCGGCCGTGACCTTTCTGAAAATATGAATCATGGGTGTCATTTCCATGGTTTTTTGGGACGCTAAGGTCAAAAATGTGGTCGATTTGAGAATCCACGATGACGGCCGTGACCTTTCACACAATATGCGTCATGGGTGTCGTTGTCATGGTTTTTTAGGGTGCTAAGGCCAAAAATGAGGTCGATTTGAGAATTCAAGATGGCGGCCGTGACCTTTCTCACAATATGCATCATGGGTGTCATTTTCATGGTTTTCTGTGGTGCTAAGGTCAAAAATGGGGTCTATTTGAGAATCCAAGATGGCAGCCGTGACCTTTCTCCCAATGATAAGATACCTAATCTTAATTTTTTTAATTTAAATGGAAATAAAAAGTATTTACCCACCTAAACTTATATTAAAAGTACGATTACTTTAAAGTCAGTTAGTATCCATTTCATTAGCTTCAACTCAATCAATTAATCGAAATATGTACCGAGGTAAATAATGAAATCAAAGTATAATAATAGTACACTTACAACGTTACAACAACGGGCCTGTTGGTCCAGTGGTAAGTGACCCTGACTGCTAAGGCGGAGGTCACGGGCTCGATTCCCACCCAGGACAAACTTTGTGCGTTGAGCATGATTGTTTGTTCTGTGTCTGAGTGTATGATATGTATGTTTTTATAAATTATATAAGTATATCAGTTGTCTGGTTAAAATAGCACAAGCTGTGCTTAGTTTGGGATCAGATGGCCGTGTGCGTGTTGTCCCAGGATAAAAAGGATTAATTTTGTAATTTATTGTGTGTGAAATTGTGAATTCAGATACAAACTATTTGTTCATGAATAAATGACTATGACTAAAAAAAACATTTTTATTTTTGTGGTAATTATTTTTTGGATACACACACAGACAGTTTTCGTCTTGATATAGCTCCAGAAACTTACAAGTTTCCTCGGTGCTCATACTGTTAGCCATTTCCGTAAACTTTGCGCGCAATGTAGGTTTGAAATCGCAAGAAGCACGCGTGCACTCTCAACCGCAACTTCAATCAGACTGATGCATCCGCGATTCCGCGCCAAAAACCCTTTGATCTGTGCCACGAAAACCGCCAACTATCGGGTTGGAGGCAGATGCTTTGGCTGACGTCTGCCGTATATACCGTACCTACAACAGTTGCTCAAACCACCCCCTCTACACGTCGGCGTATGCGTCGGCCGGTGGCACCAGCCGATGCATCGGCAGACGGATTGGAGGCCAATGCGTGGCAGATTCATCGTCGGACGTCTGTCGTATGCAAAATACCTATCATAGACGCTCAAACCACCCCGTCTACACGTCGGCGTATGCGTCGGTAGGTGGCATCTACTGATGCATCGGCAGACATGAAGAGGGGCCTTAGGGCGTGAGGCTTGACGCTGATTCATGATTTTGAGCCAAGTGCCATTACAAAGTTGGGGAGGACATACTTTTCTGAGGATCACACCGTTATTAGTACACCGATTTTTAAAACTATTTTGTAGCCTGGAAGTCCAGGTGTGTTCTGGGAATCCAAAAATTGTACCGGGTAGTGCGTGTAGAATTCTTTGTGAACTTAAACGCGACTACCTTTCTTGTGAAAGTCTCAGACTCACGTGAAAGGGCGTGACGCTTTTGGTCAGCCGATAAACGCGCTTCGCGGTTCTCTCTGCTTTCTTGAGAGCGCAAAGTCGAAGTCAGAATTCTTTGCGCGACTCCCTTTCGGTGAAAGTCTAAGCGCCTGTTTCACATTCTTCGGGTGCTTGTACACGGTGCATGTAGCTTGCGCATGTTGAGGCACTTGCGCGGGTTATATGCATCGTAAACATTTCGTTTAAAAACATGTGCGGGTCCAGTGCCTCAGAAACTCGAACAAATAGCTTGCGCATGTTACTCACGCGTGTAACCCGCATCTTTACTTGCTCCAGCTACATGCACCGTGTACAAGCACCCTTCTGATAAGTTCTGATTGCAAATAAATTCATACAAAATATTGTTCCATTTTCGAATTTATCTTGTAGATAGGGACTATTTCGAGGTTGTGAAACAGGCCCGTAGACTCACGTGAGAGGGCGTAGCGCTTTCGCCGAGAAACGCGCTTCCAAACTCTCCTGTGATCAAGATACTGCCGTAAGAGAATGCTGTATACTAAATCGAAACTCACGTTGGGTAGGCGTTTCTGACGCAAGAGTTCTGACTTGCCTTGCTCGAATTGCTGTCAGACTCCCTTCACGATCTTCTTCTGATTCTTGGGACCTACTTAATCTCACCCTTTTCGAATCTCGCCTACGCTGCAAAACCCTAATTTTAGTTCTGGAAAACTTTAAATTAAAATATCTTTTGATAGACTAAATCGATTGCAATGAAACAATAACTAAATGTTACTCCAAGTTACGCTCAATCCTTGGGTACAAAAGTTATCATCACATTGCTTTCGTTAATTTTACGTGATACTCGAACAAATAAACAGACAAAAAATGCTGAAAATGGGTTCTATTTTTGTACATCAAATAATTTTTTAAATATTATTTTGATGTACAAACATCACTTTTCTACAGTTTTATAATAAGTTTATATGAGTAATTGAATAAAGAGCCTCTATAATCTAATCTAACCGTTTAAAGTAAATTCCAATACACGAATCCGGTCAATATGACCGCTAGAAGAATTAAATTTTTTTCGAACACTGGGCCGGTTTTTACAAAGATTATGAAATAAAAAGTATATCTTTATATACACCAGGTTGATATATAATTGACACCAGGTTGCGCAACTCTGGTCGCGCCGCCAAATTCATGTATAGAATTTCAGGGAGAGTATTTCACTAGGACACACAGTGACACACTGTTGTTGTGGTGTTTGCAACACCAGCGGATGATTCGGTCGCCAGCAAAAAGTATCTATTTAATGGGCCAAATGTTTTTAGGACATCTATTGCGCTGCCAGGTATGCTTCTCCCTTTCTTTTACGACGTACGTCAAAGGAAAAACCCAAAGCATGTTATCATTTGCATCTGCAAAGGAACAATTAACACTGGCTCTATTTTGAAACTGACATTCCTAGTGTTTATTTTGGTGTTTTTCACTTGTAGCTCTAGAATAGCTTAAAAGACTAGTATCGCTTGAAAAGCTTGAAAAGGTCGCGAGACAGCCCGCGGCGCCGCGAGCGGCCGCGCGCCTCTTGTTTCTAGCGACGCTGGCGGCCTCGCGGCGCCGCGGGCGGCCGCTGCCATTCCGGTGTGACTCGGGCCTAATGCAGTTAAATCAGGGATCTATATTATGATAGCAATAAAACTCAAAATAATATATATAAACAATTTATTCAAGTCATTTTCCCGTTGGCAAAATAACAATATAATCCACAAAAATAAATGACAATATTACCAAAATCTCAAATCAACACCAACAAAACAATACACAAATTAGGTACATTATTATGGCCAATTATTTCGAATAAGCACTGGCGAGATTCGTCTATGTATTTACATTTATGATACACAATAATTTTACATGTTTTCACATCCATTTAGCACCACGAATCAAGATACTAAATAGGAAATATTACTAATACACTACAGTAGAAATGTTTCTAACAAAATAATAATACATTTGGAACATTGTGACTGGCAATACAAAGAAAACAGAATACTCTAAAAACAAAATACTCTTCAGCTTTCCAGCAATTTTTTGACACCTATAGGTGTCTTTTGTCGATAGAAAAGCAAAATTCATAAGCCTTAAAAGTGCGACTAAATGTGAATTTCATCTTTAGTAACAGCTACACAGATCAGAAATTTGAACAACTTGATTATTCTATTAAGTCTTCCTCTCCGAATAAAGGCGAAGTGAGTTAGAACTGGCTAGAAGTAAGATACATATCATCAAGTCATCGAATTAGATGGGGCATTTTTTCCTGAAGTTATTAAAAATGTACAACATAAAGTGGTTAAAACTGTAAAATGGGTATTTGTACCCTGGTATTTCGGACTTTTTACTACGTACTTTTTAGGCTTATCTGAAATAAAGCTGTTAGTCCTATTTGTCATTCGTAGATCTGTGATGATAGTTACGAAAAGACAGAAACTGGAAAGTCTGACAATTTGCGCTACCCATTCCGATCACTGGTGTACACTCACGACGCGTACACCACAAGCTCATTTTACTCAAAGACAGTACAGAATAACACTTTTTAGTCTTCTAAAAATCAAAAGGTAAATAAATCAAATCAATCGAATTTATACTCTATATTCACTACAACTTAAAGCTGCGACATTATTGCTTTACAAACTGAATCTCGTATCGAGAAATTTAACTTAACTACTTTTATAATGGAATACATACTAGTGGAATAATAATTATATACAGATATATTTTTGTAATGGCTAAGGACTAAGATTTAGAAGGCGGGTTGTAATTTTCTGGTGTACTTGTGAATAATACCGTGAGGACCCAGAAGTGTAGACAGACCTGCAAACAATACAAAACAAATTATCAAGATTATCTCGCTGTAACAAACGCAAAGTGAAAACAAAGTCGGGTTATTTAAACTATTTATAACCCGAAAATGCTAGACAGATTTTTATGATCTTTAATTTGAATTGATATTTGAATACGGCGCCATCTCTGAACCATGATTGGAACAAATCACAAATTTCAAACAGGCAGGACAACACCTGCCCTGGAACCCTATTACGATCTCTAAATGAGGGTGTTTTGCATATGAGAAATCGCTAGATGAAGTTTTACCTACAAATATGTCAAAATCCACCAATCACGCCGCAGCCGAACCCGACGCCTACGTGCTGCCAAAAACCTTCATTCCAGTCAGCTTACGCGCGAAAATAAATTGCCTTGCCTATCCGTATTACACCATATTTCTAGCCAGTCAGTAGTCACGTGACACTTGACCGACATCTGCACTGATATTGGATGGAAATTCCGCATTATGAGAGTCAAACTGACATTTCATAGCTTGCTAAAGTGTCAAAAATTGTGTCCGACAAGCCATTCAGTTTACGCCAGTTCCTAGTTACTTTTAGTGAATTGTTTTGATATTTTATTATAATTATTCTGTAATCGATTGATGTTCGAATTCGTTCGAGTTTCGAATCGAATTTTGATAAAGATACAATTGAAAAGACGTACGACATTCACTCTTTTTAACATAGCAATAAAGGTGCTTTTCACAAAACAGCTAACATTCAGTCGGCCATTCAAGATAATTTCTTACCATATATCCGATGACGAACATTCTCAGGATAGGGTATCGCTTCACCATCACGCCCAAGCGTAGCGAAAGCGTGGAGAGCGTACTAGGCGTATTGTACGTTCGCGTTCGTCGAGTTTCATTATCTTGTAGGTGTACCACGCTATGCGAGGATTTTGCGCGATTCGTCATAACTTCAGTCTTGAATTTTGACTGAAATGTTAAAGCAATATGTTACGACAATATTGTTTAAATAATAATAATGTATCTTAATCCCCATCTTTTTCTAAAGCTTCCATCGGGCATAAGCATTCACGCCTATAACTCAACAGGTGTATCATCTTGCATTTATTTAATAAAAGCAAGAATAATCTTATCTAATATCTAATAATAAATATCTCATAATCTAAAACAATAATCCTACTTTCGGCAGTCGGGTAAAAAGAAATTGGTCTCACAATAATTATCAACAGCCAACATGCGTTTTCTAACTCATATAAATTAACATAGAGTTAATATTCGAATCGCATCCATGAAATGTAAAAACATAAAAAACAAAAGCATAGTTACTTCTAATTTTTCCAACTGTATCCTGAGCATATTGTTGTCAGCCAGCAAGTTGTCGATCTTCGTTTGTCTCTGCACAAGTATCTGCGTCAGTTGATGTATCTTGTTATTGTCTATGGTGTCGTAATCTGCGACGTTGAGTGCACTCGAGTCCGAGGTGGGGGCCATAGAGGACGCATCTCGAATATGAAGTAATTCTTGCTCTTTTTCTCTCAAGGTTGTGCGTAAACTGGCTATTGTCTGACATGTTTCCATTTGTAATGCTTTCATGTCCTGTTAAAGATAGAAAGACAAGTTTGATTCATTTCGCTGAGGATTTTATAGCTAAGCTGCTAGAGCACGCAGAATCAGTAAGTTGAATTGAAGGTGGGCTTGCTGGGGTTGCGGAATAGTTATAATAGTTACCGTGGTCCTAGAACATAAAGGAAAAGTCATTTGACGATATACCACACTTAACAAAAAAAAGTGAAAGTGGGCTGGCCATGTTTTCAGATGGACACAATATGTTTGGGGGACCACACAGTCATGTTTCAGAAAACTCAGAGTATACTGTGTTTTTTTGTCATTTGTTCTGTAGTTTTATTTAGTTTTAAGTTGCTATTCATTGTACGTTTTTTTTTTCTTTTATTCATTTTCTTTTTCTGGGCTGTACAATAAATAGTTTTAACTATTCTGTTGAAGTATAATGCAAAATTAAAATTTATTCTAGTAATATACAGAGAAACGTGCAAACTCATTATTCGTATCATCAAAACGTTCATGTTATGTTAATTAATTAAAAAGTTGTGCCTGTATTTTAATGCTAAGCCAAATGTTTTCTTCAAACAAAATTATGATGGCCTAACCTTAGCGATGGTGATGCTATCCGTCTCAGCTTTGATCCTAGACGCGCGTTCTTCCTTCAGCGCGTCATGCAACGACGCGACGCTACATGTTTCACGTGTAGTTGCAACTCGTTGCTAGTAACAACTTCTGCGGAACTTATTTTGGCCTTACCTTAGCGATGGTGATGCTATCTGTCTCAGCTTTGATCCTAGACGCGCGTTCTTCCTTCAGCGCGTCTCTCAACGCGGCGACAACGCGCTCGGCTGTAGTCTGGCGCGCCTCTACCTGTTGCACGTATTGTTGCAATTCGTTCCACTCCGAGCGAACATTCGCCACCGCTTCTTGTAGCTCGTCGCGTTCCGTTCTAGAAAGGAAAAGACGTAAAAATAAAGCAAATTGATAAAAAAGAATATTCTTTATTTGTCCCAAACTTCTAGGTCGTGGTCGGCTTCTAACCACGTTAATAAAATTGACACTACAGAACACACACAGTGTTCTTTTCCTATAGGTTTCTCGTAACTTCAATTATGGTATTTTTCAAAAATTATTATTCAAAAAAACTTGGTAATTAGAGACATTAGACAGACACAAGTAATCCTCCTATAAGGGTTCCGCTTTTCATTTATCAGAATGGAACGTCGGAACGTTAAAAATGATCGCAATATTGGGTAAAAACTAGGTGCCCAACTCACTTCAATTGATCAATTTGCTCCATCAGAACCTTCGTATCTTCAGTAGTATGGATACCTTCCTGTAACTTCCTTATTTCGGTGTCTTTTGCTTGCAACATATTCTTCACTCTCAGTTTGTAAGCCTCCCAGTCTTTCTCCAGTCTCCTACATTCGTCAGTGGTCTTCTGCAAGTTACCTTGTAGATCACTGACCGTAGATTGTGCGTGTCTTAAATCGTTTTCTAGTTTAATTCGTACTGTTTCGCTGGTTTTTTCACTCTCCGCTAAATTTTTACACCTGAAAATGTTTATATACTGGATGATTTACCTAATTTATAATTGGCATTATTAATACATAAGTTCTTCTTAAATCACTTTATCTAATGCTCAAACTGCAATAAAAGCGATTAAGTAGTTTAAAAGGTCTAAAATAAACGTGAGTGGACTTCATTTTATACTATGTAAGATAAAGATGTATCAGTTACTAATAAGTATCAGTCTTGTTATAAATAAAACATGATTAATTTCTCAATGGTACTATCCTAAATAGAAAATAAATTAATATATTTACTTCTCCTCCAAATCTGAATTCCTATTCCGCAGTATACCAATTTCTGTTTCTAATCTTTGGTTCATGTCTCTAAACTTCGTCACTTCAGCTATTTTATTTTCTTGAATCTTCATTGTCAGTTTCTCAACTTTTGATATCAGCGACTCCTTCTCCATATTTAGATGTTTATTTAGAATATCCATAGTTTTGTGTTTGACGGTGACTGCTGTTACTTCTACAATAATAAAGAAGTGATTATTAAGCTTTTTATGTACACCGTTTTAGTGCTAGTTTGAACGTAACAGTGGGTTAAAGCTCTTTCAACATGGGGCATCTCCTTTCCTCTCCGCTTTGGTGAAAACCGGGTCTTAGGCAAGGCAAGTGCACATGCATTCGCATGACTTCCCTGCTAACCTATCTCCCAAGGATGAGATAGCAGAGAATTCTAAATTCTACTCATTTAATGGAAATAAATTATAAATTATGACAACAATATTGGTTTTCATATAAGCTTACATAGTATAATTTAAAATCATGATAGCATTGATAATTACTATCCTTATCAATGTATTAGCATGAAAGATTGCAATCAATCATTTTGATAAGAAATATCAAAAATTCATTTTGAATAATATGTAATAATCTACATAATACTATGATTTGATTCATATTATAATATTTTTTACTACTACATCTAAAAAATAAGCCGAAAAACAAACCATAAAGTATACACCATAAGCAATAAAAAAACGATCACCAAACCTCATTAGCGCTACAGAAGACAGTAGTCACATCACATGCAATAAAATCTATAAAAAGGTTATCTACCTGTGCTATCTACATTATTACCATCCTCCGTCTTGCGTAGCCTTTCCAACAATTCTGTGACCTCTCTATTCATGACATTGAGCTCATTCTTTAACATTGCATTCTCTACTTCCAAATTTTGCATCCTGAAAGTAAATTCTTCACAGCTTATGAGTTCCAAGTCTGTTGGTAAACTCAGCCCTGGAGATTCAAGCATGGAATATAATTTAAAATCACATTGTAATAGCATATACATTATTAAATACTAATGCATAAATCTTTAGATTGAATACTGTATGGAACATCGGGTTAAAAGATTATCAAGGCCAAGATAAATATATCATACTTAGTACATTCTTTGAGTTAGTATGTACAGTCAACAAAGTCATCAGATATAATTTTGAAGTTTCATCAAACACCAATAGGCCAGTCATCTAAGACATAAAAATCGCGTTAGGTCGCAATAAATTGCAAGGTCCTGATTTTTTGTGATGTTGTTAGGATAGATACCAATGGTGTAAATCTAGATTTGCAACCTCGAAAGACCTGTGCTAACTTCGTGGTGCTCGAAAAACCTCGAAATTTTCGAACTTTTTTCAGTTTTTGGCTTATAACTTCTAAAATATGCATTTTGCAGCAAAGTCATCTATGAAACTTTTAAATAAGACAAAATAAGCAACAAAATGAGTGTGACCCTAGCTCTGTATGTTTAATAGATCTCAAGATATGACATTTCGAAAATGGGCAATTTTTCCCAAATTTTATCAAATTTGTAGTTAGCTAGACTTTAGATCGAAATACTGTCTAAATTACTCATCCTACAAGGAAAGTCAATAGAAGTTAAGTTGTAGAACAATTATTTAGCTTTAATTTAAGTGTAACAGGGACTGTTCAGGACCAATAGTTCTCATATTATGAGGTAAAAAGTAATAATAAGGATCGAATTTCGCAAGAAATAGTTATTTTTTCTTATACATTGTTGAATGGAATTTACAATACTAGCAGTCCGCCCCGGCTTCATCCGTGGTACATACATAGCCTATGTCACTCACGGATAACATACCTATCCAACGGGGAAAGAATTTTAAAATCGGCCCCGTAGTTTTTGAGTTTATCCATTACAAAACAAACAAATAAACAAATCTTTTCTCTTTATATTAGGTATAAGTATGATTGATGGCGTCATAAGTTCTGTCAAAACCTTGTTATTTTAACTTTCGAGTACTGGCCAGATATACTTTGACTAATTTTAAAAATAGAACATTTGTACTTGCCGAAAATAAAAAAGAAAATATTAAATATAGAGTGGTCGAAAAAGGAAGATAGAGTCGCGGTTATCACGTTGCACCGCTATGTTTACGCGCCAACAGAAATTTTCAAAATTCTGCAAAAGTTTAAAATAACACTACGGTTTGTTTATCGCACTATCAAACGATACATTGAAGATTCAAGCTTCAAAGATCGTGAGAGGAGCGGCCGACCTCGCACAGTTAGGACACCAGCGGTCATCAAAGCAGTGAAGGCCCGAATTCAACAAAATCCCTAGCGTAAACAAAAAATCTTAGCTCTTCACATGGGGCTAAGCAGAACCACGGGGTTAGAAGAGTGTTAAACAAAGACCTGGGACTACGAGCTTATCGTAAAAAGCCGGACATTATTTGAACGAGCGTTTGAAAAAAATTAGGCTGGAAGGATCCCGCGCTTTGTTACGTCGGTACGCGGGAAAAAAACATCGCAAAATTTTATTTTCAGATGAAAAAAAAATTACTTTTGAAGAAAGTTATAACAAACAAAATGATAAGGTGTATGCCCACAGCATGGGGGGGGGGGGGGGGTGTATTCCGAGGGTCCAGCGTGGGCATTATATTTCCTCACTCATGGTTTGGCTTGGAGTCTCATATTCAGGCATAACTGAGGTGTTTTTCTGTGAAAAGGTGTGAAAACCAGTGCCGTTGTGTACCAAAATACCGTCCTATCGAATATAGTGGAACCTCTTTCTCAAACAATGTTCAAAAACAGACATTGGATATTTCGACAAGATTCTGCACCAGCTCATAGGACACGAAGCTCGCAAAACTGGTTGACCGCCCATAGAATTGACTTCATCGGGCATGAAGACTGGCCCTCTTCTAGTCCAGATTTAAACCCCCTGGACTACAAAATATGTCAATATTTGGAGGAAAAAGTCTGCGCTAAACCTCATAGGAATTTGGAGTCTCTCTCTCTGAGTATCTCTGGTTAAACCAGCGGCAGAAATAGATATGAAATTTGTATTGTACATTTAATTATCTTTCATTTCATATATAATTTTTAATTAATTATCAAAAATTATATTGTAAATTACATTAAAAGTTTTTGACAGAATTTATGACTTGACTAGGTATTTATATATATGTATATATATATATATATATATATATATATATATATATTATTTTTTTCAACATACGCATTGAAAACATTAAAAATCTAACGACATTGAGTGGACGCCGCAGGGTGGTAGATTGTAAAGACGCTAGAAATCCTTCGCGATTTATATATGTATATATATATATATAGTTTTCAATTTTATTTTATTCAATAAACAGTTTTTACTGAATTGTCTGTTTTATTGTATTTTTAAAGTAATATTTATACCACTAGACAAATTTCGAAAAAAAAAAACTGATTTCCTTATTTACCTCATAATATGAGAACTATTGGTCCTGAACAGTTCCTTTTACACTTAAATTAAAGCTAAATAACTGCTCTACAACTTAACTTGTATTGACTTTCCTTGTAGGATGAGTAATTTAGACAGTATTTCGATCTAAAGTCTAGCTAACTACAAATTTGATAAAATTTGGGAAAAATTGCCCATTTTCGAAATGTCATATCTTGAGATCTATTAAACATACAGAGCTAGGGTTACACTCATTTTGTTGCTTATTTGGTCTTATTTAAAAGTTTCATAGATGACTTTGCTGCAAAATGCATATTTTAGAAGTTATAAGCCAAAAACTGAAAAAAGTTCGAAAATTTCGAGGTTTTTCGAGCACCACGAAGTTAGCACAGGTCTTTCGAGGTTGCAAATCTAGATTTACACCATTGGTATCTATCCTAACAACATCACAAAAAATCAGAACCTTGCAATTTATTGCGACCTAAATGTCTTAGATGACTGGCCTACAATGGATATTCATAATGCATCAAATAAAATTTAAATTAATTAAAAAACTAATTATTTTCTACTTTAACTAACTAGCTATTGGTTTTTGGAAAAGTTTATATTATGTCTGTCTGAGGGCCTTGAATACTTATCTACTTTTTTAACTGTACATCTCTCTGTCTTGAATTCATAGTTTAACAGATGTGAGACAGACACAGTATTAACACTTAGCAAGAGCATGTGTCATTTTAATAAGTTTTAAATATTATTGTTGCCTTCGAAATCTTGGCTGTTTACAAAGACAAATAAAGAAGTTTAGGGGAATGCATTAACCACATTGATTTATACTTAAACTTATTTGATCAAATCAAAGCCGGCTAAAATGTTGCATTGTTTATGACAAATTGTTATAAATCTGTGTTCAGTAAAGTAGTTACTAAGTATTTAATTATTCATATTTTTTTTATTACTTTTATGTGTACAAAATAGTAAAAATAATACATTCTTATCTTGCATAAAATGTTTAACATCACTTAAACATCCCTCCATAGATATGGAAAAGCTCTAGGCTTGGGCATTGTCGTTCACTTAATGGATCTAGTTCATCAAATCTCGTTCCGTGAAGTGAACTCGTTCCGCTAACTCGTTCCACAGCTCATTTCGCTCCTTGACTTGGTAGGTTGTATAGTACAGTACTACTCTACTGATCAGAGAGCGAAATGAACTCTAGACACAATCATGTTTTTGACAGAGTCCGGATTTGGAACTTGTTTAGCTATTCGTTCATAAACTGTGAACTATAACATAAGATACGTCACCTATGAAATTCAGTTATAAAATAGATTCGATTTCCTTTCATACGATTATATTAACTACTTTTCACTTTAAAAGGCGTATTTAAAAATCGACTCTATTTAAAATAAAATAAAATACGACCTCATAACGTAAACAAAGTTGCATAAAATAGTTTGTTAATCTAAAATAAACTTATTGCTTTATGAAATAGAGACTTAAATAGTTCTCTAGAAAATCGAATACTAAGAAAGCTAAACAATAATGTCAGTGTGTCTAAATGCGATAACAAATCAGATCTTCCTATGTGCATGTAGTGAGTAGTGAGTTGAGTGAGCGTGGGCTTGACTAGAGACGCGGGATTATAATAATGAGCCGGTGAACTGTGGAACGATAATTCCGCACAGTACTGAACGAGTTCAGTTCGTTCACTGTGTTTGAGTAGTTCATCGGAACGAATCGCTCCGGAGTTACTCAAGTCTAAAAAGCTCACAAATATTATGTTACTGATATACAGTAAAATTATACTCACTTCTAATTCTTAACCCTGATTGATCAATGTAGACATCACTTTCATTGTCCTTTTCATCACAAACTAATGTTTTAGGACAATTATCCAGGTTGTGCTGTCGTGTGGGAGGGCTGCCTTTTTTTGTCGGAGATTTCTTAGACTTAGATTTAGTAGACCCATTTCTTGATAGATCTGGACTTTCTTTGGCCTGTGTACGTAGGCTGTTGTGCGAAACTGGTGACTGCTTTCGACTGGGTGGAGTAAACTTCGTCGTATCAGGAATGGGCATAGCTTTTTTTAGAGTGCGCGCCACTGGTCTTCTCCTTTGAACCCAAGCAGGCTCGGGGGCACCAAAATCTGTTCCGTTGTTGTCAACCCTTTTTCTCGTAACATTATGGTTTCTTAAAGCCGCGCCAGTCTGTTCGTCCAAATTGTTAAGGAGGCTCTCGGCCTTCCCGGCAAGGTCCGCGAACCATGACATTTATAAATATTATTTTAAGCCTAAAAATAAAATAAACAATATGACCAATGTTACGTTATGTTCAAGACGTCCATCACGAACCTAGCCTACACATCCAATTTAAATAAGCATATTAAAATATAATGATCATTAATTAATTTCTCATACCAGGCATCAGGAAAATGGGGGGCCGTGGTTTCTCCGATTTAATAATAATTGTCTAAAATCCTGAATCAAAACATCTCCATCACAAACTAATACTTGACACTGACAGTTGACACGTAAACAGTAAACACATTACATACGGCATCTACAAAAAAAAAATTTTTCCAAATCCGTAATGGCGTATTCATACATATGAGGTACAAATGTCTATGGTAATCTTGGGGAATAATTGTTTTCTTCAGTTATTCTAGTCTTTATGGTAAATAAAATATAATCTGGATTTATTGATTGGCTATGATTGCCAATATTTGCATGCTATGTTTTTGTGACGAAAAATAATAAAAGTTACGTGTTTTACCGAAAAAAGTACTATTTTATATGAATTAATGAAGAAATACGTGTTATTTTACTATTCTTAACATGGATTTCGAAAGTCCAGATGTAGAAAAAGATTTTCCAGGCTTGTACGCGTCTGAAAGTGGTAGGAAAAGTAATGAGAGTGACTGTAAGTATTTGTAATGAAAATACGAATGTATTTTATTAGTTCAATAGTAAAACAGTATTGTTATCATGTGCTATACATATGTTTCAAGACCTGACAAAAAAGAAATAAGATTCACGGCAAAACAAAAAAAAACATCAAGGAAAATCAAGCAAACCAGCACTAGCACCTATTCGTTTTTTGTTATTGCTGTACCTATTTTTGCTTCCACACAGAATAAAGTCCACCCTATATAGAATGATTATTTACGCTTCTGCTCCAAAATATATAAAAACTAAATTAAAATACAAGAATTTGCTCATAAACTCATAATAACATTAAAAAAAATATTCTAATTTATCCAGTTAGCGATGGAGGTGATCATGACAAGCCCAGCAAGAAGGACCTCTTAGGTAGGCGCAAGGAAAAGAAGGAGAAGAAAGATAGAGGGTATGCTGCTCTTGAGGGAGAAAGCTCTCCTGAGGAGGATACTGATACCAAGTCAGTTTCTTTATTTATTACAAAACAAAGCCCCCTGCCATACCTATGTGTCTGTCTATCCTACTTCCTACTATTATGCAATAAAATTAAAAACTGCTGAACTGATCTCACAATAAAAAACTTTTTACAAAAAAAAATAACCGACTTCAAAAAGTAAAAACTTAAAAATAACTTAAATTTCGGAAGTCGGTGTCTTTTCTTCTGCCAGTCAATTTGTGTTGCCACCGACTTCCGAAATTTAAGTTATTTTTAAGTTTTTACTTTTTGAAGTCGGTTATTTTTTTTTGTAAAAAGTTTTTTATTTTTTACTTTTTAGTGTCGAGTTAAAATTTAGTCCTGTTTAAAATGAGCCCAAACACGACTACTGTGCTGTAATTTCAAGGTTTGTACTTTTTCTGATGCTCCTGGCTTCAGCATCAAGTCTCTATGTACTTCGGTGTTCCTCATTAACAGTACGTTTATCCACACATCGAGCCCTTTTCAATGAGCCTAAACACGATATATCTGCTGTTATTTGTCGAGGAGTTAGGTACTCTGCAGACTATCCTGACTGCAGCATCAGGTCATGACTTGATGATCATGAGCCCAAATGTGGTAAATGCCCTATCAAACATCAAAACAATTTACTAAAACAGTCCTTGCCTGTTCGAGTAACTTCTTACTGTTAAGGAGTTGTACCTTCCATCATCAGCTCAGCTAACTGAGATGGTGACAACCATACGCAAATACACAAGATACTTCATAAAATATGCGAAAAACAATAAGTGAGCTTATAAAATTTGAGGGTTGCCTTCGATTTCTCTAAGATCCCATCATCAGATCCTAACTTGGTGACAATGGGACCACCTGAACTGTCTGCTTTCGAACAAAAAAAGAATTTTGAAAATCCGTTGACAATTGACGGAGTAATCGATGAACAAACATACAAAAAAAAAAAAAAAAAAAACATACAAACAGCCGAACATAGTACCTCCTCCTTTTTGTGAAGTCGGTAAAAAGAGAGTGATAGAAAGGTTTAGATTATTTACAGCACAAGAAAGCTGATTATGTCGAAGATTTGTATGTAACACTTGTGTGAAGCTAGTTTTTACCGACTTCACAAAAAGGAGGAGGTACTATGTTCGGCTGTTTGTATGTTTTTTTTTTTTGTATGTTTGTTCATCGATTACTCCGTCAATTACCAACGGATTTTGATGGTTCTTTTTTTGTTTGATAAGTCATGATTCAGGGGTGGTCCCATATAAATTTTGTGGCGATCGGTTCAGTGCTTCTCGAAAAATTCACCAAGAACAAAAAAAAATTGACGTAATTTTCATAGACGATGTGTGCTTTGTCTTCAAGTTTCTATTTTCGTTTTATAAGATTGTTAGTAGTTTTATTTTGAAAATAAATTACTTTGAACGATTCTATACACAGTCAAACATTGGGAGTCGACACTAAAAAGTAATAAATAAAAAACTTTTTTCAAAAATAAAATAACCGCCTTCAAAAACTAAAAACCCAATAATAACTAAAATTTCGGAAGTCGGTGGTTTCTCTTCTGCCATTCAATTTGTGCTGCCACCGACTTCCGAAATTTTAGTTATTATTGGGTTTTTAGTTTTTGAAGGCGGTTATTTTTTTTTTGAAAAAAGTTTTTATTATAAAGAATGTTTGTATTTAATTAGGAATTATGCAATGTTAACAGAAGGAAACATGGTTTTTTTATAATATTTGATGATGAAGTGAAAGAGGAAGAAAGAAAAGATGGATGGAATGTGTGATGTTTGAAATAAAGAAAAAACAGGTAAGTGAGTGATTAGGCTGATCATTATGGATACCAAGTCTGATTAAAAAGATGAAATTTTACTGCCCTGAGACAAACGGTCTGTTGACAGGAAACTCAGTAACCACGTCCCATTTATCTATCCTTTGTATATAGAACCCACTAGATGAACACAATGGAAGCCTTAACATCAAACATGCACAAAAATGAAAAAAAAAACTGTACACAATAAAAGCCATATCATTAAAAATTTAATGATATGGCTTTTATTGTTTTAATGATATGGCTTTTATTGTGTACAGTTTTTTTTTTCATTTTTGTTTGTTGTATGATGTATCTTGATCTCTTTAGTTAGAAGCATTTAGAATATTTAAACACACGTGATTCGAGAAACCATAGAAAGACAATAGCAGCCCGACAGCCGGCTGTCGCTTGGTCGTTGAAAGATTAAATGTGTTGTACTGTGCATGTTATCCATACAAACCTAAATATTACATGTTAACATTAGCAGAAGAAAGCTGAGTATTTCAAATATTTGTAATATTTGTGTAAACCTAGTCTTAGTATAATTTTATCATTACAAGGTGTCTCAACAAAGCTTATATTTTGTCAGTTGATAAAAATAAAATAAGATGTCTATTAAAAAAATGTTTACTTTCGTGCACCTTAGATCAGTTATCGGCAACGTGTGGCTTGCGAGCCACATACGGCTCTTTGGATTTGAAGCTATAATGGCTCTTTAGTCCCATACGAAGTAGTAGAATTGTAGGCAAAAAAAAAATATGTAGCTCTTTTAAAGTTTAGAGATTTTGTTAATTAGTATTTTTGACTCTTCCAATTCAAAAGGTTGCCGACCTCTGCCTTAGATAATAACATTGGTCATCTGAATTGTGTTCCCTTTTTGAGAATTTATCTTGTTTGAACTGACACCAAATTTTTTTTTTAACTTCAGTAAGTAAAAATAATGTAAATGCCATTATTATATTAGAGCAAGCATTATCTAATTTCATGAACATACTACTGTATACTGCAGTAAACTGTAACATCACAGATTTTTAGACTGAGGTAACATGTTCTAAAATTAATAACAAAATTTTTGCCCAGAAGTCCTTCGAAATCCAAGAAAACGAAATCATTTAAATTCCCTACAAAAAGTAAGGAAAAGCGTGAGAAATCCCGCGATAAAGAAAAGGTGTTAGAAGATGCAGCAAAACAAAGAGAAAGGGAGGAAAAGGAAAAAAAGAAAGAGAAAGAACGGGAGAAGGAGAGGGAGAGAGAGAAAAAAGAGAAAGAGAAACGTGACAAGTTGAAGGAAAAGGACAAAGTGCGTAATATGTTCAAGGTGCGTAATTTCCACTTAATATTGTAGATGTGTTTAGTCTGCATCTGCATAAATTTTTAAACGAAATAGCAATTTTTTTATCAAGTTCGTAAGTTTCCAATTACAACATTGTGGCAATAAACTACACATATAATCAAATTGTTGCATATCATAGGTTTCGATTCTCATTAATTCTCAAAGTTATTTGTTATGTATAGCTTATTCTGGGAGGCATGATTTTCGCACTTAGTCCTTTCAGCTTTGCCTTTGACCATAGTACGTGTGTAATTATTTAGCATATTTTTCGGCTTTGAGTAGACCTCTGAGCAGTTATTTTTTATTCTTCTATGAACCCACATTGTCATGTGGACTTCCCACTTCCCTTTTTAGAGTGCCGTAGCCAAATGGCAAAAACGGAACCCTTATAGATTCGTCAGTCATGTCTGTCTGTCCGTCCGTGTGTCACAGCCATTTTTTTCCGAAACTATAAGAGCTATACTGTTGAAACTTGCTGAGTGGATGTATTCTGTAAACCGCATTAAGATTCTGATACAAAAATAGAAAATAAATAAAAAAATTTGGGGGTCCCCATACATAGAACTTAAACTCAAAAATTTTTTTTTCATCTTACCCATATGTGTGGGGTATCTAAGGATAGGTCTTCAAAAATGATATTGAGGTTTTTAATATCATTTTTCTCTAAACTGAATAGTTTGCGCGAGAGACACTTTCAAAGTGGTAAAATGTTGCCCCCCCCCCCCCTGTAACTACCAAAATAAGAGTATGATAAATAAAAAAAAATATATGATGTACATTACCATGTAAACTTCCACCGAAAATTGGTTTGAACGAGATCTAGAAAATAGTTTTTTTTTAATACGTCGTAAACCGTATATCGTAATTTACCTTTCATTCAATCAACTCATTTAAAAAAAATACATTATTATTAAAACATCGATCAAAACAACGAACTACAAGAACTTTATATCATACTAGCGGCCCGTCCCAGCTTCGCACGGGTAGATATAAGATTACACATTTTATTGTGTAATCTTATATCTACCCGTGACAACACAACAATAACAAAATAATAGATAACACAATGATAACAAAACTTTTTTTAATTTGATCGCAGCGCTAACTGTCGGGACAGAATAAAATTAAAATTCGAATATTATTTAAAATTTGACACTGCGATGGTAGCGCCGACATGTTAAGAAGTATTGCTACGCATTTTCTTATAGAACCTTTTTAATATCATTGTCTATGTTTATGACATCTGAAAGTGATTATTATTATTTAAAATTTGACACTGCGATGGTAGCGCCGTCTGTCGGATCCAATGTAAAACATTCCAAAATCAACAGCTACTAATAAATTAATTGTGACTGTCAAATAATAGCAGAAAAATAATTAGCAATAAATTAAAATTGCGACTATAATTTGAGATTTAAACTATCCTATCTCTCAAGTTGGATCGAACTGCACATGGTGTGCGAATTTTATTATAATCGGTTAAGTGGTTTAGGAGTCCATTGAGGACAAACATTGTGACACGAGATTTATATATATTAAGATTACTTGCTGCTACGGAACCCTTCATGAGCGAGTCCGACTCGCACTTGGCCGGTTTTTTTTTTGTGGATAAGAAATCATCAAATGATTTCTCCCGCTCTTTGTGTCAGACTTTTACTGACTAAAACCCACCCATGTTCCTTCGGTAGCCCTTTATGTTCCGGGGCTACGGTGTCTATTAGAACTATTCTGCAACCCCCGTCCCCTCTTCCCTTTGCCCGCCCACGGTTGTAAAATATTGTGTTACGTCATTCTCCTGGAAAAACAGATTTCAAAACAGATAGTCGTAAATATTTTTCCAGCTTCAATTGTGCGCTGTTTCATATGATTGTGATTACATGATTATGGTGGACATTATGTAGGAATTGTATGGCGTTGTATTCACGGTTCATTTACTGACATAATGCGTCACATTCAGTATAATTATGTATGTACTGTCTAGTAAGTAGATAGCTGACAAATACCTACCATTTTTTACGTTTTTGACAGAGGTTCGTGCAACTGGCACTTGTTTCTTTACGATAAAATAAGATACAATGCTTTTATTTTGTATGTTGCTTAAATCTAACATATATCAGGATGGAGTTTTACTTTATATGGGCGAACGTTGGGGGCGGTGTTAAAGAAACCCGAAACAAACTCGAGAGATCATTTTTTTAGCCCATACACTTGTATTGGTCAAATAATGCAAGAACCATTTAAGTTAAGGTGCTCTCTTTATGAGAGAAGCACGCATATTGAGTGACCATCTCTAAGCTGTGCAAGCATTTGTCAGTAATCGTTTTGCTCAAGTAAAACGTAAGGAACCAACGTCTTGATGAACAATAAATTAAGGACATTTGAATAGGATCATCACGACCCCCTAGGCACTCACTTTCTGGCAGTTTCAGGGGCGAACTGAATCTCATAAAGTCTAAACCCCACAGTTTCTTTTGCTACCGTGAGTCAGATACCGGTGTTGTTCACTTGACACATGATCTTCCCCTTCCGACTGTTGCAA
Source organism: Athetis lepigone (assembly GCA_033675125.1). Lineage (NCBI taxonomy): Eukaryota > Metazoa > Arthropoda > Insecta > Lepidoptera > Noctuidae > Athetis > Athetis lepigone. Next base: position 7,111,924 of record CM066216.1, on the reverse strand, counting down.
TTGTTCCTACGATGAGCGAAGCTTACGTAAATCTCAGGTGGCATGGTACAGTGCAGTGGACTTTTATCCGATACGTCAAGATTAAACAACCTTGCTTTTTGGTCCTAAAAAAATGTGTCTTCAATGTCTGTCCATGTTGGTATATCTTGCATGCATACTAAGAATGTTAAGTTAACAATTGTTGCCTATACCTAGATAGTAAATAAAAAAATATAACTGATGACAAGCAGATTCTTTCCATACGTTATGCAATCGTATAGAAATTAATAAAGCATCTATAAGCCAATTAGATCTCATACGTACCTATTAAATAGCGGCTAAGGTTTCTTTAGGCACGATGCTTTTTGGCTTCCCTTCCTTTGTTTCACCTAAAATTTTCACATATTATTAAAAATAAAGTAAGTACCGCATCGCGAATGCTTGTTCGCGATTAACACTCCGGATTATCATGCCGTTTTCACCAATGGACAGAGCGTTTCAATAGGGTCTTTAAGTGTGTAGTACATTCATGTTATATTAGTAAATAACCGAGAACTTCAAGAACTAGCGGCTTAGTAAAAAATATAGAAATATTTCTTACTAGCTTTTGCCCGCGACTTCGTCCGCGTGGAATAATAGTTCCCGTTCCCGGAGGATTTCCGGTATAAAAACTATCCTGCGTCCGCGTAGTGTGTTTTTGCTGATTTCAATATACCATATGAAAAAGGAAAATATCGCACAAAATACATTTTAAAGTATATTTTATTATATGAGACAAATATTAATGTACCTCCAACCAACGATTACTTACAAAACCACAGGACAAACGTTGAGACATTGTCTGACCTCGCATTCAGTTTGCTGCTAAAATACTCTTTATTCCTTCTGCTTAAGGATCAAAATAAATTGAATTTGGATATGTCACATCTATTGTCACTGTAGCCTTGCACTCCGTTATTTATTCGAGATTTGCCTTTGTTTAATCCAAACTGGAGGCTTCGTTAATATTATATGAAGCAAGTTAAGTAGAAAGTGTCAGTGTGTTCAAAGCACGTGTAAATTATTATTTGTATGTCAGGTTAAATTTTCGCGGTTCAGCAGTTGATACGCTTTGCATAATTCCGCTGTTCAGTAGGTGTAGCTCCGACCTTGGATAAACAGCGGCAGAACAGAACGGTCATGGTTTGATCAGTTGGGTCTCGAATACGCGTCATGCATCACCTACGCAATGTTTTCTCAAAGGTGCGCGAATTTACGTGTTCTTTTTTTGATTTGTTATTTTTTTTTATCAATGAGTCTAATCGTTGGGCCATTGACAAAGCGAAAGAGTTTTTAATCCTTGTACTTAGTTTTTTTTTATAGTGTTCTGTGAAATAAAATCGGTCATGATCGTGTATTGAAAGCTGATATAATGTAAAGTGGTTAATGTGCATCGGTTATTAAATGTATAAAAGTACCTAATGCGTGAATGTAGGGTAGATATTATGTTGTCTCCATTTTTACGATTTCATTTAATTACTATTTTATTTTATGCTACTTTGATAGCACATACAGAGCTACTAGACTTTTTTGTTGACATAACAACATTATTGTTTGTGACACATGTTTAATATTAATTACTGTGCAGTAATTTATAGTTTGTTGTTTAAAAACAGGAAAAAGAAGAGAAAGCGAAATTTAAATTAGAATCTAAGGAGAAACTAAAAGATGAGAAGAAAGATAAAACAAAAGATAAGGATAAAGAAAAAGTTAAAGAGAAGGAGAAGGAAAAGGTGAAAGAAAAAGATAAGGATAAAAAAGATAAGAAGTTGACGAAAGTACCTTCTACGTTCACTTGTGGGATACCCTTTGAAGAGATATTTACTTTAGGAGGTAAGTTAAAAATACCATTTTATTATGAGCAGTTGGCTCATCCTATAGATAAAAAAAACGACGTTAATTTTCGGTATTCTAATCGGATATGTTTGAACCAGTACCCCCTGCGGATTCATCCTCTCTGCTCTTGTAGGATATAGCGTAATGTTATAAGTCTTCCTCAAGCTATCGAACCTCGGGCTATCGAACCACATACTTCCTAACTAACACCCTTTAGCTTTATAATATTAGCATAGATACGAAAAACGAATACAAATAAACCCTTATATTGATTGCTAAAGCTGCAATTTGTGGTTTGCTTCACTAACGTTATGTTAACAAATGTCAGTTGTAATGTCTTGCACAGATGGTCAGTAGCTTGATTATGCAAATGTATGCAGTGTGTTGCATTTTGTCGTTATGGTAAATTAAAGGAGCAATGTTGTAAGATTGTGCAAATAAGTTTTTTTTTAAGTGCAAGTATATGTATACTCTGTGCGACGGCCTTCGTACAAATTCGAATAGCCTGGTTTGTAATCAATACATAGTGTCGTTCCCCGCTGTCTGTACCTTTATAAGCTTAAATCTTTAAAACTACGCAACGGATTATGATGCGGTTTTTTTACACAACAGGAAGGTTTATATGTATAATACATGCATAATATAATAGAAGAACACTTATAATAAAAATAAACACTTTTTGCGCTTACATTGCCAACGCTGGCTGAAACGAGATAGATCAAAATAATAACAACAGTATTGTACACCTTAAAAAGGTCTACACAAACTTTTTTCCACGATAGTATATGTCCTATCTCCTAGTATCCAAGCTTCCCGAAATTGTAAAATTTTACCAACCAATCTTGAATCTAATATTTTTGCAATACAGTTGAAAATCTATTTAAGAATTTTGACAGATTATAACAGTTAAATGTGCTGGTATCTGTACATCCCGCATTCAGTATAACGAAATGTTTTGAGCTCTCATTGTGCAACAGAAACAACTGTTTGCGAATGACATACATAAAGCATAAACACCTACTTTGTTTGAGTTTAACTTTAGCATTCTTCTGCTAAACATTCCGATTTAAGGCATTATCAATAATCATACAATACCATCAGGTTTCCACTAGCTGAAAATAAGAAAATGCCCTTTCTTCGAACACACGTGATTCGAGACACAATAGAAAAACAATAGCAGTCCGACAGCCGGCTGTCGCTTGGTCGTGGAAAGGTTTTTCAACTTGAGTTGAATCCCTATTAGTTATTTCTATTTATCAACGGTGAAATTGATTTTTGCACCAATATTTTTATCGGAAAAACCACAATCAGAATTATCTCCGAGCCTAAATGAGGCATTCTTTTCAAGGTAAATGATAACACGGCGTGTAAACAAGAATATTCTTTTAGAGATTGTCGTACTTTGTCTGTTTAGTTTCAATCTCACGATATTACTGTGAGCCTGTGCTCTTTGTTATTTTTTCATCATGAACCCTTTTATTCACGGTTTTTCTATAGGCGGTAAGTCTTTTGTGCAGTTCCTTTTTAGATGCCAATGTTACGCAAAACATTTCCTAATCGATTTAGATTTCTCTTCACGTACAATCGAGCACAAATTGGCATAAATGATACGATGCAATTAAATCGTAAGAGCTCATAAAAATAACCATAAAGTTACGTTCGGATGTAAACAAAAGACGCGTGCACTATCGCAGATATGTTTTGATTGACATGTGACATTATGTGTTCTGGTTTGCTTTTTAAATCTACTTTGTTGCTTGTGTACGGAATTGTCCATGTTATGTTCGTAAATTATTTATTTATGGTGCAGTATTTGCTTGCTGCTAAATTGAGTTTTAATTCTATTTTCGAATATTATTGACTGCTAAACCGAAAGTCGTGTTATGAGCATGACTCTTTGTTCTGTGTCTGATTTTAATTTATTTATTTATAAAATACTAGCTTTTGCCTGTGACTTCGTCCGCGTGAATAATAGTTCTCGTTCCCGGCGGATTTCCGGGATGGAACTATCCTATGTCCTTTCTCGGGTCCCAGACTATATCTGTGCCAATTTTCATTCAAATCTGTTAAGTGGTTTAGGCTTGAAGAAGATACAGACAGAAAGACAGGCAGACAGAGATACTTTCGCATTTATGATATTAGTATGGATTTAAGTATCTGATAATCACATCACCGGCTAGGCAGAGCCGGTGATGTGATTATCAGATAGTCTGTTTTTTTTTAACAAACAAGTACCCAAAATTTTGTCTGAGTTTCTATTGGTCAACATAATCAGTATAAAGTGTTATTATTGGTGTTAAAAGCGTTGGCTCCGCCTCGACAAATTTCCCATCTCTCTCTGTCAATACCGGAAATGTGAGAGAGATATACTCAGTACTTGTTTGTTAAAAAAAGGCTATAGTCTGAGATCAAGTGGCTGCATAGGAATTGTGGAAAGATATTTATTTATTTTGTACAGACATTATTTGATGCGTCTTGGCCCTGTAGTGATTGGTCAGACTTAAATACAACATTAATGGGATCGTCATTGTGACCTTAAGAGAGCAGGTGGCCTAACCAATAATCAGTACCCACTTATCTAGGGCGCAGTAAATGGCCAATTATATCGTGTAACCAACGATAGCCATTGCCCAACGTAGGCACATGTCTAATGTCACGCTTCAAACGAGGACCCATTAATTTGAAGATTATGTAGCCAATAGATTAACTAAGTTTGTTTTTCTTATTTATGCCTAAAGAAACAGGTTTTTTGGTGGTAATCAACGCAAAGCCAAAAACTATTGAAGAGCAATTAGGCAAAGATAGAAATATGTAATTGGTTTTTACGACGTTGAGTTCAAAGGAATTTGTTTTCAAAATTTTCAAAATTGGATAATTTATAGGAAGTAAAGGAAATAATGAAGGAGTTTGCAAGACAGTATTTTATTTGTCTACTAGACGTTACTAAAATATTAGGTTTTCATCAGTATCTTTAGGGTAATTTTGTGCGAAAATATCGGAACTTTTTCATATTTCTTTTCACATATACATTGATTGTATGATTTCCCGTTTCAGTGGCGTTGCCAATATTCGGAGTCCCGTTAGCGCAGTCGGTAGAGCGGTCACGATGTCACGACGATACTGGACTGCCGCTCGTCGTTCGAGACAGCATCGATTATTTGCAGGTACTTAGATTGTACACTCCTATTTTATGTGCGTGCATAAACGGTTAATTAAAAAAATCTTTTGTTGTATTCAATTACAATGAAGCTATTGTGTAGAACAAACTGTGAGTACCAATAGTTACGCTTAAAAGCATCTAAGACTTGCAAACTAAATAAATTCTGGCATTGTTGAAAAGACTACGCATACTTTAGTTTTGATTTAGAAGCCCAGTTTTCTTTTTATTATTACCGAAGTACTACCCTGCTAAAAGACTGCTATTCACATAAAATGTATCTCAAAGTATATTAGTTTCTTTGCATCATTTCCGAATCGGAGTCAGAAAATGTATTTTTAATAAGAAAAGTCTGCCCTGTAGTAAATTGAATATTTCTTGAGGAAGAGCGAAGAAACCCTTAGGTCTCGGGAAAAGCTATTGCTTAGAAGTAAGACAGTGTGGATTAGAGAAACATGAAAGAGTTGCATTGCACTGCAGGGCAATGGCCCCTTCTCAGACAGAGAAGGCACAAGCATTGATCATCATGTTTGCTTGAAGCAAATTGACGATTTCAATCTTATAATCATTATAAGTCTTGTCTCACAATATTTTCCTTCACCGTTGTCTATGATGACAATAGCATCTTTACCCTTTAACGACCAAGCGACAGCCGGCTGTCGCGCTGCTTTTGTCTTTCTACTGTGTCTCGAATCACGTGTGTTCAAAAGATTAAAGACATTAACATTTTTTCAGGCGCACGGTCTAAAGTCAAACCAGATCTATCGTACGGAACCCGACAAGATTAAACTCCAGCAGTTGAAGAAACTGTTCACTGATCGAGGACCCACGTTCCCTTACCATTGGGATGTTGCTGTGGCCTGCTCTATGCTCAAGACTTTTATTAGGTCAGTTTATTATTATTTAGTAAATAATAAAAAAAAACTTCTTTCAAACCGCCTTGCGCCTACAATGACCAAGTCAAACAATAGTAGGTAATTGCCACAATCTGCGTGGGTTGCGATATTTCTGTTGATTTTATAATATTTTAATTTTGTATAAGACCAGAGTTTGACTACGTTTTAAAATGAGTTACGTCCTGAAACTTCTGTAACACATTCCAAGCTTTCCAAGTTTTTTGGACAAGCTTTTGCCCGCGGCTTCGTCCGAAGTATCTTTTTAGTTATGACTGGCTTGTTGGTCCATTGAATAATGACCCTGACTGCTAAGTCGGAGGTCGTGTGTGCGATTCTCACCCAGGGAAAATCTTTGGGTTGTTCTGTGTTTTGGTTTAACTTATGTATAATAAGTATAACCACGACTCCGCCCGCGTGAAAGTCGAAACTCCATCCCCCATTTTATCCGTTTAGATTTGGTATTTTCAAAAATCCTTTCTTAGTTTATAGTTTCTGCTAACAAAGAACTCCAAGTTTTATGTATCAAGGATTAGCGGATTGGGCTGTGCGTTGATATGTCAACAGTCAGGCATTACTAGCTGCCTCCCGCGGTTTCACCCGCGTTAAAAATGTTAAGGGTGAACAACCCTTATTACTTAGAGGTATGAAACATAGATAGTAACCGATTCTCAGACCTACTGAATATGCATATAAGGTTTGGTAAAAATCGGTAAAGCCGTTTCGGAGGAGTAAGGTAACTAACATTGTGACACGAGAATTTTATATATCCATACTAATATTATAAATGGGAAAGTGTGTCTGTCTGTCTGTTTGTCTTTCTTTCACGGCAAAACGGAGCGACGGATTGACGTGATTTTTTAAGTGGAGATAGTTGAAGGAATGGAGAGTAACATAGGCTACTTTTTGTCTCTTTCTAACGCGAGCGAAGCCGCGGGCAGAAGCTAGTAAGATATAGATCTAAGCCTGTTTATTTTTTTAGTTCCGCTGACAGTGTGTGAGTAGTCCCAAAATATCTGTTTGTTTATTAACATATATTTTCTAAATTCCAGCGAACTGCCGGACTCTATCCTAACACAAGAGCTACACGGTCAGTTCGAGCAATCGACGGCGATCGCGGAGCCACAACGTGAAGCAACCATGTTGGCGCTTATAGCCAAACTACCTCCGCCTAACTATAGCCTGCTGGGCTGGCTCATGGTCCACTTTGCCGCAGTTGTGGCTAACGAACAGGTACACTTCGACATTTGTTATTACACTTGGTAGTACATAACAAGGCTGGAGCTCATAACCATAGCCAAACTGCCGTTGCCCTACTATAGCCTACTGGGCTGGCTCATAGTTAACGAACAGGTATTCACACTTCTAAGGGCTACTTTAATTTATGCCTCTTGTGTCGTACGGCTGCAGCGCCGTAGCGGTACGTTTGGCGTACGGCGCACGTACGTTCGTTTGTTTTCATACAAATCGCGCGGTGCGGCAGCAGTGCGGGCGTTGGTGCCGCGGACGCTTGGCAACAGGACAGGAGGGTTTATATGGGCCATGATGCCTGAAACAAATAAAAATAAATAGTGATGTCATAGTTTAGAAAGCAAACACCTAATAACTACGCACTAAAAAGCTTCCGAAATACTAATATTATAAATGCGAAATTAACTCTATATGTCTGTCTTTCTGTCTGCCTCGCTTTCACGCCAAAACTACCGAATCCATTTTAATGAAATTTGGTACAAAGATAGTCTATGATAGTTTTTATCCCGAAAAACCACGGGTACGGGAAACACGCGGGTGAAACAGCGACAGTTAGTTTAATATATTTCATACGTTGTTAGGGGTTATATGTTTAGTTATTTACATTTATTTATTCATTAACCATTCTGAGTAAAGTTCGAAATTGATTCTGTTTCTAAAGAAACAGTTTAAAGGCAAACAATAACTTTTAAACACTTACTCAAAACTGCATTTTATTTTTTCATTCTAGGCGAATCACGCGAACATTCAAACGATAGCGACTGCGATGGGCCCCGCGCTCAACATGTCGTTGAACCTACTCACTTATCTGATCTCCAAGGCAGACAAACTCTTCCCTGACGTCCAATTGACTAAGTAAGTAATACAAACCGTTAGTATGGCCTCAACAAAGGTTTTTTCTAACCCTTTGACCACCGGAACAAACGCGCGTGCCGTGTACGCCAAGCAATACGTTCAATTAAACTTTCGAGCACACGTGTTCGAGACACAATAGAAAGACAATGCTGATTCTCTCGTTCACAAACTAACCTAAATTTAAGTAAGTGCATCTTTCTCTTGCTATTTTTTTAAAAGAAAAGGACTGAAGATACGTTTTAGTTTAAGCCTGTCAAATTAGACAGCGCCTGAAGAATAGTGTGTTTCACGAAAGACTTCCCTTCGCCGTAATGTTGGTAGCACGGAAAATCAGTGCTGCAATTTTTCTTTTACATGTTATTGATCAGTAATATCATTAAAAGCATATAATATCACGCTATGTCCCAAGGGAGCGAAGCAGTAACCAAAAACCTACCGTAACGAGGGAACAGCTAGTATTTGATAAAAGCCGGGATTCTCAAAGATCGAAGCTGAGGCGGGTCGATAGTATATTCATCAAATACGTCTTATCTCTTACAGATACGTACCACCTCTCGCGTCGATTCCTCCAGACTTCCCCGAAACGGCCCCAGAGATTAGCCTGGAGCTGCGCAAACAAGAGTCCTTACTGAACCAGATTCACGCTGAAATGCACGCGGGCTTCATCACGCCGGCCCGTGACCAACAACTGTGGGAAGCGCAGAGGATTGTCACTCAACTAAAGGTAAGACTAGTCAAATCTATTCTCTATACTTATATTATAAATGTGAAAGAACTCTGTCTGTTTCTGAGAAAGGACAGAACATAGTTTATATCCCAAAAACCCCACGGAAATGGGAAATACCCGGGTAAAACCGCGGAGGACATAAATAAATAAAAATAATAATGTCCCACTGCTGGGCAAAGGCCTCTATTGAATACCCCGCTTGCTCAAGGCGAATTGGCGATTCTGTACTGATATTCATTACAAATCTAGGTTTTTTTACGATGTTTTCCTTCACCGATATATCGATAGTTTCGCCTATAATCCATAGTTTCTTATTAGTTACAAGCTTGCCCGCGATTTGGTCCGCGTAAAATTCACCTAGATTTCTAACGCTTCGCCTGTTTAAAAAGTAAATGTCGTCGGAAGTCACACACACACAGCTATGTATATTTGAACAGGCATTGAACACTTTACTATACTACGCAGTACAAAACAAAGCCGCTATTCGTCCCTATGTATGTAAATATCTTAATGGATTTTGGTGTGTGGTTTTTATTAGATTCAGTGAGAAAGGATTATCTGTTTAATTGAATATAACACGTGCATAATATAGTAGAGAAAAGCCGGGATTTTAAAAGATTTGCAAGACCCGTGCGAAGCTAGCTAAATAGGCGAGACGACAAAAAAAAGTAATTAGTCCGTCAGATAGATTATCAAAAAAATTTGGACACGTTTTTTTTGTTTTTTCTCGTAAACGAAAAATGACGAAGATACAGTGCGTTAAAGTTGCGCATGACGTCACGATCAGATACATATTTTGCAGGACGGTGACGTCAAAAGCCCCCACTTCGGAACTTTGTTGCTCTTTATCTTTGTATTTTTTTATTAATTTGATCAAGCAAAAAATACGTGTCACATATTTTTGGCCGATCTATCAGACGGACTTAACAGAATGCCATTTTTTAATGTTGTCGTCATCCTTATTATATTTAAACTAGCTATTCCCCACGGTTTCACCCGCATCTTTGGTTACTACTCCGCTGTCGAAGGTGTAACACGAGGTTATATAGCCTTCTCCTCAGCTTTTCGTACTAGTACAGATGACGATTATTTATTTTACTCATATATGATTTCAATAATACCAAATCGGTGAATTGACTTGGCCATCGCATTAAAATACAATGTGTTTCACAAGTATTACATAATTACTAGCTGACCCGACAGACGTTGTCCTGTCAACTATGAATATTGAATTCGAATTGACATACTACCTACCTACTACCTACCTACTGCCTACCTACTACCTACCTACTACCTACCTACTACCTACCTACTACCTACCTACTACCTACCTACCTACCTACTACCTCTGTCGGGCTGATTTGTGAATCTAAACCATCCAGGGCGCCACTCAAACGCATACAGAAAAATTCATTCAAATCGGTCAATCAAGCCGTTTAGGAGGAGTTCAATGACATACACACGCACAGCAAAATAATATATATAAAGATTTAAACTATCCTATCTCTCAAGTTGGATCGAACTGCACATGGTGTGCGAATTTTATTATAATCGGTTAAGTGGTTTAGGAGTCCATTGAGGACAAACATTGTGACACGAGATTTATATATATTAAGATACCTGTGCACTGACATGATGGCCTAGGGATTATGACGCCCTCTTCTCATGAAAGAGGTTGCGGTTTCGAATCCTGGCAAGTTCCAATGTGACTTTTTCATTACAACGCCGCGGCCGTAATAAAGGTGTATAAAAAAATTCAGCTCACTAGGATTTTTTTCCTAAATAAAACCTAAAATGACTGGACTAAGTTTCCAAACAGTCTTAAATAAATCCGGTCTAAAAAATCTCTCCTAAGAATGGGTACACAGACGAAGTTGTAGGCTAGGTACCTTAAATTCCTTCTACCAGTATTTCCAAGCATGCATCAGCACATTACAAATAATCAAACTGAACTATTTAAATAATAGTTATGCAAAAATATTCTCACCAAACATTTTTTTATTTTTTTTATTTTTTTGGTGAGTGGGAAATCATCCAATGACTGCTCCCGTCCTGGGTGCGGCGGGAGGGTGTGTCAGACTCTTACTGACTAAAACCCACTCATGTTCCTTCGATTGCCTTTTATGTTCCAGGGTCACGGTAACAGTTATAAACATAACATTCCGCAACCCCGGCAGGTTCTCACCAAACATCAGATCATAAAATAAAAAATCCTTCGTAAATAAATTGCGCAACGAATAAACAAGATAAACTTGTTTCGTATCGAAAGTAACAGCATCGGCGTACATAATTAATTAGTGACGCTTAAATGATAGATGCTAAAGACAATCTTCAATGATGTAATATGATTTTTTAAGGATTCTGTCTTATTTATGTTATTGGCATCAATTCACTAGTTTTTTGTCACGCTCTCCAAGATATTATTATTTGAGTAGACGTTAAAACAAGAGTTACTTATAAAAAACTAGCTTTTGCCCGCGACTTCGTCCGCGTGGATTAAGATTTTCCCGCTTTTCTGATGAAATTTTTTTTTCTTTGCTATAAACCTCACGGAGCCCGAGACCTTTCCAATGAATGCAAAACCGTGGAAATCGGTTCGTCCGTTCTGGAGTTATAGCGTCAGGAAGGAAAACCCGACTTATTTTTATATAGTAGACTAGCTGTTTTCTGGTCCGTTTTTAATCCAAACTTTCAAGTCAAGTCAAAACGTTTATTTCCATTAGACCATGGAGGCACTTTGGAACGTCAATTACATTTAAAAAAAATTTTGATTCTAGTCGAATTCACCCCCTAAAACCCCGTTAAGAGTTGAATTTCCAAAAATCACTTCAAACTTGTACCGGCTGTGCGTTGATTATCTCCAAAAAACCTGCTCTTTATGTATGAAACTGTTTATTATTAAGAAGAAATAAATGCAATTTACTTATTATTTAAACATTCTATTACAGAGAAAACTTCGCTCAGTCCAAAAGTCAGTGGAACCCTCCAACTCTTTGCAACCGCAACATGCGTCTTTAGACGAAAGACCAGACAACAAACCTGAAGAGGAGCCGGCGCGAAGAAACTCGCAACCCTCGCAACCCACACAACCCCTTCAGATGACAGAACTGCAACTCACACCTCAAGAAACAATTGAAGTAACTACACCGAACGAACCATTCCAGGAGCCTAAAGAATCCCCCAGCACAGAACCTATATTCGAAGCAGAATTCGAAGACAACTTCGAGTTCAAACCCGAAGCGAAAAAAGAAACTCCCGAACAAGAGATCCCTCCCGCCGAACCAGTAAAAGAAAAACCCAAACTAACAGAAAAAGAACTCAAAGTACTAAGACTAGAACTTGAAAATGCAGAATACTTACAACTAAAGTCACTACTGCAAGCGAAAATCAACTCGGAACAGTTCGAAATAGTGAAGCTTAGAAGCCATGTTGCTTTGAAGAATAAGCAAGCAGAGGGCGCGCAGAGCGCAAAGGACAGTAAAGAGAATAATTCACAAGAAGAACAAGAATTAAGACAAAGACTGATAAAGGAAAATGCGTTGTTGGAACAGAAGAGAGTGAACCTTATTAACCAAATCTTCCAAGAAAGAGTTGCTTGTATACAGCTGAAAATTGAGCTTGCTATGAAAGAAATATTGTCTAAATCATAAGATTGATATTGTGCAAGGAAAGCAACCGGTCCTACGACTATTATTTGTGTCTGAATCCACTAGTGAAAGAAAAGTGTAATTGAAAATGGTAAAAAATAGCTCACTAATTACCAGTCACCCTATATAAAACGTTATTTAAGCTAATAGTGACGTGGCAAACTCCATTAAATGAATGATTATTATCTATCTGTCGTTACAATATGAACAGGGCCTAAGGGATTAGGTTATGTCTTTACTTGTCATTATGTTACCAATTATAAGGACTTTGCACGAATCTTTACCCTTTCTGATAAATATCAAATAGCAAGTTTTAAAATACAGTTTGCTGTTCGCTGTTAACTAGAATGGTGTGAACGCTCACAGCAAGTCGACTATGTTATATTTACATAGTTACTCTACAATAACCAAGTTTTACACACTATAACATATTATAGACTGTCCAATAGACATCGTTAGTAGATATCGTGCGTATAGTCTCAAAAACAAGTATATTTATTAATTTAATAATTTAATGTTGTAGTAAACGTAGATAGATAGTAACCAAAAAAATAAAATGCTTTATGACATTGACTCATTAACGTGGCAATCTTATCTCGTGCGCATATCTAAGACTGCAGTAATATTTATCTATTACTTAAATACTTTAAAATGTAAATGTGCATAACGAAATAAATGTACCTAATATAGAGTGGTGACAATCATAATTTGACATTATAAATGACTATGCAAAGACCATAAACCTTCGAACACACGCGATTCGCGACACAATAGAAAGACAATAGCAGCCCGACAGCCGGCTGGCGCTTGGTCGTTGAAAGGTTAACGGTTTGATAATTCATAAGTACCTGTAAATGGTCTAAGTGAAATAAATGCTTTTGATTTTGATTTTTGACACTATAATTGGGCTATAAACCGTATCAGGCACGGCAAAGTATCATTGTCATAAACTACAAGCCCACAGAAACGCATCAACAGCGTATCCACACACTAATTGTTTGCGATTCTTGCATGGCACTACGGTGTTAGCCGGTCGCTGCCAAAACATTTTTTTTTTCTTTGCCTGACACGTTCTTTATATGGTCATAATACGATGTAGTAGTTAAATAGGCAACACGACGAATAAAAAAATTAGTCATTCAGTTAAATTAATAAAAAATGGACATGTATTTTTTTCTTTTTTCTTGTAAACGCAAAACTGACGACGATACAGTGCATTGAAGTTTTGTCAATGCTGAACAGTGACGTCAAAAGCCCCCACTCCGAAACTTCGTTGCTCTTTATCTTTGTATTTTTTTTTTATTAATTTGATTAACCAGTTGTCGTCATCCCTATTATGGAAACTTTTATATTATGTCATTTTGAGCGAATATAGCGAATATATAGTTAAAACTAATATTATCCACAAAACCTTGATCGGGCCTAAACGTATATAAAAGGTCTTATCATGAGGAAATGCGAAACAAAGAACTTCCGTATTTAATTTATATTATAGATTATTAAAATTATATTGATCAAATAAAATAAATGTTGTACAAATTCGAAAAGTTTCTTTATTTTCAAGAACATTCCTAGATCTTCTCTTACATGAAATCTGTATAAGGTACATAATTCCTTACAGTGAGTTAAATGATACTTGTGCAGTGTGGTCCCTCCTTTGCTCAAATAAAAAATAATTACCTACTTAAATGATTACGGAATTTTATTCGTGAGGCTCACCAATTATCAAAAACGACACTTTTCAGTTCAATATTTTGCAAACCGATCCTTGAGGCAGAAGAAGTTAAGATTGATAAAAAACAATGCTCTCTTGCGTAGCAACAAAAAATGGGAAACTAACTTTTTCCTTTATGGCATACTAGCTGTTCCTCGCGGTTTCACCCGCGTTACGTTAGGTTTTTGGTTACTGCCTCGCTCCCGTGGGACATAGCGTGATATTATACAGGGTGTCCCACGGCTATGCCACATGGAGGGAAACTACCTTAAATCTTGTAGATAGAACATTTTACTGAAAGAAGACATTATTTGAATTTTAAAAACAATATAAATTGCATTAATAGATTTTTAAATAATTAAATGGTTGGGCCGGGAATCGAACTTGTTCCTCGAGAAAAAATAATCAACCTGTAGTTTTATCATACCAATCGATAGGTTTCATCATAAGGATTATTTTTTGCTAAATAACATAGTGTCACAAATAAAAGGAAGACCGTGAATTTTAACATTTGATGTAAAATTTTGTTTTGAAAAGTTAAAAGCTTACATTGCCGTAAGGACATACAATTGACAATCATAACTACTTATTACTAATTAATCAACCCACTTGAGTAGTACGCATCATTTAAATAAATAAATATCCACCACACCAAGACCAAAAAATTGTCAGGGAACGAAATAATCAAAAGTTATCACTTGTATTCAAGAAGAAGGGACTAGTTTTGAGCATTTGGAAAATTGACTAATTTTGTTTTAAAAATGTTAAAATTCATGGTCTTTCTTTTATTTTTGACACTATGTTATTTAGCAAAAAATAATCCTTGTGATGAAGCCTTTCGAACTGTAGGATAAAATTACAGGCTGATTAATTTTCTCGAGTAACAGGTTCGATTCCCGGTTCAACTATGTAATTATTTAAATATCTATGAATGCAGTTTAAAATGTTTTCAAAATTCAAATAATGTCTTCTTTCAGTAAAATGCTCTATCTACAATATTTAAGGTACTTTCCCTCCATGTGGCATTGCCGTGGGACACCCTGTATAGCCTATGTTACTCAGGGATAATGTAGCCTTCGAATGGTGAAAGAATTTTTAAATCGGTTCAGTAGTTTTTGAGCCTATTCATTACAATCAAACAAACAAAGTTTTCCTCTTTATAATATTAGTATAGATAACTTCCCACTTCCCAAAAAAACAGTGCATTTACAGTAGCAACATATTATTTGCTCGTCCCGATCAGAACGGTGGTACGGACTTCATGATACCGTCCACCAGAGGCGCTGTACAATGCTTCGACTAACCACTAGAAGGAAAACCCACGACCTTCAACCGACACCAAAAATAAAAAAACCTGCAAAATGTTAGCCGACGCATACACCTACCCCTGATATAGGTATCACAATTAGCAATACCTACTGTGTACGTGATGTCCGCTTATTCTAGAATTATTGTTTCTATCTTGCAATAATTATTTATCAATGTTCTAATTGCATAACCACAACATGAACTTATCATCTATATAATCAAAACACTATCGCGATAAACGTATCTTAATGACTTATAGATTTCTTGTAAAATGATAGGTGCAGTGTTTATTGTATATTCTGTGAATGGTCAGTCATATGACTTCTGTTTTGAATTAATTTAGCTTTTTCCTTTTACCGACCTTTATACATAACTAGATGCTCTGTTATAGTCATTTCACGGTATTTCTCGAGTAGCACAATCGGCATAATATTATCATTGACGTACAGAAAGTTATCTCAAGTGATATAAGCTACATATAAATTAGATTAGTCACATTACATAACCACTTGCATTTTTTATTTTTACTGTGCTACTATTTTTTTTTTCTTAGAATGGGTATTATTTTTATATGTTCCTTGTTTTGCTGCCGCGGCGTTCAAAAGTCATACATACAAACTATCTAACGACTAAGCTAACATCCCACAAAAACTGCGATTCTTTGCCTTTGCAAAATTAGGATAGGTTTTTTTTTGTTTTTTTTTTTTGGTGAGTGGGAAATCATCCAATGACTGCTCCCGTCCTGGGTACGGCGGGAGGGCGTGTCAGACTCTTACTGACTAAAACCTACTCATGTTCCTTCGATTGCCCTTTATGCTCCAGGGTCACGGTAACTATTAAAAACATTCCGCAACCAAATTGCCAGGCGCCAAATAGTTCTTAAAAATATTTACTAGGAACTAGAAACTTGATATCCTACACTTGATATTGGTTGCAGTATATCACGTTATCACCTTATAAAAATGCGTTTTAGTTTATAGTGAGAAATAATATATAATTATATAATATAATTCCAAACCGAGCTGCTAACTGCAACTGCCAATTTCTTTTGACTAACTTTTAACTTGACTCCACTTGGCGTATTTAGCTAAACATTTGCGTGTTCGATGCAACGTTATATGAGCCTTATTCCAATAAATGCAAAGTACTGTTTGCATTATCCAAGTACCCAACGCAAATATTTTGCTAAATACGCCACGTGGAGTCGCACCTTTACGGAAAAGTCAGCAACGCCTGATTTGCAACCTTATTTCTATGTCATTAGTGACTCACTTATTATACCTATGGCTATAGGTAATTTTATTTTAAGTTTTAAGCCCTCCCTCCAACTTAAAGTGATGATATCTCCCTTTTCCAGTTACAAAGCAGAGTAGAAAACAGAACAGAAGTATGCTAGGTGCCGATTCCCTTGGTCACAAACTAGACTGATTTTAAGTTTAAGTAATTCTTTCTCTTTCCATTTCTTAAAGAAAAGGATAGAAGATACAATTTAGTTTAATCCTGTCAAATTAGACAGCGCCGGAAGAAAATTGACGTATATTTAGACGCCATGTTTTTAAAACGCGTCTAAATTATCTACGGAGTGTCTAAATTTGAAAGGACTTAACCAATATTTTATCTTCTGTCCTTTTCTTAATTAAATGGAAAGAAAAAGATGCACTTAAATTAACGTTAGTTTGTGAACAAGAGAATCGGCACCATAGCACATATCACCATAATCCTGGCTTATCTACCACAGAAACAAGAAAATGTCGAATAAGATAGATATTATGACGACATATCGAATTATCAATGCCGTCATACCCTAATTTGATGACTATAGAAATAGGTACTAGCTTCTGCCCGCGGCTTCGCTCGCGTTAGGAAGAGACAAAAAGTAGCCTATGTTACTCTCCATCCCTTCAACTATCTCCACTTAATCACGTCAATCCGTCGCTCCGTTTTGCCGTGAAAGAAAGACAAACAGACAGACAGACACACTTTCCTATTTATATTAAGTATGGATTTATTACAAAAAGAAAACCACCTTATAAAACGGGTTAAGTTCTCTTGTTGTTTAACATGGCCTCCGATTTAAAGTTGACTTGGTAGTCGTTTCGTCGGTAGAGATTGGTCAGCTCCTAAACGGGTATTTCATTATTAATAATATTTTTGGGGTATTTCGGACGATAGCTAATTTTGTCAGAAGGAAAAACCTTTTCATTCTCACCATACAAAATTGAGTTTTAAATAAAACCTAATCTATTAATTTTGTATTTTTGTACAATGGGAATGAAATGGTTTTTCCTTCTGATTGTACAAAACTAGCTACCTTCCAAAAACGCACCTCAAAAATAGTTATAAAATTGGTAATGACGGAGGAAACTCAGCGGCAGAAACAACTTAGAAGCCTTGAATTATTTTCCTTTATTAAGTTTTAGAAAACGGTTTTTTTTTTTATTTTGCCCACTTTTTGTACCTAAGCGCTACAGCTTATATAGTTCTTCCGCGCAACTCGGCTATAGTAAATGTATGTATCGCCACTTCGGCGCCGTCATTTCTTTCTCGTTGACGTGACGGTGACAGCGGCGGTGGACAAACGGCCTTGTACTGTACATTTAGTTCCATGGGATACCTTCTAAATCCATGTCCGGTTAACACGCATAGGTAACTTATTGTATTGGAATAACTAAAACATATCTAATACATTTTCTGTTCGTTAAGTCCATCTCCGAAGGTCTACAACAGATAATTTACAAAGTTTCTATGGAACCAACTTGCATGGGAATACACTACGCCTTACGTGAAACGACTTCCTATCGACCACAAACCAGTTACTGATGGACGCCACGATATCTTTTGGTTGTACTCGTCACTTTCTGGCTTCTGACTGCACGTAACGACTGATAAAGTTCTACGAATGACTACGGGGATCAACCAACGGCTTTACATGCTTTCTGAAGCACGGGATGTCAGTGATGTCCAAGATAAACTTTAGCAAGTACATCTGAATCACATAAAGTCACATTTGTAATTGCCATGATTCGAACCCACAACCTCTTACATGAGAGGCGAAGGAATGGCCCGTGGTTAAGATGCCTCACGACACTCCACTGTTCAAGCCGTTGACCATTATTACCAAAATAAAACACATTCGTTCATAAAACCATGATTAAAAAAACCATATTGAATGTTTCATTGATTACGAAATAACAAGCGTTGTAAACAGTCACGCGATACTGGCCAAGACAAAAGAAAAATTCGATTGAGTGCACTGCAATTGCACGGCAGGTCGTAACTATTCAAACCGATTTAATTATAATTTTATTACGTGACTTTAACAGTTTAATCTTAAGACTTACAGGAGATTTAATGCTTTTAAAATGAAGTAATTAAGTTGAGTTAAAATAAATCATTAAAATAAATTGGACACGAATCTTAGACGATTAGGGTGTGTTTAGATCGGTGAGGAATTGATAATGCGCTAGTAAAATATATTTAAATGTATCTGAGCAAAAATCTTCTATCTAAAACTACTTCCTAAAGCTAAAGATGTAGTATCCAATCAACGAGAGAATAAATACTGCATTAGCTGAACTAAACTTTAATATTTAGTTCAGAGAAATAGGCATAATAATTATTTTGTTATTTCGCTGTAACTTCCAGAACAATTTACAATACATTTCTACTTAATTAGTAGCTATTTAGTTAACTATTTCTTTCGAGTTAATAGCTTTTGATTTGGCCGCGTCCTAATGACTGAGACATAAATTCCTCGTGCAGGAAAAAATATTTCCTTTATTATAAATGCGTTATTAATCTAATATTATAAATGCGAAAGTAACACTGTCTGTTTGTCTTTTACGCTTTCACGCCTATACTAAACCGACTCAAATAAACTTTAGTACAAAGCTAGCACATAGCCTGAGACAGAACATAGAATAGTTTTTATCCCAAAAAACCTGCGGGAACGGAAACTACTACAAAATGTCAAATGGGATAAGGGGAGGCAGAAGATGCCTCTTTTTAACCCCCGACGCAAAAACGACGGGGTGTTTTAAGTTTGACGTGTCTGTGTAAAAGTGTATGTGTCTGTCTGTGGCATCGTAGCTCCCAAACGAATGATCCAATTTTAATGCGTTTTTTTTTTGCTTGAAACGTATATCAGTCGAGACTGTTCTTAGCTACGTTTGGTGGAAATCGGTTCAGGACTTCAAGGTCATCAGGTCGTTTGTTAGGTGTGATAGGAATGTTACACGCTCAGTTTGCTTGCAAGCATATGTGGGATCTGACATTTGAAACACTAATGTCTTCTGGAACCACTGAGCTGGTCTGCTGTTAGGGGTCGAAGATAGGAGACGTAACCCTGGACTGCATTTTATTAAACCCATCGAGTTTGGGCTTGTTGGATTTGTCTAAACTAGTTCTCTTTATGTTTCTAATTGACGAGTTTTATGATCGG
The DNA here is from genome assembly GCA_033675125.1 of Athetis lepigone. Lineage (NCBI taxonomy): Eukaryota > Metazoa > Arthropoda > Insecta > Lepidoptera > Noctuidae > Athetis > Athetis lepigone. The sequence goes on along the minus strand of CM066216.1, from coordinate 7,092,077 downwards.
GGTTTTTTTTTTTAATTTTTAATTTATCTTCCTGTAGATGCCTTAATACTCAGTCTAAATGTATGTCTTTCTTACTTTATTCCCTTTGCATAACAGAAATAAATAAATCATGCCTAAACCATTACTCGATAGCAAAACATCTACAACAGGATACGATCAAAAATCAATAGGGATCGTTGACACGATTTCTTCCGGCTATCCAGCCGAAAATAAATTTTAATAATTCTAAGCATGACTTGCCATATCAGTCATTCTATATAGAAAACGGTGAAACAAATCGCTACTGTTTATTCCGGCACCCACACTGGATAAACCTGTCTGGCTGTATAAATTTTAAAACTTATGGATCTTGAAAATATGACTGGCCTTGATGCAGTAGGTAGGTAGATATCACAGTACCTAATATGCTTAGATACCTAATGGATTGCAGTATTTCTGGATGTAGGCGTCACCAGCCAGCCATGATGGCCACAAGAGAGGCCAAACCCCAAATGTGTATGCAAATTAAACGCGAATGAGATCACCACATTGTGAAGATTTTGACCTTCGCATTTTGGTACATAATGTGGCTACTCGACAACAACAGTTAGCATACATGAAATGTTCACTCCAAGGTTGGGTTCAACGATTCTGTTACACTGAATGTAGCTAGCATACCTACCTCTACGTTTGTGCCAGCATTGCATACTCTTATAGAAAAGAAACTTATAATAACTTCAAAAAAACTCTGACATACTTATCTTTGGGAACTAGTACGCTTGTCTAGAAAGCATTCAATTATAAAATGTTCAGAAACATTTTGAACTGATAAATAAATTGATAGATTTATTGTTAAGTAAGCATTAGAGATTAGATAATGTTACATTACGTTCTTATTTGTCATAGCTACGAGTAGTTTGATTTTTGACATTTGTATCTACATTCTAAACGTTAGGTGACTAGTAATTTAAATCGACTGTAATCTTCATTAGGATTTCATTAGCGTTAGTGTGTAAAGCAACTTTGTTCAGGTACAAAGTGCCGTTCTTTAGGTCATAAACACACTTCATTGGTCACAAAACAATGCTGTTGTTATGTTCAGGTTTGTGCTGACCGTATTTCCAAAGCATCATTTAAGAAAATAACATCACATTTCTAATTTTATAAAGCTTGTGGGTGTATTTTCGGATATCCGCGGGATCCGACCCTCTTGTTTTTCTACTATTCTTATATCAATGTTGGATTCATTTTTATTATCTCTTGAATAAGTGTATTTTCCAAGGGCCAGCTTTTACCTTGGTCAGGGAATAGCAATGCCATTAAACGGGGCTATGCTGACTGCTACTTGGGCACTTTTCCAGTTGATGTCAATTCTGAGGATTTTTTTGTTTTAATTGATATATGATAAAGTTTATATTTAGCTAGTTTGAGAACATCGTTCCTACTTGCAGATTAAATAATTGTAAATAATAAATAAACCTTTATAGGGTCTACCTCAAAGTTGTTCAGTGATGATGGTACTAGCCCGTATAAATGTGGCCAGACTTGTTGTTAGCAGCCGACAATTAATTACCATAAGGTCAACCGCTAACCGTTCACCTAGTTTCTGAATATAAAACTGCACAGGTGGCTTATTGTGTAGGTACAAAAAATCAAAACATACGATATTTTGATGCGATATGGGGATTACCAAATGCGAATTAGGTAGTCATTGAGAGATATGCATAATATAGGTCGTATCTGCAAGTCTATCTAGTTCATGTCAATTAATACCGACAGACCTTGTCCTTTTATAATTATCAGCATTTAAAAACAATGCAGTATACCTACCTATTAAAATAATGTAAAACGTACAACAAGATGAAAAAATGTGCCTGTGTTCGTTGAAGGTATTTACCTTTATTGCAAAAAATATCTCTCTATCTAACTACCATAAAGTTGCATCATTTTTCTTTTGTTGATCTCAAGAAAACAAGACGTAGGTTGGTACATACAGCAAATTAGGTAGGTAGTCTGTCATTTCAACATGCTCCAGCCAAAGACAAAAATGGATGTGTGAATAAGACAACCTTGTTTTAATGGTAAGTAGCTAGGCTATTTATCTGTTGAGTAAGTGTGTATTATCTTTTGTTACTTACCTTGCCTGTAGGTTTTATCACTAGATTTTATATTACCTATACAGTCGATACAAGTGTTATGCCTTTCAACATAATTCAATTGTTGTTCGCTTACGTATGCCTGCCTCAGTGCATTCATAACATAGCTACTTTATCGTCTATTAGATTTAATTTATCTATTTCTTTACTAACCCTGATCTCATACTTCCGAATAATAACAAACCATTCTGAGTTTCTGACATCAAAATCATGGTTCTTATTGTATGTCCAAGCTTTTGCCCTCAGCTTTGTCCGTATCCAGACACAGACAAACTCTAGCCCATATCCTTCTCCAAAATTCAATACATCAATATACCAAAAAGGCGTGAAAAGAAAACAAACAGATTTATAAACTTATAAAGTTATAACATTAGTATAGATTCATCTGTGTTTGTTTAGATGCCCCCGCTGAGAAATATGAACAAGACATAACGTCGAGACTGTCATAAGCATATCTACAATCCATACGAGATCCAGGAAGTCTGCAACAATCCGATCTGTAAATACTTCACCTTAGCGAGCAACTCTCGTTAGCTTATATCGTTCTATGAACTCTTCTATCTAAATCTATATTTAGTGAGAGAGCTATATTTAAACCCCGTCAAAACTGAAGGGTGTTATTTTATCCTTATTCGTGTTTGTTTCTTGTGTTACAACTTACGCGCGGACGGATTAAAAGTGAAGTTTTTTATTTAAATAATTAAGATAATGTGGTTCTACGGACTTTCTGTATAATACCAAATTATGAGAGATTTTTTTTCCTCCGTGCATTCAAGAAACATGAAGAGTTCTCGAAGACGTTTTCGTGTTGCAACAAAATGTGCGATAGACTGGATTTGTGAGCGGTATCCATTGTATCACAAATATTTCTCACCGCAAGCGCTAACAGCTTGAACAATTTTCGTTGTAACGGTTCTTCCAACAAAACTGGCATGAGTAGGTGAATACAGACACATCAATGTGCATTCGATTCTAGTCTCTACACGAGTGCAATACTTTTTACATTCGCGGCTCGCGCTCTAGCTGTGTACAGCTAATCTTTGTTATCTGTTGTAAGATATTGTTGCAACAATAATCTCGTTGTTTGTGAGACTTCAAGGAGCGATTTCTATTCAGTTACTAATTTATCTAATGACTGTGAACTATTTGTGATAAAACCAAGGCTCAAGTAAATATTAACATTCATTAACAAAAGTGCTTACAAAAATAAATTAGTGGTCGGCCCATAAATATGAACAATGGTGTGTGTGGTTCTATCGGATTTGGGACATTTGTTTTAATATTCATTATATAATGAGGCGGTCGGCGATCGGTCGCCGCCTTGCGCGCTTTCACTCGGTACGCTATTAATTACGTATACGATTGTGTTCAGTCGGTTATATTTACTCAACTGTTTCGACTGCTGAAAGATAAAGAAATAGCTAAAGTGGCGCGCTACACGACGCTCGTATCTTATCGCTTCCACTCTATTGATCACTCGACACATATCGCGAACGGCTCGCCTTATACGGACGACCGTGCTACCTTTATTGTCCAATTTAACATATAGACGTGTACTGTTATAGGCGCGATGTTACCGGTGAACTCATAATGTGCGTCGTACAAAAATAGAATTACAGTGTTTACAGGAAAATAGTATCAATAACAAAGTGTTGCGGTTTGTAATTGAACGGAAATGGCGGCTAAATCGCCTACCATGAGTGTGAAGTCGCGGGAAATAATTGGCGAGGAGCAGTTCAGTCAGCGCCGCGAAGTGTTCGGCAAGCACGACACCGTGTTCCTGCCGCCCGCGTCGCCCACGCCCGTCTGCTACCGCGACGTGGAGCCCATCGTCACCTCCAACCACGGCAAGACCACCGCCAACTTCAAGCGCAACACGCCCGGCTACTCCAGCATGCGCGAGTCACGCACTGACGAGCGGCTCTTCGACTTCCGACCCAGGAAGTACTCCGACAACTTCACCTCGGAAGCCAACCAAAGCGACGATGTGGAGTACAGGCACACCATGACCGAGAGGACGCGACGCCTGTCCAAACTCCGGCGGGACTTTATGACATCCAACATACACGAGCCAGGTACTACCAGTCCGTTTAACCGCTCCGGGACGAGGGCTTCTATGCCAGTTAATTCTAACACTTCACCTATAAAGTATAAAATTGAGAGTCCTAATTTATACAAGTTTCCGTTCGCTGAGCCCTATTCGACGCCGACGCCGGTGCGCCGGATTGTTGTTGATCTCGGACCTGCCGACGGAGAGGGCGGTAAGGAGAATCAAGATCCAGAAAGAGTTCGACATCAGAGCTTGACTCATGAACCTTCCAATAAAGTGGATCAACAGAAGTTGTTTGAGGAAATTTTGAAGAGATATTCACCACAGCGGAAGCCAATCGACTGGCAGTTACCTCCGACCAAGCCGAGGGTGGTCGCATCTGTTCCTAAATCTAATTCTAGTGTGGCCGACAGTATTGATAGTGGGGATAAAAAAGTTGACGACAAAAATGAAAAGGATGAAGACGATGTGTTTGAGAAGAAACAAAATGGTGAAGTGGCAGCGGCTGTTTTAAGTGAAAATACCGAGGAAAAACCCGAAATAAATCCCGTAGAAGTTAAAACAGAGGTCATACAAAACGGACCCACATCTTTAAGTACGGAGGCCGGCGAAGTAAAGGAAAGTGAATCAAAAATATCGCAATCCGAGTTAGACGAGAAACAAGATCATGTGCCGGAGCTGTCGACTATTCAAAGGCAGTTAAGTAAGGAGTCTGCCAAAAAGCCTTTAGAGAAAATCGTAGATTTAAGTATACCTGCACTGATTCAGAAAATGACTGCGGAGGGTGACAGCCTGGAAAATACTAATAAACAGCAGAAAAAAGTAAAGCGAAAACGTAGTTTCTTAGACAAGTTGCTAGGTCGCAAGAAGGACAAGTAGTAGCGATATATTATAACATTGATGTGATATTGAATAAACTGCAAATAATGCAGGACAGCCAAAGATTGAAAGAAGCATGACGTCATTTCTGTAATCTTTTGATATGTAGATATTTCTTTATATCGCAAAGGAATAAACCGATAGATTTATTTATATCTAAAATAATTAAGGCCAGTCTTCCTCTGTTTTTTATCGTAATGCATTGGTTGGGTTATCACTAGCTGATAAAACTAAGTGCCATGTGACACGCCCTATCTGCCAAATTCAAACTGTTTTATAACAAATAATGTTTTATGTGAATAACTAGTATATAAGAGAAATATTAATAGTTGTGCTATTAACGTTATATATTTTGTTACTATTATTATTTGTTTAATTAATTAAGACACCGTGATACATCCTGTAAATTTTCCGTAAACGTGCCTTTACTTATCAATCGTAGGTACAAAATGATGTCATTATCACTACTATTAATAACTTGCTCCATTTAATAATGTTACAATCCCATACAAAAACTTTCAGAGATTCTAAGCTAGTGAGCCTACGACCAAATATTTTCATAATAAATTTATTGTTTTTAAACATTGAATTTTATTTGAAACTCTACAAATAGAAACACAGATTTAGTAAATGAAATTGTATTTCAGATAGATAAAATATGATAATAATTACAATATAAATATCACAGTGCATTTCTTAAATTACTTATATAATTATAAATAAATTACTAAACAATTTTTATGTTGCAAAGTTACCTAAATGGAAATCAACACAAATGACATTTTAACGTTGGTCTTTAATTGGTTTTAAAATTAATTAGTTAGTATTCTATGAAATTCTATCTAGTTAACTGTTCACGCAATTTTATATCACTTTATTGCAACACATAGAAGTTATGAAATCAGATCTAGAACATAGCTTATGGACAAAAACATACATTTCCAACCAACAATCTAGTATTAGCTGTACCATTGTATTTTATATGCGTGACTGAGACGAATTCAATGACACCTTTTTGTCGAAAATGCTTGCGAACTAATTGCGTACCGACCGACAATAAAATACATACGAATATGAAATAAAACTTAAAAAAACTTGGATAAGCATCAGGGAAATGAAAACAGGCAATTATAATGCTAAAATAAAAATAGCACAAAATAATTGTAACTACTTATATTATTTGCGTTTGTTTTCCGGTCGAATAAGGAAATAACGTGGTCAGTTCAATACGTTAGGAACTTGACAATTACTTGGGAAACAGAATTATGAGTTGACTTTGCCCTACTTATAAAATTTGAACCGTGCTCTTAATTTAGTGTCCAAACTTGTGGCTTAAACGGATGTTTACAAAAATATAAATAACTAAGTGTAATTTGGTATATAATTACACTGAGACTGATAAGAATTTTTTTCTTAAATTTAAACACTGATGTAAAGGTTTTAGATTACAGTCGAAAATTTAAGTCGAAAAATATCAATTTGATACAAGGATTTGGATAGTTTTCAAACTAGAGTGTTTAAACTAAATAACTTCAAAATGTTTAAATAAGTTCGCAGAATCAATAACTTCTATTATTGAATAATAGTACTAATTGCACCTAAAAGCGATATATTCCTTCAATAATCTAATAAAACATTATAATATTTTAAAACAAGTGTTGTTTTAACATTTTTAAATATCAAGACGAATTGTAAGAGTTAGCTGCAGCTGTTAGCACTAATTACCGTTACAAAAAAAACACGTTTTTACTATAATTAACAGCAAATAACAACAGAGCTCAAATAGGAAAGTGTAAATCAGCACCATCTAGAGTGAACGAGACAACTAAACAGTATGTATAGCGCCATCCCTTTTCCCACTTTTTAAAAACTTTTGGAGCCGTTTGATGCTGAAATGGTGCGAGTGTCGAGCTTTTTTCTAGAACCTGCCTAAAAGGCTTTACCTTGGCTAGGAGCTAAGCACTGTCATCTTGCTCTCTAGCTTCTAGGGCACTTCTGCAGTTGATAGCAACAAGAAGAAATTTTTCCATGTCATTTAATATTAGCGTTAACGTTATAGAATAGTGAAAAAAAGGTTAAGGAGTCATCTCAGAATAATATGCCTATACCTGGCTGAGAACTCGCTCATACAGTATTGAGCGCTTACTAAACCACAAAATCCAACTAAGTCCAACTAATGGATGTTTAGTTGCACTTCACTTTTAACATTGGGAATTTGTCGACATCGACATTATTTGTTACACATTTAACCAAAGAATCACACCTTACAACCGGTATTTTTTCTGCAACATTATTTTTCTGCCTGATTGTACTAAATAGCAATATTCGTTTTAAATACACTTTATAATACAATAGGCGTTTTTTGGCGTAAATTGTCTATTAGCTGGCTTTGCAATAAAATAGCATGGAATAAGATTTCCTATTTTTATAATACTATTAAAATTATGTTTTAAAACACTATGATATGCTATCCTTTGGATCCTTTTACCAATGAATAGTTAGAAGTAGTTTATTAATTTTCTCTATCCAAACCTTTCACATTGGTTCAATAATTTAATTGAAATGTGAGGCAAATTACCACCAGAATATTTTTTTTTTTCATAGTCTATTTACTTTTTGTTTATATATTAAAATAAAATGAACTCTACCGGTCCATCTGTTATCCCATAACGAGAAAACCAATGAACGAAATTATCATAATCAAATGTTACGAAGAGGAAGCTTAGCTACGGAATGAGGACATAATATCAAAACCTAGGTTACTTTTAATACACCACATAGTCCCCGTTCGCAGTAACCGACATTAACACGGACAAAGTCGCGGATAAAAGTTTGTCTAAATCTATATTATCTCAATTACTACTAGATACCCAATACTGTACAACAATAGCTAAAGCAAGCCTGTTATCAACATGAATAGTGTAAAATTTACCTAGTGGTGAAAAATTTACTAATAAAGTAGTAGTAAATGCATTTTGTAAATAAAAATCATACTTTTTTTTAGACACGAAAGTTTTCATATTTCATGATAATAAACTTGCTAAATACGAAAACAAATACCGATCTTTGCCGAAAGGTATGACTTCGACAACACTATTATGTAGAACAAACATGATGAATCTAAAGTCTATTTTACCTTGTACATTGCTAATAGAGTTCACACCTACAGTCAACAATTAGAATTTGAAATTAGAATCAGTTTATTTCTGTGAATAGCGACTTTTTTTATCCAAACTTGAACTAATCATATTGTAAACAGGCAGTATACAAAAAGTATTAATCACAATCAAATCACATTGTAGCTTCTAAATTTCTAAAATACTTGTAAGTACTAACTAATTTGAGCGCAACTTAGGACCAGCTTGATTATTTAATAACATTGATTTACTTAGATATCATTGTACATCATTAAAATGAGAAAAATATAGAGTTATTTAAAAATGATTGCTTAAAAGCAAGCATTAAGCTTTGCTTATTGCTTACAATAGTTTATTAATAATAAAAACGACAAAAATTCGGCACCAAAGCTACGCTCATAGCAATTGTTCTACTTATTAATAAAATATCACACTCAAGTCTTTCTGGAGTCCGGATCTAGCTTCAACACGGCCTTTTCTAATGAGAAGAGATGGTCATCTTCCACATCTGGTGCAAGGTCTCTCATAGCTGCTGCGAGGTTTAATACATACTCCTTGTTGGGGCCACTGGGTCCCTGGCAGCTTATCACTTGTTTTGCTATGTCTTCTATAGATGCTTCTCCTGAAAACAGGTTTGTATTTTGTAAGTTTGATTACAAAAAGGAGGAATGGAGGATGCCAAAATTATTCTTGGATGTTAATGGTGATGGCCACCTAACGTTAAGTCGTATCTAGTATCTAGGTGATTGCTGGAGGATGGAAGGTACAATCGACAAAATGGAAGCATGACCCACCATAAGCTTATTTTCCTACAGACATTCAAATACAATTAGATCGACAATCGCGTAAACATGTATTAAAGATGTCACGAATCTAGTCTTATTATTTTGACGGCTTCAAACGATTTGTCGTCGAAATGGGTCATGATTCAATTTTGTCGATAGTACAATACATTCGATGGCAATTAATCAAACAGAATATAGAATGGTAATTTGTCTGTAGTAATTTTCCAATATGCATAACATGACAAAGCAATACATATAATATAACACGTAACTACCTGTTTATTATTATGTAAATGTACATGACTACAATAGGTAACACATAAAGGAAAGTGACAATTGATCAATCAATTTGTTGTATGATTTACTGTATGTAAATACCTGATACCTACTCTGAGAAAACCATAAAACAAGGATGAAAAGAGATTTTTTATTCAGCAGAGTGGGAGAAATGTGTTTAGCTATTGATTTCGCTATTGGTTGGTGATTATTGTCATAAATCAGTCAACCAATCACAACTGCTTGCACACCCTAGGCCATTTTTCTTTTTTTTTCTAATTCATGAAACTGAAGGTTACAAATTTGGTATATAGCCTTTTTATTCATTTCATGAATTAAATGTAACAGTACAAAAGTTTCTTTTTAGTTGTCTGTCACATACTCAAGGCTAAACTATACATTAATTTCAGAGTTTTGGCAAATAACTATGTGTTTGTTTAAATTGCCTACATAAATTAAATAGCAATGTGATTCATTCAGTAATCATAGCAATACCAAAATGTCATATTGTTGCAGGAACTAGAAGGCTTCGTTTTCTCTAGCTCTCATTCAGAAAAATGCTTATTCAAAAATCTTAAATAGCCCCTTCAATAGGAATTTAACTTTTTTTTTATATTTAGTATCTTGCTGTCTGCTACATAAGTCTGTATCTTGCTGTACTCTGATCAAGGTCCCTAGGCTACAATAGTCTACATATTTGTTGTAGTGTTTAGTAAACAGAATTAGGGACTGGAGGTAAAACAAATATTGGTTGGTGTTGGTTGGTGCTTGGTTTTTATTCATAAGATTAAAACCTATCTTACCTGCATATGATTGATTTTGCTCTGTTGCCACATAAAGTGTCAACTGAAATGGGTCCATGCTATCTTTTGGGTGGAATGTGACCATTATTTTTTCATATCCATTCTTTTCTCTGAAGTCCAGGTGTTGAGTTACTTGGTCTACATCTTCCTTTCTTATTTTATAAGCTACTCCCCAGACTTTACTGTTTGGGTCATCTGACTGGATCAGTGTCACAACTCTGCCTGGCTGGAATTTGATTTTATTAATTAAGTTAGATATTATTAATGTTTGTGTGCTTAAATTTCAATTTTTAAGCTGGTTCTATATGTGAGAACTCATAATTGGCCATCTGTGCTTGTTAATATGTAGTTCTAAGTCTTCAATAGTAAAATAATTAAGTTATCTAATATTTTATTGGCAAACTAGTACAGAGCAAAGCCTGCATGCTGCATGGAGCATTAATAAGTTAACAAATATTCTTTTCTTACATTTTGTTTACATGTTATAATCCAGATTTGCAAATTTTAACTAAAAAAACACTTTGTAGTACTTTTAAATAAGTATATGAACAAACATGATACATGAAACATGAAAAAAAAAAGGAAACAACAGCTGTAATAAGAACTTGGCATTGGCATACTGGCTGGCCTCTCGCCAGGGCTTAAAATCTTAAGGCTTAAACTACGCCTACTGAGAAGGCGTGAGTATATACATAAACTTACTTTGCCAGGCACCCCTCTGTGATCAATGCTGTGTTGATAGAATCTTCTCAAATAACCTTTTATATAACCTACAACTTTGCGTTCATATTTGAAATCTGCTTTCCACACCAACGACCCGTAACCAAAGACCCACATTGTATATGTATTTTATACAATTAACGCTTTTAACATTATCTTTTTACAGCAGATTTTTGATCTTGATTTTTGTCAAAACAACTAACACACAGAAGACCAGCAACTCCATCGACCTGGCTGTCACTGTCACTGTCAATTTGTCAACGTCATCTGTCAGACGACCGATGTGAGGACAGCCACATGTCGGCTGGATGATTTTGGGTGTGTTCAGGCTTAGACATTGCTCATCACCAATTCGAAGCAACGAGCATGAAAAAAAACGCTCAATTTTACCTTTTAAAGCTTCACGCTAACTTTACGCTGGCTTATAACGCTATTTCTATTTAGCACTTTTCAACAACACCCCATTGATCATCAGCCTGTCATGTCAGCGTCCACTGTTAGAAATAGGCATCACCCAATTTTTTCCATCGCATAATGTATTGTGTCGCCTGCATCCAACGGTTCCCTAGGGCTTTAACAAGGTCATCCATCTGATTGCATCGCGCTGCTGCTGAACCTAGTAAAATTGTAAGATTCGATTCTGATTAAAAATCACTTGTTGCATGCAAGACAAGTATGTTTCAAAATAACAAAAAAAAATATATAAGAGAGAAAAAAAATGTCATAAGATTTCAGTGTCAAACGTCCTGTCCTGACACTGTCATTTTATTAGCCATTTCAATAAATCAAAACTCAGCTCATTTGAATTTTAAAACACCAGTAGGTGTTAAATTCTTCACAAAAATGTCGTCACGTTCAGTAATATCAACAAGCTAAGTCTTACAATATTTACAAATATGTGGTAACAGTCAGTCAAATCTACACAAACAAAAATGTCAAGTAACAGACCACATAAATAAAAATGACAAGAAAAACGTAATATTCAAAAGCCCTTATTGCGATGTCTATAGCTCAGAGACTGTGTAACGAAATAGTGGAGCCTGCTTTGCAATCTCCCACTCTTGGTGCATTTGGGCTAAATGCTCAATCAAGAAGAAGTCCGATTCGGACACAAGATTCTGAAAATAATAAACGCCATCTATTAAATTCTCGACCCCGAGCTATTACCGTACCGAATTCAAGACCATCTGGCAAATTAGTGTGGCGTGATGGCAATAATGTTAGATCCATTCCTCGGCAAAAATTCAAAGAAAATGAAACCCAAATATCTGTTGGACCAGTCGTGAACAAAACAAGAAGCGCACGCCACAGAACGAACCAGTCCGGGCTATTGATGTGCGATAATGGATGCTTGACAAATATCCGCAAACGGGACAACTCCCTGCCTACTCCCAATTGTGATTGCTTCTGCACTCCTGGAAAAATTAACTGTAAAGCGAGCGTTAAGAAAGTTCAAACACTAAACAACAAATTACATTTGTTTGTAGATAAAGCCTGTTCACAATATATTGAGACAGCTACTTGTGCTACACAGTTTGACGACATGTTAGACAAGGAAAAAAGAAAGAAAATGGTGAATCAGCACACAATGGTCTCACATTCATCGCTTGCGAAGAAGGCTCGGTTTACAGGATTGTCAAACGAATCGTTTCATAAAAATCAAGACAAAGACCATACAACAAATATTAACATTTCTTGCAAAAGATGGGCCCTCGGCCTCGCGAAGTCTCGGAGTGTTCGCGGACCCGACTTTTAAACCGTTGATATCTCTCTTTACAATATAAATATCAACTATCACTGTCTTTATTTTTCGCTCTTAGGGCCTTAAGCGACAAATTAAAGAATGCGTACTGGACATACTTTTACTTTGCCATCTTGAATAAATTAGAATTGGTCGTGTTAAGATTACCGCACTAGTGCGATAATGTAAAGTGAAACGCACGTGTGCGTAATATAATCTAAATGCAAGGTAATAAGACCCACTGTACGAGCAAGTGTGTTGAGAAGAAATAAGTAAATTATCAAAGTAAAAATGCAAAGACAGAGAAAGGGCTATGAAAACCAGCACTGCTGATGTGCAAAGCCGGCACTACACTCGCGGCGTGAACGGCCGCGAAAGCCCGCGACTACTGCGAATCACGAGTGTAGATGTTGTTCACGCGTTCGCGTTTCGCTCCCTTCTCCGATGCGTGACGGTTATTTGGTCCGCGACAAAGGGTTTGCGGAGCGCGAACTTGAACGCATCTACACTCGCATTTTTTCGCATTAGCCAATAGCGGTATCCATTGTTGCACTGAAAAAATAAAGTAGGCAGGTAAAGTATTCATAATATAAAAGTATACTTACATAAAAAAAAGTACTTCAGAAACTAAATATTCGCATCACCTCCACGACGATCGGTAGCAAAACGGCGAAGTATGCATACATTTTTACTGATAATTATGTAGAATTTGTGAAGTTAGGGTCGGTAGATTTAGGCCGTGTAGATTCAGAAGCTTTGGTCTACATGAGATCGATATATTTTTCACAGGGCAAACAGTAATATAATACTGTACTCTTTGGGGCAAACCTTATATTATTATGGTGGTCTTGGCAACATTTAACATGAAATGTTTTTGGTGGGATATACCTACCCTTGTTTGGTTTGTCTAGTGGTGAGTGACCCTAACTGCTAAGCCGGAGGTCGTGGGTTCGATCCCCACCGAGGACAAAGAATCATGTCCAATAATGACCTGTCAAACATTTTGACAGAAGATTGTGTGTACAGTGATGTTATTTAGCGTATTAAATATGTAATTTTTTGCTATGCACGTAGTACTAACTTACAGCAGAATTAGTAATGTGAAAAAAAAGAAAAGTTAATTTTAAAATAGCCACCGAATAAAGCGTGGTTTTTAATACAGAACGCAGCCATTTCAAATGCATTGAAGTACCGTTCCGTTACACGGTGAGTTTGACATTTGGACGCAGTAAGCACTGTTATTATTTATTGATTTTGTATTTCGTTCATACTTTTGATCATTTTATTTAAATTTTAAATTCTAGGTTATTAGTAGTAAGTGTACGTTTCCATGGTGGATACAGAATTGAAGTGTGCAGAGAAATGTAAAATATGGACGAGTTCGAGAGAGAGAAGTGGTAGTGGGGAAAACTCATTAAATAAAGGAAAAAGGCATCAACAATCATCATCATCAAAAAATCAAGGCATATTGACAGGCGGCAATACGGGCAATACTATGTATGTGTACATTTTAATTGAAAATAATTTAAATGGAAGACAAGGCATTTAACCGAGTATTGCTGCAGCTGCCTTGTAGGACGTCGACGTCGCACTGTTGGTTGCAAAGAGTACAGTTTAAACTATGGTTGTTGTGCACATGTGTGACGATGACATTGGTTGATTGATTGATTTGTTGGATGGGCTAGGTACCAAAGAAATATAGAACCTCCAGCAGCATTTTTGGATGATGTAGTAGTAAGAGAAGATTTAGAATAAAATAATGAAACTAAAAAATGTGCTGAATGTATTTTTATTTAATTTCCAACTATTTTCCTATGGTGACTGCTCCGTGTGGCGGGAGGGCGTGTCAGATTTTTACTGACTAAAACGGCTAAAACCCACTCATGTTCTTTCGGTTGCCCTTTATGTTCCGGGGTCACGGTAACTATTATAAACATTCCGCAACTACCTACATAACCTCAAATATTGTTTTCATTGTAACATTTTTACCTCATTGTCAAATCAAACCAAGTTTTTACGGCGGCTTAGTTATGACTTAATCTATAATTTGATATAATTCACATCACTATACATCATGTGATAAAAAATTGATTGACAGGTCATCGCATGTATGGAGCGTGGTCATTGTTCTTTGTGTGATGTGCATGATTGTTTGTTCTGTGTCTTATTTAGATATACTATGTGTGTATTAATAAATTATATAAGTATGTTTACCAGTTCTCTGGTCACCATAGTACAAGCTCTGCTTAATTTGGGATCAGAGTGTTTGAGTTGTCCCAGGATATTTATTTATACTACCGTAGCTCTTTGCATCGATATGGATGCATTTTTTTTTATAGGAAAGAAGATTCTCTAGAGAAAGTTCTGAGAGTTGTTTAATCAAAATCGGTCCTGTCGTTTGAAGGTTATCAGATCTTAGGCGAATGAACGGTTTATTCAGAAATTAACTATAAAGTCTAATTCCGCACAATACTAGGTAAAGGTATGCGAGATCACTTCTTATGAAAAACTGCAGTCAGAATAACCAGCACACTATCTTCATCTTGGGTTTGTTCCCACTAGTTCTTCTGAACAGTTCCACGGTAGAACTAATGGAAGTTTTTGCTTATGAGTGCCTGGTACTTATTTATGGGCGCAATCGATCGATGTTATCTATGCTGCTTTAGTAGTTCACAGCCACCGCCCGTTTGCAACTCTCTGTTACTTTTGAGCTCCTGGTACTTATTGGCGATATTGATAGATGACACAAGGGTAGGCGCAGAAGATAAAAATAATGTAAAAAAGTTTTCAAATGTCAAAGTTCTTTTCCAAACAAACTACCCCCGTAACATCGATCGATTGCGCCCATAAATAAGTACCAGGCACTCATAAGCAAAAACTTCCATTAGTTCTACCGTGGAACTGTTCAGTAGAACTAGTGGGAATAGAGAATCCCATTAGTTCTACTATTTTGTTATACCTAATATCGTAGAACTACTGGAAAAAAAGTCCCATTAGTTCTACCGTAGAACTGTCCAGTAGAACAAGTGGGAACAAACCTCATCATGGACCTCCCTCTGGGAGGTTTGGTTTCCGGACTTAGTCCTTTTAATGGTAGGACCATTGCACGTGAGCCGCGGCGGCCGCTACTCCAGCCAGCCCACCTTCCTCCAGAAGCAGATCACCTTCCGTAAACTTCTCAGGGCCTCCGGAAGTGAACTTGGGGAACAAAGAATCTCTTTCCGGACTTCGGTCACGCCTGTACATTCAATAAGTACATGCGCGACCGTCTTCTCGGCATCCATACACGCTCTGCAAAGAGGGCTACCTGTGATACCTAGGTTGTGGAAATGTTTGTTGAGTGAGCAGTGTCCTGTTATGGTCCCCGTCAACAGGCGCAGACTGGGGCTGTCCAGTCGCACAAGGCGTCTGGTCAGTTTACGATCCAGGGTCGGCATAGCTTCCCTGGATTGTCTGCAGCCTGGTGCCGAGTGCCACCAGTGTTCGGCCTGTGTGTGTGTTCCTTTATCCGTTTGCGTATTTGGCTAAAGGGGATGGGTATTGTCGGTTCAGTTCAGGTCCAATTGCTGTTGTGCTGGATCCCCTCCTTGCCAGCTCATCGGCTGCATCATTTCCCAGGGATCCGCCCGCTGTGTCCTTTGATCCATTGTAGTGTTATCGTGTTGCGGCTGAGCACCGCAACGCAACTCGTTCTAGTGTATTGTGGCATTCTAGGAGTAGTCCCGAGGTAAAGCATTTCTTGCCTAGGGATTGGAGTACTGAGGCACTGTCAGAAAGGATACGTATGTGGGCGTCCTTGATTCCTCTAGCTTCTGAAGCTAGTCCTGCTAGGATTATGCCCATACATTCCGCTTGGTAAACGGTGCAACCAGCACACTAGTACATGATTGAAAAAATAATAGCTTCTATCGTGATTGCCTCTGTTTTGTTAACTTTCTGTGCTTGCTTTTTGAGGATTAGTGGCGACAACGAAACTGAAATGAAATTTTCTTTGCAGTCGCAAAGAGGTCTCCCGTCCGTGGGTGCGTCATTCGTACTCGACTTTTAGTAGGACTCTTTCTCGAGCGCCGTACGGCAAACGTGGCGCTACTGCACTGCAGCCGTACGTCAAGAAACGCATAAATTTAAAGAGCCCTTACCTGTTGCATGCAACTGCTTACAAGTGGGTGTGGCTTTATTATCCGTACTATCCATACTCCATACTAATATTATAAATGCGAAAGTAACTCTGTCTGTCTGTCTGTTACGCTTTCCCGCTTAAACTACTAAACCGATTTGAATGAAATTTGGTACAGATATAGTCTGGGACCCGAGAAAGAACATAGGATAGTTTTCACCCCGGAAATCCCGCGGGAACGGGAACTATTCCACGCGGACGAAGTCGCGGGCAGCAGCTAGTAATATTATAAATGCGAAAGTAACTCTGTCTGTCTGTTACGCTTTCTCGCTTAAACAACTGAACCGATTTGAATGAAATTTGGTACAGATATAGTCTGGGACCCGAGAAAGAACATGGGATAGTTTTCATTCCGGAAATCCCGCGGGATAGGGAACTATTCCACGCGGACGAAGTCGCGGGCAGCAGCTAGTGATGAAATAAATCTTTGCATCTCTTCATAGCAGAATCTTTTTCAGAGAAAATAAACGACTGAGATAATTTAAACAATAATAATACTTCTTATCTTTTTTTCATAAACATGGTAACCCACGATTGCTTTAAAAAAAAACAAGAACCTAAGCATTAAAGGTGTATTGTGTAATAATATCTACATTAACCTTTCAACGACCAAACAACAGCCGGCTGTTGCGCTACTATTGCCTTTCTATTGTGTCTCAAATCTTGTGTTCGAAGGTTTAAAATGGGAAAGCTAAAAGAAAACAAATGCATTGAAATGATAAAAAGTTTATTCCTAGTCCACTATGACTGCATACAAAATTAGTGCATTCCTTGAAATTTTACCTTGTTTTGTACCTAAAAAAATAATACAATAATGTGTAAGAGACAAATACATAACAACATTTAAAAAGGCAAAATTTTGTCAGTACATTCATGAATTTATTCATTTGATAATTTATGGATATGTCAGTAAACATATAAAATAAGTCCAAGTCAGTGGAATATCTGATATTTAAAACAGATATGATCTAGCAATTGTAAAAACGTAACCCTACTGGGCAGTTGGGTAAAAAGGCACACGGGCCCACTATCAACAATAACAAAAAGTAGTACATATTATAGTATTGCATTTTCTTCTTATACTATAAAAATGAAACATAACATCCTCATCGAAATTTCCAGAATTTTCATAAGGACCTTTAATACCTATTTTAGATTTAAGAGTGCACAGCATGTGTTCATCTCCTAGTCAGTCTATTCAAGCTCACTGAATATGCTTGTTTTAGAAAATGACGTCCACATACTTGAGCACTAAACCTTAACATAATGATCTGTCATCATCATCCACCCTCAGCAAGGCTTACTATTACATCTCTGCAATAAAATATACACTTTATCATCAACAATTTTAAGCAGTGATGTGTAATTATGCTAGCTATAATTTATTTATTTAGTGTATATAATTGCACTACTTATTGCATATTGTCCATAGTGGGCAAGTGTCAGAAAGTCAAGGCTCACATGTTCTGTTGTGCTGGACTTGCTGGCGGGGGCTGAGCTTCCAAATTTTTAATCAGTTGAGCCAACCAGTGCTTGGTCGAGTTATCCTCCTGAAGGCATGCTGCAAATGTGGAATCTCTCAATTGGTCTGGCAGGCATTGTCTCAGAGCCTCTCTAGCTCTTGCATTGTCAGACAGGCGAAGGTAGCACCTCACAACATGCTTCAACAAGCGTGCAGACGGGTCTTTGGCCAGTGATAATACCATTTTTCCTAATATCATAGCTACGTGAGAGAATCTGTCATATGTTTGGCAAATATAACATAATCCACTGTCATCTAGTAATATCTTTTGTAAAATGAATGTAGCAACAGTCTTGGAAAGTTCAGATCCGTTCTCCATGATACGTAGACACAGAGGTATTATTTCAGTGGTCAACAGAAATGTTATGACTTCCTGTTCATCTGTTTTAACTAATGCTCCAATGACTCCGAGGCTAGTAAGGCGAAGGTATTCGAATGGACGTGTTTTGGAGACAGTGTGGAGGAAAGGATAAAGGAATAACGGTACATGTGCTTGTAGGAAGGCTGAACGGGTCTCGGGGTGCGAGGCGACGCATTGCATGAGCGCCAGCGCGTTGCAGACGCGGTTGCTCTGGTGAGCCGTGAGCGTCGGCGGGATCATAGCCACGTAAATGTTGGTGATCTCCTGCAGCAGCGCGGCAATAGTACCGAAACTGTGCCACAACATGGGCGCAAGGTCCGGTACGTTCTCCCGCTTTTTGCTAAGCTCCAGTAAGGCATTTTCCCGCGTCTCAGGGTTGCACAACTCCAGGATCCACGTAAATATCTTTTCCCGGTCCACGGACTGCATGTTCGCCGGGCTTTGCTGGGCACTCATGTTAATCATTGATCTTGTTCTAAAGCTTTAGCACTGGCTTCTCACAATACACGTAGCCTACGTGTAAGGTTAAATTCATTGTATTTTTGTGATAAAGTAAGAAACTTCACGGAACCATGTGTCAATTTAATATTTAGTTTTATCGGGTAGAAACTTTAACACTTTGTTAGCGAGATTATATTATTCTTAACTTTTTCTCGAAAGCGAAGCGTCAAAGCGTCGATCGACGACATTGACGTGCAAAATTTGACAAAGACAAACCCAACTCCCAACAGTCAAGTCAACCACAGAGTGCAATTTTTGAACTGTCTAAAGTATCAAATTGACAGCGTAGAGGTATAGCTTCTGTAGTATAGCTCATTGTTTAGAATCCCGTTTAGGCTCCGCACCCTCCGCACATTATTTGTTGTTTTCAGGGCTCAGAGTCCTGGGTCACAATGGTCTCCTTCTGCAAACTACCGTGCAAAAGGAAGTTGTGGTAAGGGTGACAGAGATCTCTATTTCTCTCCCGACATCACCAATCTTCGATTTGCTGATGATATCGTCGTCATGGCTGAGACTCTTGAAGACCTTGGTAAAATGCTCGATGACCTAGTTAGTGCTTCCCAGGAAGTGGGTCTTAAGATGGGTTTACTAATGTTTGCCATAATTTAATATGTCATAATTTCATATGCCATAATTGTATTTGCCATAATTTCATTTGACATAACACTTCATTTGCCATAACCATGAAATGATATAATATCATTTCCCATAATTTGATTATTCATAATCGATCAATTGCCATAATAATTAAAATCTATAATTTTGTTTGCCATACTTTTCATTTTCAATAATGTCATTATCCATAACGCATGCATGCATCAAACTGGCAAGCATGCAGCATGCAAGCGAGCATGCAGCAAGCAAGCAAGCATGAAGCATGCAAGCAAGCATACAGCATGCAGGCAAGCATACAGCATGCATGCAGCAAACAAGCAAGCATGCAGCATTCAAGCGAGCGTGAAACATGCATCAGGCAGGGTTTCTGTCACGGCTCCGGCGCTACGCGATTTTAACGAACACTCTAGGGGTAGGACAAACAAGACTACGTGGAGTCGGTTTTGCAGCAATTCGGTTCTGTCACTAACTTTTGTAGCACAGCATGTTAAATTTTTAACCAACAATATTATTTAATTGTTACAGAAACTATAGCAAATTGGTTAGGCCTACTAGTCGGGGTGTTAACTATACTTATTTATGGCTTTGTGTCAATGTTCTGCATTGGGCTGTGAATACGAACAATCTGCACATCACATCTTATGGGAGTGTGTTCTTTGGCAGAATGAGCGCAATATAATGTTGGATAGTATACAGGTTACATCTGGTGTCGTTTACTATGCGGACCTTGTGGAAACTAAAACCAATTTCCGTGCGTTCAAGCGCTTTTGCCATACCTATTATTGGAATCAATTGTAACAGCTCACAGTTTTAGGACCCAGTAATTTTACTACAAACTGTATTCCGTGGTGCTAGACAATCTGGGCTTCTCCCAGTTGTGATTGCCCCTTTGTGCCCATTGGCCTAGTTCTGTTCTGTCTCCTGCTTGTTATGGAGGGAAGTGGAAATATTTATTTTTCTTACTCCTCCGCAGTTCTTTCTGATTATTTTCGTTGCGGGATCCAAGACAGTTGAATCGTTTCTCCGGGACTCGTCGAACTTCATCGCTTCGGCGCTTTTCTGGCGGACTCCACTGTTGATTCTGGCTTTCAGGAGTTGCAGTGGTTGGGAATAGTGTGGTGGGATTGTCCCATTTAAAAAAAAAGGCCTCCCGCAAGATGGATCGGTGATCTTATCGCCGGTCCGAATATTACATGCACTGCGTGCGGCCCATAGCGGGCATGGCAGCTTGGCTCGCACGTGCACGTGGAAGCAAACACTTAAGACAATGAGCAATGAAAAAGCACTAACCGCCATCACGCCACGAGGGCTGAGGCTAAGGATAATTCCATAAGTTTACCTCCATAGTTGTTCTGTCACTTATTTTTTCATCAATCAGTCATTTGACATTTTGTAATTCATTCATTTTCATTCATTATTTCATTCATTCATTGCCTGCCTGCCTGCTGTGTTCGACTGATCAGTGGCTGGTGGATTTGTGTATTTATTATTTACGAATAACTTGTAACTTATGACTTTAATTTCGTGAAAGTGGTCACCGCTTAAAAGTTTTAATTCTAAGCTAATATATAGTAGGTTTTCGCTGTACTGCTTAGGCGTTTTCCTGTTATTAAATATTATGTGAAAGTTGAATTTTCTACGACCTCCTAAAGTACCTACGTTTATTGGTTCGTAACAGTTTAATTCGATATATTTGTAATTAAACGTATTATGTATCATCCTAAATAGTGTTGTATGACCCTGTGCTGAATTCTGTGTAATTTAGTCTCAGGTTGATTCATCGCGTTGACGCCATTGCTGAGTTTAGTTTAATTATCTGTACAATATAAACAAACTACGTTGTGTCGGTTGTGTGTGCGCTACGCTCGTAATTCCGTGCTTGTGTGCAGTAAAACAGTAATTTTATGAAACTAGGTTTATTGTGGCAGGACATGTATAAACCCTGGAATGTAGAAAATATGTTCTGTCTGCTTTACAAAGAAGAGATAAAGATGAAATTGTTGATAAACATCGCTTAGCTCATACGTTATTATCATACCTAGAGAATCACTTATTTATTTATTGAGATTTATCACCAATTCACAGGTATTCATTAGCCCTTAATATATATCTTACATCTTACAGTCTGTCTCTTACATATCCAGACACCAATTAGAAAACCAGCTAAATATGTCATTTATTAATTGAATTCTCACTTCCCCTTTCTTTCCTCCCACCTTTCAAGTATGGTGGGATCTAGTGGGAAGAGAGGAATGCTTTGTATCTTGCGGCACTTTATATTATAGTATTAATTTCTAATTACAACACAAGATGAGAAGCAAGACTTGTATTAATAAGTTAATAACATGTTCCTACCATTAGACAAATGCCTATCACTTATTTAATGTGAGGAAATCTTCACTTGTAGCAAATATAAATCTAAAGTTGCCAATCTGCTTTTGAACAAGAGTGGTGATCAGTGCTTGTACCTTCTCTGTATGAAAATAGCCCTTTATTAGGACAGTAATAGGCTGATATTATTAGCTACTATGATGTATTAAAATTGTAATAGAAAATGATACAATATCTATTGGTAGACTGTCTATGTGACTTTCGGGGTTGATTTCTTTCAGGATTGCTCTAAATTAAATGATTTATTTTTGTAAATAGGTAATAAATTACACTTTTACATGTCATTATTTTTTCTTATTTTTTTAATCGAACGATGGGGCCGGTGTTTCCTAGCTGGACTACTCTGAGAAGAAACATCTAATTTTGATCCATAAGCAAGCCACAACATACAATTAAAATCTCTTTACACAAACTTCTTACTATGTCCTCTACCTCATTTCTGAAACTTTATGTCTTTACAGAATCATGGAGGTGTCCCATTCCCTGACTCTCAACGAGTCGGCACTGCAACAGCTGCCTGACGACAAGAAGCCACACTTCATATTTGAATGGCTTAGATTCTTAGATAAAGTGCTTGTTGCAGCACACAAGGTAAATATTATTGTTGAATTGTTTTGTTATTGCAGCAGTCATTGAATTGATATTGATTAATAGCTACGAAGTGATACAGCAGGAATATGGTATGTATGTACTATCAACAAATTAGATCAATAGCCTGAGTGGTCTAAAATATTTGAAACTTTTTCCCAAACCGATGGATGGTTATCAAATGAAAAATTTCAAGAAAATAAATAGTTTGAATGTATCTATTGGATTTCTAGAAAACTTTTTGTTGACCATACATAATTACTGTTATCATTTTGTAATAACTGTAAAACAAGAGAATAGAGATGTAACAGTGAATCTTATATTACTACAAATTTGCAAGAGGCAAAGTTGCTAGTGAACACCACATTGCAATATTCACAAAGTAAATAAAAAAACCGCTTCAATAGAACAAAATCTAATGTATAAATTTTTTTCAACAGTCTGACATTAAAAGCTGCCAGGTAAAACTGGTGGCTCAGTTAGTGAACCTCTTACGTGAAAACCTTGGAGGGCCAGCAAGGAGGTTGTTAGCCAGAAACCTGGCCACTTTGTTCTCTGTTGGGGATACCTTCTTACTCTTTGATACAGTGAACAAGTGCAATGACATAATCAAGGTTAAAGATGACTCCCCATCTTACTTGCCGACTAGACTGTAAGTACTGTTTTGTTTTATTTTGTTGATCAATGTATCTGCTCACTAAAGGTTTAAAAAAAGTCATACATTGTTCCTCAGATGGTTTGGTATGTTTTGATACCAGAATATTTATTTGTTTTGATGGAATAAAAATAAAAAAACAAACGCTTTTTTGGCGAAGAAGCTTTCTTCTTAAATTGAAAGGTTTAATTAATGGAACCATAAAATATATAATAAAATCTTTTTTTCAGTATGTGATCTTATTTCTTATTAATAATCTAATTATTTAAACTTTACATTTCCAACTATTGGCAACTGTAAATTGGTTTTAGCTTTCATTAATATTTGTTTGTTGTTTTGCTGTGTATTGTATATAAAAAAATAATATTAATAAAAAACACATAACTATTCAAAACATAGATGCTCCAAATTGAGTCTGCACTACATTAACGGTCCCTTGGGACAGTGCTTATAGTTCCATAGTTCACAAAGCATTTCTAAATGCCAACGATAAAGGTCACCAGCAGGACATACATTAACAAAGCTTAGTTATATAATATCAATACGTTAATATATGTAGTAACTAGTAAAAGTGTGTCAGCTGTAATAAAACAGCAATATTTACCCAGACTACAGTATAGGCTAGCCAAAAAATTAGATTTGTAACTAATGAATTTGGTTGTTTCAAACTCAAACTCATTTTATTCAATTAAAACTATTGAATTGTCAAGAAGTTATCCTGTCAAAAAGTTGATGCTTTTTGGCTGTCCTAACAGTGACAATCGGTTCTTTTGGAGAAGAATGAGCACACTATGAACATTCTTTTGATATAAATATCTCAATAAATATAACATAATACAATATGTGCTATACATGAACAATGAGAATTTCAAAGATTTGTAACGCCTGTGCGAGTTGCTAGTAAAAAAAAAATAAAGAACAAAACCATGATTTTTCAAAAATATAGGTAGATAAGACTATACGAAAGTTGTTATCAGGAAACATGACATTTCCTTCTATTTTGCGCATGTTCTGAATATAAGCCTATTAGGTTTAAAACCCAGTGTATCTCGTTGCGTATTACATAAGAGACCAACGAAGTATGACTAATGAGCTTATTGCAGATTATTTTTATATAATCTAATTATTTTTCTTTTATAGGTACATGAGTCTTGTGTTGATTGAAAGAAAGTGGTAGGTAGAAGTGTTTCCTATAGTAGAAGCATACAAACTTTCTTGGGGTTCCAAACCTCTAAAGGAACTTCGTTGTTTGTCACCTTTTCTAGAAATGAAAAAAAAGATGCGGTATTTTATGCCGTTTATTTTGACACTCGCAAATTCGCAATGCAGTTAAAACCTATTGAATGCCTTGTAGCTAGTTATAATCCAAACTCCAGATTACAGTTCTGCTTCGCCTTTTACTGGAAGTGCCTTAATTAGTAACACGTGGTCACTGCATGGCACGAGCAAATAACCTGGGACTAGTACTGACTGATCGCAAGTAGGTACTATCATTTAGCCATCGTCATCACACCTAATGGCGACGATGCGACGACTTCGATTAAATTCATGCCCCACGTTTTGTGATAGAATAATTTAGATTAGAATACGATGGGACTGATATACGCTATGCGTAAATGCGTCTTAAAAACCAATGAAATAGGAATAAAAAGCATTTTCCAAAAAAAAGATAACCGACTTCAAAAACTTAAAAACACAAAAATAACTATTTCGGAAGTCGGTGGCAACACAAATCGACCGGCAGAGGAGAAGCCACCGACCTCCGAAATAGTTATTTTTGTGTTTTTAAGTTTTTGAAGTCGGTTATCTTTTTTTTGGAAAAAGCTTTTTATTTTTTACTTTTTAGTAAGACTCCCAATGCCTGACTACGTTTTAGAGTAACTTTCAAAATAAAACAGCTTACAAGCTTATAAAAAAATGATAATCGCGGTCAAACATACAATCGTTGTTGAAAATCTACAATCCAAGAAAGAAAACGGAAGCTATGCAGGCAACGCCACGGGATATCCATTAGTGTTATATACTATAACCTTCCCCAGAATGTAACAAATACTATTTTGAAAACCGTATCAAAATCGGTTGAACCAAACGCGAGATAATAGCGAATAAACATAAAATCGTCGTTAAAAATCTACATCCAAGAAAGCAAAACGGGTTCTATGCAGGCAACGCCACGGGATATCTATAAGTGTTATATACTAAAACCTTCCCAGAATGTAACAAATACTACTTTCATGAATGTAACAAAAACCGCATCAAAATCGGTTCAGCTAAACGCGAGATAATCGCGGACAAACATACATACATACAGGTCGAACAGAGAACCTACTTTTTTTTGAAGTCGGTTAAAAAAAACATCACAGGTATGATGTTTTTGATAACTTCCATAGCAGATATACAGCTGTTTCAAACGTTATGAAAAAATTCAGCTGTTTCATACATTATGGTCGGGAGGGCATTGAACTTTTGTTAGAAACAGCTGATATTTTTTTCGCGATTTCATAGTTGGTTCCATAATAAAAGTTGTTGGTTTTCATGAGTAGAATCATCTCCTAGCGGGTTGTGCCTGACTAAAAATACACCTAGTATTTTGCGTCTTCTATTTGGTGAACCTCAAATGTTTTTTTCAGGGCTGCCATATGCTGCCTGGGTAGTATGTACGAGAAATTGGGCAGGATGATGGGCAGATCTTATGAGGAGACGGTATCCACCCTAGTCAAGTCCTTGAAGAATGCAGAGTCACAAACACGACTTGAAATCATGAATACTCTTGAAAAGGTATGTTTTTGCCCCACCCACAATAAACATTTCGACATGTGTCCAAATGATTATTTTCATTTGTTTAAAAAACGGTTTTACCAATTTCAATGTATAAGATTTTTGGTTTGAGAGTTATGGGCGACAGTTCTTAGATAAATGGTCAAACTGCTTTGTCGCGGTTTCAATTCCCGCCTGGGACAAATATTCACATGATCTACTAGTACTGGTTTAGAGCCTGTTTGTTTGTGTAGATGAGTGTTTGTAATGTATGTAAAGTAAGTATTGCATTTTTTTATAAAAAAAAATACACGCCTGATCTGTTGAAGCGCATTTATCACGAGCGGCATATGCCTAGGTCATTCAACTCAATCAGCATCATCAGCCAAAAGACGTTCACTAATGGACAAAGGCCTCCTCTAAAGATTTCCATATATCAATCCTGCGCCATTCGCATCCAATAGGACCCGGCGACTGATGAAATCGTCGGTCCATATGTCTATACGTGTTTAGATTCCTAATACCAAGTTCTATCTCAGATCTGCGTGGGTATGGGTACAGCGGCCCCAGTCGCAGTACGCGAAGTATCGCGGGCGGCCCGCGCGGCACTGGTATCAGAACGTGCGACAGCAGTGCGTGCCGCAGCCGCACACACGTTGCGACACTTGTTGCCGCTGATGCGACTGACGCCGGCCGACTTGGATGCTATAGCCGCCGCCTGCTTGAGGGCTGCGCAGTCCAGTGATTATTCGTTGAGGTAACATTTTTTGTTTGAAATATAAATAAACATATTAGGACACACACGGTCATCTGATCTTAAACTAATCAGACCTTGTATATTCAAAATTCAAGGCATTTGTTTCACTTCACCATTTACAGGCACTTTTGATTGTCAAAGAATCAGTTGGTTTGTCAAAAAGGTGATGGTAGTTTCTTGTTTCAAATCGTAGGTATGCGGTCTCTCGAAGAAAAACAAGCAAAAAACTTTTGAATTTTAAAAGATCAAGGTTAGGTAAAGAACAAAAAAGAAATTTATAGGAAACGGTTTTAATTTTTACTTAAAAATGAATTATTGATTTAAGTAAAACAGTTATTTTACAGATGCGCCATTGCGGAATTGCTCGGTGGGTTGATAGCAATAACTCAAGCCGGCGAAGTGACCAATCTGAATTCTAAATTGAAAGTTGGAGCTCAATCAGGTAAATATGCTTTATCATGTTAATTAAAATCATGTAATATTGAATCAACATAGGATATGCGTGATGATAAGTGAGATTGCAGTAATCACCTAAGTTAAATTCGCGCAAGCCGAGGTATAAATCATAAAATATACAGTTCTGTTAGGTCAAACTTCTGAGTTAATTCACTAATCCTTGTTTTTATTTGTTTGTTTTTCGATGCTTTAATGAAATATTTAATTATTATGAATGATGATTGATGAAAATAATTATAACAAACTCCAAATAGTCCAAAACAAAGCAATAAAAACTTCATTCAATACTCCCTTTCGGACGAATCTTAAAAAGTTACATACTCAATTAAATTTCCCAACATTAAAACAATTTATTCAAAAACTTACAAAAAAATTTTATTTGGTAACTAACCCGAAACATCATAACCCACTTATTTCCAACATTGGTCAAACTCGATCTTCAAACTTAAAATACATCGATACATATTTTCGATACCGTCTCCCACATCACTTACTGTTGTTCGACTAACCGAGGTGATGCGACAAGATGACCGAACTAAATTGTTACGTTCGCGTGAATGTAGGGTAGATTTAAAATAAATATCTCTTAGTACACGAAGCTCAATTGCATTTTAGATACAAATTTTATACAGTTAAAGTGATGGTAAAACTTTGTATTGTCAATGTTTTGTGTTAAATAGTTTATTAAGTGTGATAAAGTGCGTTTGTGTCTAATCATCGCGCTGTACAGTTCCACATTTGTATAACGTAAGTAATATGATACTTCGGATTTATAATAACTAGTTAGTTTTACATTACATATTGTATTCGTAAATGTTTTATATAGGCGTCAAAGTCTGCACAAAACGCACTATCGTAATATTTAATGCTTTTAGAATAAGATCTAAATGCCATTTATTTGTTATGTTTATGAAACAATAAAGAAATTTCAAAATCAATCAATTATTATGATTTATTGTTTTCCATAAGTATTACATTGATGGTATATCAGGTAATAATACAACTAGTGTTCGACCATCTCCTGAAAGAGTCGTAGTCGTTTTATGTTCAAAAACTACTGACGCGCAATCGTGTTACATTTAAGCAACTTACATAATAAATACCGTTTTATCATTTAAAAAACTTCATGAAACTTTCAGTCCAACAAAAGAAAGACCCGCCTAAAAACGTGGTGTCACTAGACGAAGCCCTAAACCTGTTGATGGGTGCGTTCCTTCGCGGAGGGACCTCGTTCCTCAAGGGAGAGATCATCAAGTCCAGCTCGGGAGTCAACCGGGAAGTCCGCGTTTGTGTAACACATGTAAGTATACACATTTTTACTGCTTTGTTACTTCAATGTTAGGTCGTAATACGCCAATAGTGAAACTTTCAGCGGGCAATAATGACTCTCCAAATTCAAAAAGTGCGCCTAAAAGTAACTTTTAATCGCACATTTTGAATTTGGAGCGTCTTTGCATGTTTTACGCCTTGTTATAAGTGCGCCTAAAAACTGATTCAGGGGTCCAGGGCCGATAAAATAGAGCATCTTAAACTTCTCTGGAACATTCTGAGAATATTCGGCTTTCTTGTCAAGTGTCGGGAGACTGCGCGGGCGTACGGTGGATAGAAGCTGAGGGTACTACCTATTTCACAAACGAGCAATCAACTTTTTGTTTTCTTGTTCTGTACTATCTGGATATAATTATGTTACTGTTGCTTTTTATTTGAAGTTCAAGTTTAGCAGACCAAGATAAATAAACTTTACTCAGTAATATTTCTATCACTGTCGTACAACTGTCAAATTACGAGTGTGAGATAAAGACTGAACATAGTTAATCTAAAGTACGTGCTATGTAACGTTTGTTTATCCCGGTCTTATTTTAACAAATATTTATTTAACGATCATTCTTTTTACCGATCCTTCTGTTTAATGATAGGGTTTTATAAGCAAATTTCTTTTATCTTCAGGCATACGTGGTGTTCGTACAGAACATGGGCGGCGTATGGCTGGAACGAAACATGACTACGTTCCTCAACCACGTGTTAGATCTAGTGGCCAATCCTAAGGCAGCTAGCTCACATGTGGATGCTGTGTATTCTAGGTAACTATGTGAATACTAAATCAATAATAATTTTATGTTTTTTCTGTTATTGAATAGTATTGGTCTGTCTGATGTTAAGTGGATACTTTAGGCATTTTTTTAATACCTCGCCAATTA
This sequence comes from Athetis lepigone, assembly GCA_033675125.1. Classification (NCBI taxonomy): domain Eukaryota; kingdom Metazoa; phylum Arthropoda; class Insecta; order Lepidoptera; family Noctuidae; genus Athetis; species Athetis lepigone. The sequence goes on along the minus strand of CM066216.1, from coordinate 7,062,573 downwards.
GTTGTAAAAGACAAAGCTGAGAAATGCCTCTTGTATAATCCTGTCTGTCGGATTTCCTATTTTCCTAATTAGTTTTTCGACGCAACACAAACATTTTGACGCATTGTCGATAGTTGCCGTGTGGATAGGCTCTAAAGCCATTTAATTTATCGATTTAAATCTAAACCCTTCTAAACCAACAAGACATTTACAGTTATTTGCTTCCACACCTTTTTAATATCGGGACACCAAGACACAAAATCCCGCACCCTAACTTATACCTACCATTTTCCTTTCTCAGAAAATGCATCAACTTCATACTCCGCAACACCCTGGGTAAAATGTTGGGTGAAAAGGCTCAGTCGTCGGCTTGTCGCGAGATAGTACAAATAGTCATCAAACAGATGAACAGCATAGACTTCAATCCGGAGAATGCTAAGGATTGTAACCAGGTAAGAGATAGTGGTTATTTTTTTTTAAACTTAAAAATACTTAAGAGGAATTCTATACGGTTTCCCGCGAAATTCAAATTTTTGAACGTTTTTTTGCAATTTGCCGCTCAGCGTCTGGGTGTGTGTTGATATAGAATGATTTGCTACTGTTATAGGTCATTAGTTACAGAATTATAATCAATAATATCATCAATACAACCCTCAGAGTGCATACAACTCGATAGAATTACTTTTTCATGAAATCTACTATACTATACTAATATTATAAATGGGAAAGTGTGTCTGTCTGTCTGTCTGTATGTTTGTCTTTGTTTCACGGCAAAACGGAGCGACAAAGTGACGTGATTTTTTTAGTGGAGATAGTTGAAGGGATGGAGAGTAACACAGACTACTTTTTGTCTCTTTCTAACGCGAGCGAAGCCGCGGGCAAAAGCTAGTAGGCAATAAATAAATAAATATTCTGGGACAACTCACACACGGTCATCTGATCCCAAGTTAAGCTCTGCTTAGAGCTTGTGTTATGATAACCAGACAACTGATATACATACTTATATAATTTATAAATACATACATATTATAGATAAATTACACCCAGACACAGAACAAACAATCATGCTCATCACACAAAGTTTGTTCTGGGTGGGAATCGAACCCACGACCTGCGGCTTAGCAGTCAGGGCTACTAACCAATACACCAACAGACTCGGCAATCAATCGAGTTATATGGCTGAAGTTGATTCCGTTTTGTTGCTGTCGTAAAAAACTGACAATAGGGATGACGACAACATAAAAAAATGGCATTTTGTTTAGTCCGTCTTGTAGATCGGCCAAAAATACGGGACACGTATTTTTTGCTTCGTCAAAATAATAAAAAAATACAAAGATAAAGAGCAACAAAGTTCTGGAGTGGGGGCATAGTGGGGGCTTTTGACGCCACCGTAATGCAAAAATTGTATCTGATCGTGACGTCACGCATAACTTCAACGCATTGTATCGTCTTCATTTTTCGTTTACGAGAAAAAAGAAAAGAATACGTGTCCAAAATTTTTTAATAATCTCAATGACGGGCTAATTACTTTTGTTTCGTCATCTCGCCTATTGTTAGTATGTAGTTTTTGCTACTAAATAAGATCAAGAGCACCTCTTGTTTTGGTTCGTAGCTGAGTTGATCAACACGGCGGCGTATATTCTAAACAGAACTGGTCCTACAAATAAAGATAAATCTCCCTACGAACTTTGGTATGGAAAAAGGCCAATCATCAAACATCTTCGCATAATAGGATGCAATGCCTACGTCCATATTCCCAAACAAAAACGTAAAAAATTAGACAAGAAAGCCATAAGAGGAAGACTCGTTGGTTATGATGAAGACGGATACCGTGTTTGGATCACTGACGGAAAGAAAAACACCGTTATTCGTTCCCGTGATGTAATTTTTGATGAAAAGCCACTACCTACTGTCGAAGTTGAAACTCCCAGTGAAGATGCCAATAGTCATTTGAGAGAATTTACAATACAACTACAAGTAGAAGGGCAGAATCATCCGGAAATACATAATGATTCACAGACAGTTGAAATCGAGGGAGATAATTATCAACATCAAGCAGAACAGACTTCACCGGAAGATCACGAGGCTGATTCTGAAGTACCTGCAGAAGATGAAGATACTTTCTTTGATACTCTTCAAGAGTCTGTAGAACCTTCTGATGAACACAGAGGACTTTCTGATCCAATCGATGAAGAGGGAGAATGTTTAGTGCCCATCGATGAATCTAGAACGTCTTATAACCTTAGGAATAGAGCTACACTGAGACCACCCGAGCGACTCAAAGACTACATCTATATGTTAGAATTTCCTGAAACTTTTAAGCAAGCTCTGGAAAGAGAAGACAAAGATGAATGGCTGAAAGCCATGAAGAATGAAATGAACTCGCTTAAAGAGATGGATGTGTGGAGACTCTGTGACCTACCACCAAATAGAAAGGCTTTGCCCTCGAAATGGGTATTTCGAATAAAAAGAAACCCAGATGGAAGTGTCGAAAAATATAAAGCCCGCCTGGTAGTAAAAGGTTTCAAACAAAAGAAGGGTCTGGACTATGAAGAAACATTTAGTCCTGTTGCTAGGCTCGCAACGATAAGAGCACTTTTAAGTGTAAGCTCATGTGAAAAGCTGTACCTCGTGCAATTCGACGTCACGACTGCTTTTCTTAACGGGACATTGGATGAAGAGATATACATACAGCAACCAGATGGCTTTAAAGACGGCTCTACGAAAGTCTGTCGCCTAAATCGCAGTCTCTATGGATTAAAACAAGCTCCAAGATGTTGGAATTCATGCTTCGAAAGCATATTGCTGGAAATGGATTTCATACAATGCGAGGCTGATTGTTGTCTGTACACAAAAAATATTGGTAAAAAGAAGATCTTAATTACCTTATACGTTGACGATGGACTCGTAGCAGCAACCGACGAGGAGTTAGCAAACAGCTTTCTAAATGATCTAGGAATGAGACTTAAGATCACTACGAAACCTGCAAACTACTACTTAGGTCTAGAGATTGAGAAAGGAAATGATGGATCCATAACGATCAAGCAAGAGTCTTATACAAAAAAGATTTTGCAACGTTTTGGAATGAACAACTGCAACCCAGTCTCAACACCAATAGAGAGTGAGACTGTCCAAGCAGGGAAAGTTTCTGAGGAGAAAAACTTCCCATATCGAGAAGCAGTAGGTGCTCTTGCTTACTTAATGGTGGGTACTCGCCCCGACATTGCTTACGCAGTTGGTGTAGTTTCTCGCAAACTGGAGAACCCAACTAGAGAGGACTGGAACAAAGTAAAAAGAATATTCCGTTATCTTCAGGGAACATCTTCAGTTGGCATTAAATATAGTACTGGACCTTCACAGCTTTTAGGCTATAGTGATGCAGATCACGGAGGTGACCCTACCACAGGACGCTCAACTACAGGAGTAGTGTGTTTGTTTGCCGGAGGAGCAGTTTCGTGGTTAAGCCGAAGACAGGCTACAGTATCGATTTCTACCACTGAAGCTGAAATTGTTGCTGCATCTGAGGCAGCTCGAGAACTGGTTTGGCTAAAACGAATTTTCAAAGGTCTAACCGGAGTCGAATTAAATCCAGAGCTCAGAGTTGACAACGAAGCAGCCATTAGACTGGCTCATAATCCCGAGTTCCACAAGAGAACTAAACACATCAGAATCCGACATTTCTATGTAAGAGAAATGGTACAAGAAGGAACCCTGACTGTGCAGAAGACATCATCAGCAGATCAGTCGGCCGATGCACTTACTAAAGCCGTGCCTCGTTCCAGGCTGATTGACTTACGCTCTAAAATAGGGCTGTGTCAACCGTCTACAATCAATTAGGGAAAGTGTTGTGGTTAGAAACTCTTTCGAACCAAAACATCAAAAAGAATAAAATTGATATAGACAGTTGTCAGTGTGAAAATAAATGAAGTGAGATCAAGTTTGTAAAAATATGTATGTCGAACGTGTGTCTAACAATAAAGTATTAATAAATGTGCTATAAACTGTGAAATATACAAATCTAAAGTGAACTAATTGGATATCCTGCTAAACTCTAACTTTGAATATAAAGCTCTTCCACTACTGCCGTATATCAGGTGCGTTTTTACTCTAATACCTCTATCCATCTGAAATATATTTTTTTTCAGGAAACACTGTTCAGTCAGCACTTACTAGTATGCGCGTTGATGGAAGCCGGTGAGCTGTCGCTTCAGCTCGGCACGTCAGTACAGAACCTCGTGTCTGACACATCGCTGAACATGCTCGATGCTATTTGTACTGTAAGTGTTACTTTAACATTGGGATTATTTATGTATATTATTGAAGTGGCAGGCAAAGTAGACATTATTTTATGGACAAAGGTATAGTGGGTCGAGGACGCAAACGTCCATAATTAGAGTCTAGTTGCCGCTAAAGCTCCACTCTGTAGAACTTTTTTTGAAATGTAAAATAAAATCAAATTCAAATGAGTGTAATTAAATCTCTTGCATGTAGTGAGTATATTCAATTGATTAAATAAGTTCCATGTATACCACAAGAGGTTCTAGTTTTTTTTCCTATTTATAGTAAAACATTTACTTCGTTTGAATGTTACAAAGAAAGAAATATTTTTAATTGTCCAATTGAAATTAACAATTTGACTTTACCAACATACAAATTAGGCATTAAAAAAAAACTAATTTGTACTTAACACCCTCAGGTACTAGAACACCCATGTGTAGCAGCTCGCCTCGCCGCCGCGTGGTGTATACGCTGCGTTTGCGTCGCGTTACCGTCGCAGATCACGCCGCTCATAGACAAGTGTGTTGACGCGCTCGACGCGGCTAGACCTACTCCGCATCATATCTCAGGTAATACTAACACTACATTTAATTTGGAGGGGCGTTTCTTTATCTTCACAGAGTAAGTTAAGTAGAGACGAAGACATTCATCTATGCTATAAGTTACATGCGTTTCCTTCTTTGCATTTAGTTAAGTTTTTTCTGGATTTCTGTTTCTGTTTAAATGCCCTTACTGGGAACGGTTTTAAATATTGCCCACGCAATAAAATATTTCCAACATCACTGGTTGCTGAGAGGGCATTCAAAGATCGGTTTCAGCCGCGTTAGATAGGTTTTTAGTTACTACTAAGTACTTTTCCGTGACGTAAACGAAACAGATTACCCCATTTAACAAGCAAATTATCTCTATAACTAAATTACATTATTTATATTATTTTCTTTCAGGCTACTCAGCAGCTCTAGCAGCGATCCTAGGCGCGGTCCGTCTCTCTCCTCTAGGCGTACCGCACGGTCGCGGTAAAGTGGCCTTCAACGCGGCCGAACAACTGCTGCGGTCAGCCGGACAGAGCAGTAGACTCACTGCGGCCAGGACTAATGCGGGCTGGCTTATTGTTGGCGCTATTTGTACGCTGGGTAGGTGTCTAATTGTTTATTTAGCTAGTAAAGAATATGTAATATAGCTAGGAAAACTGGAACTTATTGGAAAGCGCGAGAGTTTCATTGAATTCTAGAGGTATGAAGGATTCTAGAGTAGAATCTGGATCGTAGCGAGGGATTCAAAGTTAGGTGGCCTTCAACGCGGCCGAACAACTGCTGCGGTCAGCCGGACAGAGCAGTAGGCTCACTGCCGTCAGGACTAATGCGCGCTGGCTTATTGCTGGAGCTATTTGTACGCTAGGTAAGTGTTTATTATTATTAGACTGTGTTGTCCTGCAAGGTGTACAAAGAGGGCGTGACGTGTATAAAGAGGGTTGGAAAAAGAAAGTGACGACTTCCCGGGCCGGTATAGGCCAATCATGTTTCTAGCTTCAAACTCACCCAACTAACTATGTCTGGGTCTGAAGCGATGTCGTTTTCTGGGCCCAGGCAAGTGTAACATAGATTGTTTACATAAGGACGCAAATAGCCGAATGAAGGTTTCTTAGAATAGAGTTTTTAACGTGATGGGGGATTCAAAGTAAGGTGGCCTTTAACGCGACCAAACAACTGCTAACATTAGCTGGACAAAGTATTAGGCGCACTGCTGCAACGACTAATGTAGGGTGGCTTATTGGTGCTATCGATTATGTTTTATAACGATTGTGTTTTTATAAATATCTAAATATCCACGCGGCCATCTGATCCCAAGCTAAGCAGAGCTTGTGTTATGGTAATCAGAGAACTGATACACATACTTATATACTTTATAAATACATACATGCTATCGTCGTCGCACCTTTCTCTACGCGATATATATGCAACTCGCTTATATCGCATAGAGAAAGGTTAACCTATATTTTTTACAGCTTGTTGTGTCTATAGCCTGTGGTCTGGCCAAATGTCAATCTGACAGCTGTCATTAATGTCAGGTGTCGTATTACTGCCACGCGAAATTGACCCTTATGATCACTGTAATTTTGTTGTTTTGTCTGTGGTATGGTTGTGGTTCACTCAACTGGCCTGGTCGACAAACCATGCCAAACCAGTCGCCTCTATCATAGTTTGGAACAGGGAGGTAATGAGTGGCATTATAATAAGAGTATGTTGGTACTATTCTTTCTTTACCAGGTGTGCCCGTGGTCCGTGGCTTGTTACCCAGAATGTTATTGCTATGGCGGAACAGCTTCCCTCGCTCTGCTAAGGAACTGGAATCTGAGAAGTCGAGAGGAGACGCGTTTACTTGGCAGGTCAGTTAAAATTAATTTAAAACAAAGATGTAACGTGCAACGTGTAGCGTTACAACCTAAAAACTAAAAAAAAACATTTCCGTAAAACGTTCATGACGTTATTTTTATTTTCTCCTGAATTTCCCAATCAATATATCATTAGTACCACTTTATCGAAACATTTCTGATGCATAAAACAAAGATGTAACGTGCAACGTGTAGCGTTACAACCTAAAAACTAAAAAAAACATTTCCGTAAAACGTTCATGACGTTATTTTTATTTTCTCCTGAATTTCCCAATCAATATATCATTAGTACCACTTTATCGAAACATTTCTGATGCATAAAACAAAGATGTAACGTGCAACGTGTAGCGTTACAACCTAAAAACTAAAAAAAACATTTCCGTAAAACGTTCATGACGTTATTTTTTTTTTCTCCTGAATTTCCCAATCAATATATCATTAGTACCACTTTATCGAAACATTTCTGATGCATTGCTCTTTAAAATGACTCTAATGGCGAGATGAATAGACGTTGCTAAGCACTTTGGCTTAGCCATGTTCCCGTCTCTATCGTGCACTTGACGTATAGCAGCTGTGAACAGTGACAGGTATAGTGCTAAGCCAAAGTCAGTGCAGTGCTTAGTAACGTCTATTTATCTTGTTAATAATCTTCTCTTCTACCACTGTAGGTGACGTTGGAAGGTCGTGCGGGCGCCCTATCGGCACTACACAGTCTGCTAATACACTGTCCGTCACTAGTCAATAATGATGATACCGCCAAACGCCTGACGCAGCCGATAGATGGAGCTATTGCTGTTCTTACTAAGTAAGTAGTTTCACAATTTGGAATTCGTATTTGCTAAATCGAGAGTGTAAGATGTTGTAACGGTAGTGTTGTTATCTTGTTAGGTCATGGGTACGATTCCCAACAGGCCTTGACAAAATTCATTTGTTCGTTTTTCCCCTACGCTAGGGCATTGTTGCGTGCTATGTGTGTGTGTATGCCAACTGTAGCATCGCTTGCATTGCTCGACTTTCAATTCTATGCGGATTTATAACGTGACGCAATGCTCCGCGTCACCGTACAGCACGGCGCAGCGTCACACTACGAGTGCGTTCGAATTGACCCGCAAGGGAGGGGAGATCCGAGGCGGTGGCGCCGGATTGGTGTGGCCCTTCACGCCTATCAATGGAAATAAGTAAATTCGTCGATATCCGTTAACGAAAAGCCAAGTAACAGTGTAAGAAGCACTCTGGGGGTCCAGAAAACACGCGATGGTCAATAAAAGTAGACATAAACACAGAAAACTCGAAAAACTCACGGCACACAATCCCAACAAACATTGAATGAAAAGTTTTGAAACTTTTTTTTACCCGTAATATTATTAGTGTTGCCATTGAAAACATAAGTATTAATTTACATTAAAAAAATATAGACTTTTTTAAGACGGTTAACCAATTGCCAAAAATGTAAAATTATTTTTATTGTTCTATTAATAATTCACATTTGATTAATTATTAAGATAATAACATTTTAAGAAAGGGGTCATCTAAGGCGACATCTAGTAGTATTTAAGGGAATATTTTTGCATTAGTTGGCACGTCTTTCCCGCTAGATGGCACTACTTTCCATACATTTTTATTCTTGACCTCAAAGTACTGTACTGTCATCCCCATGGCTCACACTGAGTAAGGGTACGGCGCGGCCCCTCGAGCAATGGAATGCAGCCGGCGCGCGCCACACGACTCGCTCGCTCCAAAGCTACAGAAACTGTTGACGAATACGATCGCGGTCGTATGATGCTTGCCGAGTAGTAGTAAGCGCGACCGCTAATTTTACACAGATCCCACAGGGTGAAACCGTAGGGGGTAGCTAGTTTTTTATATTGTGATCAATGACGTATTATCTATAGACACATCATGAACTAACATCGCGGCACTTAAAAACGGCGGAAATATTATCTAATACTTATAAGCGTGAAGAAAGGGAAAGAAAATATGACACCGTACGGCAGGATGCCTGTTGCTAGAGAGAGATAAATATACATCTTCAGTTACGTCACAGGAGAAGTAATAGTCATATTGCATGCTCATTGGTCGAGCGCATGAGCGACGTAGCTATTAGAGGCATATGGGGAAAAAAGGACATTCGATTTCCTGGAGTTAATAAAATAGTTGATTTGATTTATACCGTATTACCTACTTTACGAATAAAGTAAAAAATATATATTTTATCTTTAAAATATTAATGCTGTAGTAATTATTGGTACATATTAAATTAAAAAATAAAACATAATATCTTTATAAACACAAAGAAAACATGTAAAAAACGTTAACATAGACAATGAACAATCGTTTCAAAAATGTAACCTTCTTCTGACACTTGAACATGTTCCAATCTTGTTGGCGATGAAATAATATTTTGTTTCTCCCTAAAAAAAGATATAAAAATTCGGTTATTTTAAAAAAACTTCGATAATTCCGAAGTCCAATACTTTGGAATAATGTGTTCAAAAATGATGTATAATTTTACCATAATAATAGGAACTGCAGTCTTTTTTATTCTTCGATAATAGGCGAGACGACGAAAAAAAAGTAATTAGTCCGTCATTGAGATTATTAAAAAATTTTGGACACGTATTTTTTCTTTATTATCGTAAACGAAAAATGACGACGATACAGTGCGTTGAAGTTGTGCGTGACGTCACGATCAGATACAATTTATGCATTACGGTGGCGTCAAAAGCCCCCACTATGCCCCCACTCCAGCGGGGCTATTTACTAACTTATTCAATGCCAGTGGCCAACTGGCTTCAGTTGTACACTGAACTTTGATGACAACTGAGCATGTCATAAAATTGGTATTCCGTATCACATGAAGTGACTATCACGTTACGGTGGCTATCAACAATTTACGGTGCTCTTCGGCACAGCACTTGACACCTCTATTTTTTTATCGACTATTATGTTGCTAATTTGAATAGTGCCTGTTAAGAGTAATAATACTCCATTTTTGTAAACAACTGAATTTGAGCGGTTTATAACATGCTTGTGACATTTTTACGTAAACAAACAAGTAAATCAAGTGGAAGTTTTGTGTTTTGTGATCTTATTATAAAATAAAACGTAAGTAAACCTACCAAATACATTCGTATATTAAAACATATTTTATTACATAGTGATGTTACAACTATATTGTTATAATACAAGTAGGTAACACAAACTAAGTAAATACTTTAAAATAAGTAGATACAACGCCCTAAATTGTATTAATTTAGAATATTTAATTTTAAGATGCCTGGAGTAACGAGTTTCGGCTAGGCAGCTGAAATTGCTTGAAGAGTTTGCGGAGTCCAATCCCAATATTCTTTCTAGAAGTGTGGAACTCCAAAGCAGTTCATTTGAACTCGGGTGGCAGAAGCGAGACGGTAAACCATTGCGAAGAGTAAGTTTATATCTTAATTATTATCCTCAGAAAGTGTACTTTCCTATCAACTTCAAATATTTGTTATCTAATCCTTCCCTTTATTATTAGACATTCACAGTTCCAAGATTTTTTTGTCACTTTAAAATTGGTACACATACTATGTTAGACCCCACATAAAAGCACCTCTCACAGCCACTTGAGTACCTCATACACACTGTAAAATAAAAATAGCTTGCATTTTAACTTTATGTTGTACGTGTTTATAATAATATTATTGAATCTGTAATACAGGCAGGCATTGGGTTGAGACAAATAAAAGGCTGAGGTGGGATTGCCTGCCTGAGTATTTTTAGTTCTTAATCATTTTGAATTATTGGATTTCATACATTTCATTATAATTATACTTATAACTATTATTGTGTATGTGTAAATTTAATAAGATTTTTTATTTTACAGATATCAAATGAAGTCCTTTCCACGCTGGGCCACATACATAGAGTTACGACGTCTTGCTCAAGTAGAACGCTATTTAAAAATACTTCAACGAATATGTACTTAATTAAAAGAATTAGCGATAGATGTGTTAATCCTTAAATTTAGATGAGTAACTACCAAGGCTAACTATTAGTACATAAGTATCTTATTTACTAATCTCAATTTATTGATTTACGTAACTATGTAAAATTGTATTTTTCTTTGTATCCATTTTTTAAAAACAATATTTAAAAGACTGATATGATTCATATTAATTATAGTTATAAGATTAGATATTATTACTTAATAATTAAACCAGTGACTGTCTTAAATCTTTTTAACCATTTTTATAAACAATAAAATGCTGTTATTACCCATATTATACTATTCATTCAATGTGTGCCATGCCATAACAAACAAAATAATAAATATCTTTATGGAATAAAATTACACTTATTATCCTGTGCATTCCCACCGCCAATTTCGAAGTTGCGCCCAAGTAGAATAAACAAATTTCTTAAATTTATAAACAACTTAATAAACGTTCAACAAAAATTATTATTTCGGATATCTAAGATCCATATTCACATTATATTAATAATATAATAAACATATATCATAATCTCTAACAAAATGATAAAGAACAAAACACCAAAAAAATACAACACGAGCATAGTAAAAAAAAAATAACAATTCAATAATATGTAATTCCTATATTCGACGTAATTCTTACATTTTCTTTATTTAAGACACAAATTACAAGTTAACAGTTAGTAAATAAACTTAATTTAGTGGGTTTAACTCAATATAGGCACCGGTGCTCATCACGAGAATTCATAAAACACTACCCAAGAGCAGTGCTTATCAAGTGGTGAAGTGACCTTCAATTTGATGTACACTCGCAGCTTCAAAAGCTTAGAGAATCGCAATTTTACGAGTATCGATACAACAACTCCTGTCAAAATGTGTTTACGGTGACTATCAGCCATACCGGTTGCTAATGACGTCATTCCAGTTCGACACTGGTGATAGCGAATACGAAACTAGCTATTTGACAGTTAACCGTTGAACACTTTACCAAGTGATCATCACTATGAGCTGTCAATAGAGTTAGTGAATAACCCCGCAGAACTTTGTTGCTCATTATCTTTGTATTTTTTTATTATTTTGATGAAGCAAAAAATACGTGTCCCGTATTTTTGGCCGATCTACAAGACGGACTAAACAGAATGCCATTTTTTTATGTTGTCGTCATGCCTATTCTTTTATATCGCTACTTGAAAAATGCTTCGTGCAAACTTTAGTATAAGGCGTTGGTAGCCAATCATTTTCACGTCTTTGAACCCTTATTATGTTAAGCCACTTTTCTTTTATTAGCCCATCTCTAGGCAATCTAAAATGAAAATGATCACGATTATTAATATTTATAACATAACGAGTACATATTATATTCAAACAATATTATAAATTCTATCAACAAAAAAAAAAAAACACTAATGTAATAGTGTCCCAACCTTAAAGGCACGTGACTACGGATTGCATGCGCCGGCCGCCATTAGACGACGGAGTAGAACAAAATAAAATAAAAATATTGTAGTTTTGTGAACTTACGCATGAAATGACACATTTTTGTCTTTAACTTATGGGGTATAATTTGTACATCGTGTAAAAACACACGACGACATGTTTTCTTTATGTTTTGCACAGGTTTACACACACAATATAAATTAAAAACAAACGTAGCGTCGCGCGAGAGGTGTGTCCGTAACTAAGCGCAATGTGGCCAATTGGCTTCATTTCGTGTTGTCATTTTTGAGTGCGGACAACGTATCTATAGTTTTATACATCATTGATTGTGATGGTGATTTCCTCCCCTAGCGTGAGCACAGTAGTGCGCTCATACGGCGGCGCGCTGAAGGCGCCGGCGGCGCTGCTGCGGCTACGCGTGTACCAAGCATGCGGCGCGCTGGGGAGCGGCGCTGCGCCTCCCGCGCCGCTGCTGCGACTGCTGGCCGCCGAGCTGGCCGGCTCCGCTGACCCCAGCGGCGCTAACGTGGCCACAGGTACTGTATACTCACTCACACGGATTATCCGTTAGTTTCGGATAATTTCGGTTACGGATTTAAAATTTTAAGAAATTTCAAAAGTAAAATACAAATAGCTATTATAATGGTTTTATTTATATGTCACCATTTGGTAGGAATTACAATCAGTCTGTGAGTAATTATTACAGCTATTTAAAATGAAAATGATTTTTTTGAACTATTTGTGAATGTAAAATTGCTTACAAGTTAGTTAATTACCAGTATGATAACACGACTACTACAGAAGAAAACTAACAATGCGCGCGGCTTGTGTGTCGGCTGCGCCCGGCCCATCAAAACAACTATAGTCATAACGTGTCTCAATTAGCCTCCGCCCCTATCCGATATTATCCGAAACTTTTATTTCGGATTCCGGATATTTCTTTATTTCGGATATCCGATAGTTTCGGTTACGGTTACGGAGCTCCCTAACATCCCTGCTCCTAAACCCCATCTGACCACGGTCATAGTCGACTAACTAGCATTTAAAAAACAAGAAGTAAAAAAAAACCATTTTTACGTGATAACATCTTAAAATTGATGAATGCTAGCTGCATGCACAGAAAATGAGACATTCTGCCTAAACCAAGTGTGCAAACGAGAGCGCGGGTCTAGCGATAAAGAGGAGCGATATGAGGTTATCACGTCAATTTTATCGTGCAGTAAAAGACTTTAGAGCCAACCATTTTTTTTGTGTGTTTTTTTACAGAGGACCTTTTTGTGATCAGTTAAAATACCAAATCCTAAATGAAACTAAAACTTTTCTACCGCATCATCAAAATAAGTTCAGCTTAGTGCAACGCGAGGTAATAACATACAAATACACTCTTTAAATTTGGTTCAATAATTAATTTCGTTTTAATCTCACAGGTACACTTCGAAGCGCGATGCATCCACGCGACACCATACTGTTAGGCGAAGAGGGCTGGATATATGACACCGATCACGCTGAGATTGAGGAACAGGTAATTTACTAATATAAAAGATAAGTCGACGAATAACTGACATAATTATTATATTCGAAATGAAGAATTTAAATCTGGGTCGAATTGCATTGAATATGTGATCCTCATATCAATATGAATTTTTGGTCTTAAAAAACCTGCTAGGAGATGATTCTACCTATAAAAACAACAACCTTATTATGGAACCAACTTTGAAAAAAAATTGTTTTTACTGTGGTAATAAGTTGAATAGAGCTGAATAAATGTGCGTAGTCCCTTAAACTTGACGGGTTTCCTAACTCCTATGACGCGGCTGATTAAAGTAGAACTGTATAAGTGTGATCAAAAACGTTTAGTGAAACGCAAATGGAGCTGAATAAGTGTAGCGTAGTCCTTTACTCTGGCTTTGAGATGTCATAGTAGGCCCCCAGAACTCGAACACGAGTCGAACTGCCACCTGACCGGATTTTTAGGTGCAATGTGCGAGTAAAGCTGTCTACACACCAAACCTGCGACGTCCGGCGGCACGAACCCGGCGGGTAAACTCGTCAGAAAAAATTTTTGGAAAAATTTGGAATTTTATTTTTTTAATTTGGAGAAAATTTGGGGTTTGCCTGGGCTTTCCACCCTGACAAAGAATGAGAAAAACGTTCGGCTAGTTGGGTGTAAAAATAATAATATTTAATCTTGTTGAACTACACATTAACACAGTTTGGTCGGGCCTGTTGGTCTAGTGGTTAGTGACCCTGACTGCTAAGCCGGAGGTCGTGGGTTCGATTCCCGCCCAGGACAAACTTTGTGTGATGAGCATGATTGTTTGTTCTGTGTCTGGGTGTAATTTATCTATAACTAGCTGACCCGACAGACGTTGTCCTGTCAACTATGAATATTGAATTCGAATTGACATACTACCTACCTACTACCTACCTGCTACCTACCTGCTACCTACCTGCTACCCACCTACTACCCACCTACTACCCACCTACTACCCACCTACTACCCACCTACTACCCACCTACTACCCACCTACTACCCACCTACTACCCACCTACTACCCACCTACTACCCACCTACTACCCACCTACTACCCACCTACTACCCACCTACTACCCACCTACTACCCACCTACTACCCACCTACTACCTACCTACTACCACATCAAAGAGACGTTCCTTTACATTTCAAGTGACATTTTACGTGAGATAATTCGTGTTTGACGACGACACGATACTAACGTCACTCAATTGTTTTGGCTTCCCGAAACCTCTCGACTAACACTTGAACTTTATGGTATGGTGTTAAAGCTCAAATTGACTCTACGTTTTAGTTAGAAAACGTTTGTATAGGAAAAAGAAAAGGGCTTTCCCGACAATTATTCGTTTTTTTTTCGCCGTATAAACCACCCTTGAACTACAACGAACATTTAAAAAAAAAATCAGCCAAATCGGTCAAGCAAGGGTTTCATTTTTATATACACACATCAAAAGTGTCTAGGGATATTTTAATTAAACCTAAATAACTAAAATTCTATTAACTTTTTGTTAAGACACCTACACTTTAAAATAAACCTTGTTTAATTGCCTATCTAATCTGATAATAAACTTTTAGATAAAGTTAAATAAAAAAAAAAACTTAGAACAAGAGGAAAAACTCAACAAAATTTCAATTTAACTTTATTTTTGAAATTTTAAAACCTAAACAACAAAACAATTTTTTTTTATAAAAATTGTTGAAAACTTAAAATTAATAATTCGTGGATCCACCTAAGACTCTCCTGACACATCTGGAGCGGTTCTGCATACTCAAAACAAGGGTGTCAATATCCTGTTGCGGAGTACTGTCCCAAATCCTGCTAAGATGCAAGAAAAGCTGGTTTTGATGCACAATATCAACAGGGAAATTCCTACGAGCTCTTCTCTGAAGCATATTCCAGGCATGCTCAATAGGATTTAAGTCAGGGGATTGTGCAGGCCGGTCTAAAGCTTGGATAACATGCTGTTGTAACCAACTTGTAACGATACGCGCCGTATGTGGACGGGCATTGTCGTGCTTTAGCTGGAAATTTTGTCCCATTTGCTGTTTGTGGGGCAAGATTACAGGCTCTAGCACCTCATCTCGGTATTTTCGAGCAGTCATATTGCCTTGTATCCAAACGAGGTCCGTTCTACCGCCGAGACGAATTCCTGCCCAAACCATAATCGTGCCACCTTAATATGCATGAACTTGTTGTGGGTGCTGCAGTCGATTTCAACGTCCAGGTTTTCTCCAAACGCGTACTCTTCGCGAATCAGGATGAAATCCAAACCTAGATTCATCAGTGAAAAGCACAAGTGACCATTGAGAATGGTTCCAGTTTTCGTGTGCAATAGCCCATTGTAATCTTCTTCCTCGATTACCTCTCCTTAGTGCTGATACCCAAAATGGCCTACGAGCACGTAGATTGACTTCATGCAGTCGCTTTCTCAAAGTTTGACCGCTTACCAGCAAACCATACTCTCTCTGTAGCCTTTGAACCAATTGCATCGCCGCTGCATTTAGTTGATTTCGTGCAGCATTTATGATTTTGATATTTTCTGTATACATGCCTACTGATTCGTCTGAAAACTTAATTGAATTTACTGATTGTTTAGGGGAAATAGTTTCTACTGTCGATAGCTGTGGCATAGAATCTGTGTATATGTTGGGAGATTTTAACGCACACCCTAACCAGCTATTTGGATTAGAAATGATTAATTTTTGTAATAACCAGAGCTGGGTATGTGCAGATATGAAGGCGCTGGGGGAGAGGTCGGACACGTATACATTTGTCAGTGATGCCCACGGGTGTAGAAGATGGCTTGACCATTGTCTGGTAACAGAGGCGGCTTGGAGATCGATTGTTAATGTTAGTGTTATAAAGGATGTGTACTGGTCCGACCATCTTCCGGTGGCGTTTGAATGTAACCTAGAGTTAGTAATACCAAAGTAATTTTTACTTTAGTAAATAAAATTAATAATAAAATATTGTGGGGGGAACGGAATAAAAAGCAAATTGAAACTTACCAGCAAATATCCAATTGTAATTTAAGGCTGATAGACTTTCCGATAGACCTGACATTGTGTGCTGATAGCAATTGTTTTGAATATAAGCATAGGAAAGTCATTGATCAATTATATGTTGATATTGTTAAGTCCATGACCGAAGCAGCTACTTTAAGTAGGGACTGCAGAGAGGTCCGAAGGGGCGGCTACATTCCTGGTTGGAATAAATATGTTAGAGACGCTCACTGGGAGGCTCGTACTCGGTTTAAGATATGGCTGTTAAGTGGAAAACCGGAGTCTGGACCTATATGGAAGGCTATGTCTGACAGTAGGAAAGTCTTTAAGAAAAAACTTAAGTCTCTTCAAAATAATAGGGAACAAGTTAAAATGGATGTATTAGCTGAACATCATGAAAGCAAGTCTTTTAAGGAATTTTGGAAGCAGACAAAGAAACTTAACCCGAGGCCGAGTCTTCCGGTGAGCGTGGATGGGAAGGTGGAAGCGACGGACATTGCCAACATCTTTAAAGATCATTTTCAGATACACCCCCCGGTTCTAGTGCATGCTGCGGAGCTCCACACTGCAGGCCCCTCACCAGATAAACCGGTTAGAGTGACGTCAAAGCAAGTGTCACAGGTGTTACGTAACATGGTGAAAGGTAAGTCACCTGGCCACGATGGACTTAGTGTGGAGCACCTACGGTATGCAGGCCCTCACTTGTGTAGAGTGTTGGCAATGTTCTTTACTTTCTGCATCAGGCATGCTTATTTGCCAAATGACATGATGAGAGCTGTTGTTGTACCTATTGTCAAGAACAAAACAGGAGATATTGGGGACAAACAAAACTATAGACCCATTACGTTAGCTACTATAATGGCAAAGGTGCTTGACGGTGTGTTGAACGGTTATCTTGCTCAATGGGTGACACTTGAGGACGGCCAGTTTGGTTTTAGGACTGGACTCTCGACTGAGAGTGCAATATTAGTCCTTAAGCACACCGTCAAGTATTATACCGAGCGTAAAACACCTGTCTATGCCGCCTTTTTGGACCTCTCGAAGGCATTTGACCTGGTCAATTATGATAAACTGTGGACCAAACTGAGAGAAAATAACCTGCCGGAGGGTATAACCCGTATTTTTGAGTACTGGTACTCACACCAGACTAATGTTGTAAGATGGGGAGAAGGCCTTTCGGACGCTTATCGTCTTGAGTGTGGAGTTAGGCAGGGCGGACTGAGTTCTCCAACATTATTTAATATTTATGTACGGGAGCTGGTTCGTGAGCTCAACAACACCTGTGTAGGCTGCTCCATAGACGGTCACATGGTTAATAACATTAGCTACGCAGATGATATGGTGTTGTTGAGCCCATCAATCAGCGCCCTGCGTAAGCTCCTAGGTGTGTGTGAGGCGTACGCAGGCTCGCATGGGTTAACGTATAACGTTAAGAAGAGTGAGTTACTGGTGTTCCGGGCGGGGCATATGAACACGTCATGTGTACCGCCCGTGACACTGGGAGAGGTTGCTCTAAGAAGAGTCTCTCAGTTTGTGTACCTAGGTCATATTGTTAATGAGGACTTGACAGATGATCAAGACGTGGAACGAGAGCGCAGGGGGCTTGCGATTCGCTGTAACATGTTGGCTCGCAGGTTTGCGAGGTGTTCAAAGGCAGTAAAAACAACATTGTTTAGGGCCTTCTGCCAATCATTCTATACCTGCAGCCTGTGGGCCAAGTGTACGCAGCGAGTCCGAAGCACTCTGAGAGTTCAGTACAACAATGCCTTCCGGGTGCTGATGGGGCTGCCCCGACACTGTAGTGCGTCAGCGATGTTTGCCGAATCTCAAGTAGATGGCTACCATGCCATAATTCGAAAAAGGGCAGCGTCGCTGATGCGCAGAGTTAGGGACAGCCCCAACAGCTACCTAAGGGTCATTGCTGTACATATTGAAAGTCCTATCTGGAGGCACTGGGTTAGCATTCATTTAGGATAATCAAAGTAATTATAGTGTCGGTACCATTTAATAATAGGTAAATTACTAACATAGTTCCTAAGATTCAATGTATCACTAACAATCTATGGATGTTTTTACGTCTGCAATAAAGTATTATTATTATTATTATTATTATTTACTATGAATCGGTCCTGTACATGTGTTGTAATGCGTTGAGGTCCTCGGTGCCGTTCCACCACTTCCTCCGTGACACGATAACATGACCAAAGCCTGGATATAACGCTCTGACTGGTCTTCGTGGCTTCAGAAACGGCAATTATGGGACAGTATTCCACAACAGGATATTGACACCCTTGTTTTGAGTATGCAGAACCGCTGCAGATGTGTCAGGAGAGTCTTAGGTGGATCCACGGAATATTAATTTTAAGTTTACAAGAATTTTTATAAAAAAAAATTGTTGTTTTGTTTAAGTTTTGATGTTTCAAAAATAAAGTTAAGATTGAAATTTTGTTTGAGTTTTTCCTCTTCTTCTAAGTTTTTTTTAAATTTAACTTTATCTAAAAGTTTATTATCAGATTAAATAGTCTATTAAACAAGGTTTATTATAATGTGTACATGTTTTAACAAAAAGTTAATAGAATTTTAGTAATTTAGGTTTAATTGAAATATCCCTAGACACTTTTGATGTGTGTATATAGATATGTATGTATTTATAAAGTATATAAGTACGTATATCAGTTGTCTGGTTACCATAACACAAGCTCAGCTTAGCTTGGGATCAGATGGCCGTGTGTGACTTGTCCCAAGATAAAAAAAATAAAAAAAAAATATGGAACAGTATGGAAACTAAGCCTATTTGACGAAATAAGTGCCTACGCTCGATAGAAACAAAAGGGTTGTCACTTATAAATTTTTTGAAAATGTTTTTTTTTGAAGACTGATCAATTAATCGAATTGAAATAAGAATCTTTAATTTTTTTTTAAATTTATTATGACTGTACGAATATGTCTCTTTTGTCCTTTTCTTAACGAAATGAAAAGAGAAAGATGCGCTTAACTTAAATTTAGATAAGTTTGTAAACAACAGAATCAGCACCAATATTAAATTTTATTTTATTATACTTAAACAAAAAACAGAAACAATAATAAACAAATTTTTTATAATTAAATTATTTAGTGTAAAAAAAAGACGTGTGGCACTCGGAGGCTGCCGCGGTAAAGCTATTGAATAGCATTTTTTATCAACTTGTGTAATTCAAATTTTTTTTTTATTTATGCATTATTATTTTCCTTTTTTTTTCTTTGATATATATTCAAGTTAAACTTTTCGAGCATAGTGAGTGTTAGCCGCCATCTTGGAATTTGAAATGGACCTCATTTTCGGCATCAGTGTCCCCAAAAACCACGGAATCGATACCCATGCCCGAAATTTTAAAAATAGTAACCGCCATCTTGGAATTGGAAATAGACCTCATTTTCGGCATCAGTGCAACCGAAAACCACGGAAACGATACCCATGAGTGTTTTTTTGAAAAATGTTAGCCGCCATCTTGGATTTTGAAATGGACCTCATTTTTGGCATCAGTGTCCCCGAAAATCACGGAAACGATACCCATGACCGATATTTTGAAAAAAAAAATTAGTTGCCATCTTGGAAATCGAAATAGACCTCATTGTCGCCATCAGTATCCTCGAAAACCTCGAAAACGATACCCATGACCGATTTTTTGAAAAATGCTAGCCGCCATCTTGAATTTTGAAATGGAACTCATTTTCGGCATCTGTGTCTCCGAAAATCACGGAAACGATACCCATGACCGATTTTTTTAAAAATGTTAGCCGCCATCTTGGATTTCGAAATGGACCTCATTTTCGGCATCAGTGTCCCCTAAAACTGTAAGTAATCATGTAATCCCAGTTATCTGACGCGGCACCCGCTACTGACAGTACCCTTACCACGCTTAAGCGTCTCGTCGGTGAGCATGTATGTGTGAGTGTTTTGTTTCGAACACTTTGTAGGCAGTTTCCGTACTGTTCTATTATTATTTATACTGTGACATTTATTTAGAACTTGCAAATAACAAGAAGCTAATTTCTAGAAACTTCCTTAAATTAAATACTTATACAATTAGGTATTGTCGTTGTACTAAAACAATGTTGGGTCAATTCTGGCGATTCCAAAAGTGGACTGTTGGAACGTCCAGGATTCACCCGCAACGGTAGCCTAGTAGATTGCCTACTTACACTCTAGCTCAGGCTGTGGATCCTCAGGCTATGGATTCTATCTACTAAGACTACTAAATACATGAATCTAAAAAGTGTAGGATAATGTCACCACTGGTAATTAAAAGGTAAATGAATTTATCATTTGTTCAAAAGGTACTTGCGACACATTCCTTAAGGTAACTCGCCTTTCGACCCTTCGTCAGCGAGTCCACGTGGCACAGCCTCTTCAATCCTACGGGGTTGAAGGGCTCAATCCAGAAAACAGGAAAACGAAGACAAAATACAATTCTTCCTCAAAAATAAATTCTTTCTTTAACATAAATTCTTCCTTAAAATAAATTCCCGCCCAGGCTAACTGCCTGACGCCTTGCCGGCCAGTTAAATCCACATCGAAATGCATCCTTGAATCGACCGACGCCAATCCAAGGTCCAAAGAATCCTTGGGTTCCTATCACCCGAAACCAAATTACCCCTTTCCAATGTGGGAGATTTTCTCGTCAAGATTCCAATTTGCAGAAATCCTATGAAAACATCCTGAGGGTGGCTCCACGTGGCCATCACGACAATAGGCTAGAACCTTACCGGTGTTTCAACAGGAAACGATTCTCCATCTCGGACACCCAGCCCATCCACAATAAAATCCGGCCTAGTGCTGCTTGCCAGGCTGGTCCACACAGCTGGAAAAACGAGACGCATGAGAAATGCAAGTCCAATGGAAGATGCGCCAGCGCATGTCGATCTTCCCGTATAAGACGATTGATGGTCTAACAGCTTACCCGTGATTGTCCACCAAATCCGCACGCAGCGCTAGAAGCCTTTAGTATGTTGAGATTCGAATAACTTGGCCGGCGGCATGACAGTCGCGGCAGGTCGTTCACAGAAAAAGAAAGCCGTCGGGCAATGAATGAGTGCGGGGTGTGCCGTTGGGAAAGCCGGCAAGCTTGATTCAAAATAAGGTCGCCTTGCTCTTGGGCTTTGGTGTGTAGACAGCTTAAGCGAGTTTTTTTTTGTGGGAGACATTTCATTAAATGAACTTATCTGTGTCCGGCTGGCGGTGAAGCTGATCTCTCCGCTGAGCGCGAGTGGCTCGGGCGCGCTGGAGCACGACCCGTGCTGCGTGTACCGCGGCGCGGCGGGCGCGCAGCCGCTCGGCGTCGCCGTCATCGACGCCTCCGTCACGCTGTTCCCGCAGATATTCTCCCGCGCCGCCAACAAGCACCGGTGAGTGTCCACACTTAGTAGAGATATGCGAATGCGTGTACCGCGGCGCGGCGGGCGCGCAGCCGCTCGGCGTCGCCGTCATCGACGCCTCCGTCACGCTGTTCCCGCAGATATTCTCCCGCGCCGCCAACAAGCACCGGTGAGTGTCCACACTTAGCAGAGATATTCGAAAAGAAAGTTTTTAACGCATTTTTGTTAGCTTCTCTCGTACCTATCTCATGCCGAAATAAAAAATAAAGATTACTTCGCACTTGGCTCCAACGACTATTCAGTCCGTAAACGCCCAATAATTTGCTGAGGCTACTGTAAAGAAGAGAAGCAGGTTACTGCGTTTTGATTGCGTGGGCGTCATTAACAAGGAACGATAGTAATTTTATTGAATCCGTCGATATTTGGCTTCATATTAATTATTTTTTACTTATTATCTATCTTTACAAGGCCTTTTTTTGCTTTAAACAAAATACTTTTCACGAACAGTAAAAAAGTCACCTACGCTTTTATGACCAAAAATTAAGAACATTTCATCTTATCTATAGATTTATGTCTATTGTTTCACAGACAACAAATGCTAGAGCACTTCGCGGAATGCATCAAAATGTCTAAAGGGGCTCGTCAAGAAGCGATACAAGTGAACATTTACACTGCTTTGTTATTGGCGTTGAGGACCTTAGCCGAACTCAAGAGTTCGCTAGGACAAGAAGCTGTTAAAAATATTGCTACGGAGATTGTAATTGTAAGTATTTATCAAAAAATAGTTATAGTTCATAAGAATTATTAAGAATACTGGTGTCATGACATCTCGATCCCGTCGTGCTACCATGCCAACCACGTATTTTGACGTATCAGAATCAGAAGTGGGTCCCTTAATAACTGATTTTGTTAAAACTCCCATTTCTGATATATCCTTCAAGCCTTTACCGAGCAACGCCAATTATGTATGTTGTCATACTGGGCAAAAGCCTCTTTTTTACATAGAGAGCACGAGAATTGATCACTCTACTTGCTCAAGGTGGATTGAAGATTTCGTACTTTATTCCAGGTGTCTTTACGATTTTTCCCTTCACCGATGTCCAAGGAAAACTAAATAAATATAAATAATTTAATACACACTCCTCAGAACGGCCTATCAGCGAACAGCGCAACCGTCCGTGCAGCCGCTGCATCATGCGCCGGCCGTCTATGCGGTTGTATCACTGAAGCGGAAAGCCAAGCGTTATCAGAAAAAGTCATCGCTTTAGCGCGGACAGCGGTCAATAGGTCCGTCCGCGCAGCCGCTGCAGCCGCTGTAGGCGCTGTGCAGCGGGCGCGCGGCGCTACGTCAAGCGCTGCAGCGCTGCCGGTGTTAAGGGCACTCGCGCAGGATACGGCGGCTGTTGAGTTGCAAGTAAGTCGGGATAAACAATTCTATACTAATATTAAAAAGAGAAAAGATTTGTAATTTTGTAAGTAACGAATAAACTCTAAAACTACTGAATCGATTTCAAAAAATCTTTATTTTTTTATTAGAAAGCTACATTATCTCTGAGTAACATAGGCTACATAATATCACGCAATGTCCCACGGGAGCGAAGCAGTAACCAAAAACCTAACGTAACGCGGGTTAAACCGCGAGGAACAGCTAGTGAGTGTGTTTATAAAAAGAAAGTAACAAGCCTTTTTAAGTATTGTAAGCTCATAGTGCTGATTCGGTTTGTTCTTCAAGTGGATAGGACAGGGTGAAATCTGTCAACGGGGCTGTAAGAAGAACTTAACTATTGGAGATACACGAAAATGGTCTTAGGAAATTCTCCATTTTTGTGCAGAGATAAAAAAAAAAACAATTACAAGTAGCAAGAAAACGAAAATTTTACACGAAAACATTTTTCTAATTCTAACGTCATCATTTTGGATGAATCGTCGTTGAAGTACAAAAAAAAGTTAGATATCGCAAAAACCTTTTTAAATACATTTAAAAAAAAGACCCCAGTTCGGCTTGTTTTGTTTATATAAGTTTGTGTTCCTAAACGCACGAAAACGCACGATGCACGAAAAGCTCCTAACTTAAGACAACGTATAAAAAAGAGTTCCAAATACCCTTTTTTCCTAGGTATGGTCCCTCCACGCCCTCTCAGTGCTAGCAGACGCGTCAGGTCCTATGTTCCGTGGCCACGTGGAGTCGACCCTCAACCTGGCTTTGAAGCTGCTGTTCAGCGCGCCACCCTTCCAAGAGGACCTACATCGCAGTATTGGAAGATTATTGTCTGCCTTGATCACTGTGGTTGGGCCTGAGTTGCAAGGTAGGGAATTGTGTTTGTTGTTTGAATGTAACAGGGATGACGACAACATAATAAAGTTGGCATTCTGTTTATTCCGTCTGATAGACCGGTCAAAAATAAGGGACACGTATTTTTTGCTTAATCAAATTAATTAAAAAACACAAAGATAAAGAGCAACAAAGTTCCAAAGAGGGGGCTTTGACGCCTGCAAAAAATTGTATCAGATCGTGAGGTAATGCGAAACTTTAACGCACTGTATCGTCGTCATTTTGCGTTTACAAGAAAAATGAAAAAATATGTGTCAATTTGACACATATTTTTTTAAATCTAACTGACGGACTAATTACTTTTTTTCGTCGTCTCGCCTATTGTTTGTTATTTATTTCCGAGTAATATTTTAAAGTAAAATAATGGGTTTCTTGCTAGAATAAAAATACAGAACAGTCAAAGACAGAAATTGATAACTATAAAATTGCTTTTTAAATTCCTTTTACCATTGAGGGAGAACCAGTTTCCACGTAATTTAACTTCTAGTGCGCGTGTGTGTGTGTTTAGTACACAAACACGTGTCCTCTTGCAGTAGTAGCAGTAGGTCGGTTCGTGTGCGCGTGCGCAGCGCTCTCTGCAGATGTGTGTTTAGTACACAAACACGTGTCCTCTTGCAGTAGTAGCAGTAGGTCGGTTCGTGTGCGCGTGCGCAGCGCTCTCTGCAGATGTGTGTTTAGTACACAAACACGTGTCCTCTTGCAGTAGTAGCAGTAGGTCGGTTTGTGTGCGCGTGCGCAGCGCTCTCTGCAGATGTGTGTTTAGTACACAAACACGTGTCCTCTTGCAGTAGTAGCAGTAGGTCGGTTCGTGTGCGCGTGCGCAGCGCTCTCTGCAGATGTGTGTTTAGTACACAAACACGTGTCCTCTTGCAGTAGTAGCAGTAGGTCGGTTCGTGTGCGCGTGCGCAGCGCTCTCTGCAGATGTGTGTTTAGTACACAAACACGTGTCCTCTTGCAGTAGTAGCAGTAGGTCGGTTCGTGTGCGCGTGCGCAGCGCTCTCTGCAGATGTGTGTTTAGTACACAAACACGTGTCCTCTTGCAGTAGTAGCAGTAGGTCGGTTCGTGTGCGCGTGCGCAGCGCTCTCTGCAGATGTGTGTTTAGTACACAAACACGTGTCCTCTTGCAGTAGTAGCAGTAGGTCGGTTCGTGTGCGCGTGCGCAGCGCTCTCTGCAGATGTGTGTTTAGTACACAAACACGTGTCCTCTTGCAGTAGTAGCAGTAGGTCGGTTCGTGTGCGCGTGCGCAGCGCTCTCTGCAGATGTGTGTTTAGTACACAAACACGTGTCCTCTTGCAGTAGTAGCAGTAGGTCGGTTCGTGTGCGCGTGCGCAGCGCTCTCTGCAGATGTGTGTTTAGTACACAAACACGTGTCCTCTTGCAGTAGTAGCAGTAGGTCGGTTCGTGTGCGCGTGCGCAGCGCTCTCTGCAGATGTGTGTTTAGTACACAAACACGTGTCCTCTTGCAGTAGTAGCAGTAGGTCGGTTCGTGTGCGCGTGCGCAGCGCTCTCTGCAGATGTGTGTTTAGTACACAAACACGTGTCCTCTTGCAGTAGTAGCAGTAGGTCGGTTCGTGTGCGCGTGCGCAGCGCTCTCTGCAGATGTGTGTTTAGTACACAAACACGTGTCCTCTTGCAGTAGTAGCAGTAGGTCGGTTCGTGTGCGCGTGCGCAGCGCTGGGCGAGTGCGGCGCGGGCGCACGCTCCGAGGCGTTGGGGTGTCTGCAACAGCTGCAGATGTTCGCGCCCGATCATATCAATCTGCATACGCTTGTGCCGCATCTTTGTGTGAGTATTATGTTTATTACTATAAAATGTGAGTTATAATATGTCATAATTTTAAGAAAAAAATACTTACAAACTTTATTTTCTGTTACCATTTCAACATTTAGGGACGATTTTTCTAGATGCAGACTTATCTAACGAAAGTTATATGACAGTATTCCAGCTTTTGAATAAGGCAATTTGACCAACCGCTATATTTTTTGTCTTGTGTGTGTTACTTGTGTCTCTTTTAGACCTAGCCAACCGCCATAAGCAAGAATAAATAAGAGTTTGTGACGTAAAGCAGTGACGACTAACAGTCGAAACAGAACGTGACCTGAGCTGGAACTGTTTGTTTCGCAAACATGTGACTATCTGTCTGTCAGATACAGTGTGTGAGGCCTAAACTGAGCTTTGCGTCTGTGTGAGTGCACATAGTTGGTGTAGCTGTGACGTCAGCTTAAAGTGCGGCGCGTCCATTGCTTGGTTAAATCCAGTTTGTACGATCGGCCTCGCCGGAAACCTTTATTTCTTTAGAAGATCACAGACCACACTCACACAAATGCAAAGCTCAGTTTTTACTCTCTTACTTTACCTGTTATATAGGGCTGCGACTACCTACTTTAAATCATCTTCATACAGACATCCTCAATAAGAAACATATAATATCAATATTTCTAGCGCGACCTCTCAAGTTCAGAGCTCACAGTCCGTCGCGCGGCGCTATGCTGCCTTCGTCAGTTATCACAAAAGGAGGCCGCAGAAGTCTGCAAGTACGCGCTCTTGGCCAAAGACCATGTGCCTGCCAAGCCGTATTGTGGTAAGTTAGGATGTGTGTGATGACTTTTAGAATTACAAGATTTGCTTATCAAAATTTTCAAGTTTCCTTTATAGTTATAGTATAAAACAAAGTCCCTTGCCGCTGTCGCACCTATGTATGCTTAGGTCTTTAAAAATACGCTACGGATTTTGATGCGGTTTTAATAATAGGTCGAGTAATTCAAGAGACATGTTTATGGGTATAATAAATGCATATTACAGGAAACAAAATTCGAGATTTTTAAAGGTTTTTAACACCCATGCGAAACTGAGACGGGTCGCTAGTAATATTATAACAGAAAGTTCTCCGCTGTGTCTGCCTGTTCGCAATAAACTCAAAAAGTATTAAACGGATTTTTGTACGGTTTTCGTTTCGCTAATAAATATAATCATGAAGATTTAGGTGTATTATCATATTTATTATATAATCCCCGCACGTTGATATTGGGAAGGAACTTTGACGATTGTCAAGATGGCCGCCAATCCCAATATCAACGTGCGGGGATTATAATATTAATAAAAAGGCGGGGCGAATCGTTGGTCTCAACATAATAAGCTAAACTTTGTCATAGCTTTTAGCATTTATCTTTATCTGTTAATATTTTTATATTTGTTTTACTTTCCATAAGTCTTACAAGTTCTATATCAATTTTGCAGGAGTAGTAATCACAGAAACAGGCCTCCCCGGCGCATTATTCGCGTTCCTAGACAGCGAACGCGACGCGACCGCGCTGTCGTACGCGCGCGACACGCTCACGTGCTGCCTGCTCGCCGCGGCCACGCAGCGTAGTGTGCGCGACTGGCTCGCGTTAGCTAAGCGAGTGCTCACTATACGGCTGGGTAAGTAATCATACAGACGGTCTACTACCGACTACAGACAGGTCTACAACAACAGACAGTTCTACCAACAATAGACAGGTCTACCAACAACAAACAGGTCTACCAACAATAGACAGGTCTACCAACAATAGACAGGTCTACCAACAATAGACAGGTCTACCAACAATAGACAGGTCTACCAACAATAGACAGGGCTACCAACAATAGACAAGTCTACCAACAACAGACAGGTCTACCAACAATAGACAGGTCTACCAACAATAGACAGGTCTACCAACAATAAACGGGTCTACCAATAATAGACAGGTTTACCAACTACAGACAGGTCTACCAACTATCAACTAACAAAGAGGTAGACGCGACCGCACTGTCTAGTTAAGCGCGTGCTTACTTTTAGATTAGGTAAGACTCAATAATTTACATGAAACTGTGAAATATATAATTTGGCACTTCATTTAAAGACGAAGAAATATGACCAAAATATTTCATACTTACTCTTTTAAAACAACTGTTTTGCTATTGTTATATAATTACATGTGAACAATGCATAAAAACTATAAAAGTACTAGATGAAAACCCGGCTTCGCTCGGGTCATCTTCATTATCTGATCCATCGCCTACCGTTAATACCCATTTAGCAAACTCTAAATCGATACAACAAATTTATGATTAAATGAGTTTCCTTCAATAACTTAGCGGCTGGTGAGCCTAACGACATAAATGAGACGTAGAATCTACATCTGAATTAATTGGAATTTTAAATCGCGAGTGAGCTGTTGTACCACCATTTAACAGAGTTGCTGCAATACCAGAAAACGCTATGAAAACGCTACGCGCTTAAAATATGTAAAATAGTTGTAAATATAAAAGTTTTTCCAGTTCCTCCTGGGCCGTCAAGGTAAAACAGCTTTTTCTCTGTGGGACTATTCACAGCGTTTAGTATTGTATCGACCACATATTTTTGTTCGGAGTTCAATTTGTGGTATTTTTCATAGCCATTTGCTTTTTCATGTTCACAGTCATAAACGGAATCAGATAAGAAAGCATCATTTTCACTAATATCGGGCTCTGGAAGTCCGAAATCTGTCAGACTCTTTCCGTGGAGTTTTAATGCTTCATCAATTTCTTGTAAAGCCAGCTGTTTGGATAATATTTCAGGGTGTGATCTTGTAAAGTCTTCGATAAAATGTGATGCAAACTTTTCCCAAAGAGCGTTAGGATCAGTAACTTTACAAAATACGCAAATTAACGCAAACAGCTGTCGACTCTGTCGACAGCATATCCAAACATCTTTCCCATTCTTGATCGTCAAAAAGGAGCCCCCTTGCTTGAGCAGCTTCTCGAAATGAGTTGTAAATAATATTTTCATAAGTTCTAACATCTCTGAAGCAAGTCGGCCCTTTGACGTGAAGAAGTAATAGCCGGAGATAATATCGTTCCCGGTCAGAAAAGGAATAATTATACATTCTTGCAATTACTTTATCTGCCGCTGACTGAGATATTCGTGGTTTCCACTGTCCATGGATAAATCTGAAATGTGTCGGAATTTCAGTGTAAAGATATTGTCGAGCACTTTCTTTGGTTCTGTTTAGTTCAAAAAATGCTTTCTGCTGATCTAGCTGCTGCTTCATGAACATTCAGATCTGTAAATACGACAGTTTGTTGGTTTTCCAAATGAACACCTAACTGTATAATTGTGTGACTCATTTTGTGCATTGAAAATTCAAATATTCGCCAAACTGCTTCAGGAGCCGAAACATACCTGGTATCAATATAAGTCTTAATTTCATCATGGTGTTTCATTTCATTGCTTGATGTCGATTGATCACTGGACTCCTGTGGCGCTACTGTGATTTGTATCTTTGCTCGGTCATGACCTTTATAAATATATTTATTTATATATTTCACACTTTTGACACTTGAACAAATTTCCACATTTATGTGAGCATTAAATTTTTTACATAGATAGGGATTGTAAGGCACCACCCATCTGATATCACACTCGAAATACTTCTTTTTTATTGTTCTTCCGTCGTCTCTTCTTTTTATTATAGCATAACCATATGTATTTATATGTGTATATATGTTAAGCTTATATTATGTTAGTTTTAAGCCTATCCACTTAATTATGTGTTTTCAGTTTTTTTTTTGTTTGTTATTCTGTAAGTTGTGTCCTTTTATTGTTGTCCTTCTATTGTAAATTTGTAATATGCACCTACCATGTTATATCTCACCAACTCTGGGTTGACTGGTAGAGAATGCCTAAGGCATTAAGTCCGCCCTTGTACGCTTGTGCATGAAGTTTAAATAAATAAATAACCTCCATTTTGGGTACCATCTCTAGTTTCTCCGCAAAATGTCTTTGGATAGTTTTTAGAACATTTAGAGGCAGTCTGGAATAATTCCTGGTCTTTATCTGGATCAGGTATTTCTGCACACACAAATTTATCATAATCTTCTGATGACCTTGGTTTATCTTCATTTCTTAGAATAATAAGCATATGGAAGCCCACGTTTCTGAAATTCAATGGTGTAAAACCACACACTCGGTATTCCAAAAATATGTTTCCTTGTAATGTCATCTAAAAGTTTCTCCAATTTAAGTTTAAAAATTCTGGCAATTAAATCGGGCCTATGTTCTTTTAATAATATTATAAAGAGGAAATATTTGTATGTAATTTTGTTTGTTAGTCTTTCACGCATTAACTACTGAACAAATTTGATGAAACTTTACAGAATATTACAGAATTATCGCCTATGTCTTATTAATTATTATTAATCAGAATAAGACATAGGTGATAATTTGTGATGATTTGATAATTTGTGATAATTTTTAAGCTACACCTTCTTCTTTACAGATTTATCAGTACACATTATAAACAGTGCTTCTGGATTGTAACCGCGGTGGTTTCTTAGTCATTCTTTCACTTTTTACTAAAGATTTCATGAAAATAACAAATGTAAACAAACAAACGTAATGTCACTTGACAGATGACATGACAACTTTTTTTGAAAAATTTTTTGTCATGAGTTACTGGTACACATATAGGTATGGTCGGAATAATGTACTTTTTTGACGCGACAACGTGTTGATTGGCGAGACGTATTTCAGAGATAATATATTGTCTACTCAAAATGTCGACTGCGGTTTGTCCGTCAGTGTCATTACTCAAAATTTAATGAATTAATAAAACGAAATAATCTCCGTAATCCGAATTTTGCGGATATATGTTGTCGACTCGAAATCGATATTTTTTTACGTTTTGTTATTCAGGTAATGTTTCAATCGAGTCTACCGTACCCCTTGACGAAATTATTAATATAGATAATTATTAAAGCATTGCAAAGTACTTATTTTTTATTTAACAAATAAATCATACCCCTACGAGATTCTAAACTGCATTTCTTACACTCAAACATTTCATTCTATAATAAAATTATTTTTGCAGAGGACAGCAACAATCCTGAGACAGATTTCGACGCCGAAGGAGACGATGATCAAGCAGAGTTTCATGCTGAATCTGAACAGTCCACACATCCTGCGGTACAATCAAGATGGCCGACAAGGGTATGTACATTTAGGACCTTACATGAAACTAAATTACTATTGTGTAAATTTAATATTACTAGCTTTTGCCCGCGACTTCGTCCGCGTGGAATAATAGTTCCCGTTCCCGGGGGATTTCCGGGATGAAAACTATCCTATGTCCTTTCTCGGGTCCCAGACTATATCTGTACCAAATTTCATTCAAATCGGTTCAGTGGTTTAGGCGTGAAGAAGAGACAGACAGACAGAAAGACAGACAGACAGACAGAGTTACTTTCGCATTTATAATATTAGTAAGGATTATTATTTATTATTGCAAGCCTATCCTATCTCACTACAGGGGAATGGCTCCTACTCCTTCCACCTCTCGCTACATTGGGCTATTTCGGACCAGTCTCTGTCGAATCTATATAATTAGAATAATTCATTTTTTTTCTGTTGATCCAGAACTCACATTATATAGAAAATGACAAAAAAAACGTTACAATTTTTGAATTTTGCCTTGGTGGACTTTTTCTTTGACTTTTGTTGTAACTTTAGGTTTTCATCCAAAAGAAAAGTTACTGCAGATGTCTAATTCATTGACACTTTACTATTGGAATCACTCTGATATACTTATAAAATTAATCATATTCATTACAGCAAAGGGTAGAATTTCCTAAATTTCGCATTTATGTTGTACAAAGGTATTCGCAATGGAGTGCATTCAGAAGATAATGGGCGCATGTGAGGCGACGGGCGACAGCGCTCACTTCGACCTCGTCAAAGCCAAGGAAAAGCTACAGAATAACCCGGACGGTATGTACTGGATATTAACTTACTGTTATTGAGTTATAATGACATATGGACAGAAAAAAGGTCTCTTACAGGCACTTATTGTCAGGGAGTCAGTCGGTTACTCAGAATGTTGTAACTGTAGCTATTAAAGTTGCATGTTCCAAAACATAGGTTGGTTTCAATACTCAATACTCAATACTTTATTGCATTCCACATGTAGTACTTAGGTGGTAAAACTTAAAATTAGAACCACATGGACCATGTCGGGCACAGCTAAATAAGTGAGTTAGGACCCAAGTAACACAGAAAGCATTTTAACAAACGAAAATTAAACTTATGTAAAACTTAATAATATAATAATAATCCATTTATTTCAGGCATCGGAGGCCCATAGAATAAAATACATAGAATAATCATAAACAGTAATAAACTAATACATATTTTAAAAACAAAACTAAAACTAGACCCATATAAACTTTTATATAAGTTTACCGAGCATCTTGACGCTTTATATTGGCATTTCAAAACCGTTTAGATGCTTTATACTGTATAACGGTTGGATAATGGTATATAAAAATGCTTTTGTGAAGCCTTTAGTTTCAGTGCAGCAAACCACAATGCTGTTGTACAGCTTTCAGCTGTTTTTAGTGCATTTGGATTTACAGTAGCATTTTTAAGTAGTAAATAAATGCTCAATGTTGTTTAATAGCATAAATATGAACCATTATTAATGCCACGAAAATCCTCTATACAACTTTTAGCTGTTTTTAGTGCCTTAGGGTCTACAAAAGCATTTTAAAGTAGTAAGATAATGCCTAATTCTGGTTAATAGCATAAACTTGTATCATTATAATGCACCGAAAATCGGTTAACGGCTTAGTGCTAAGTAAAAGCCTAGTGCTGCTGAACAGCATAAACGTAAACCTATGTGATGCTTGTAGTTTTAAAGATCAACTGAGTGCTGTTGTACTGCTAACAGCTCTTTAAACAAATACAAGTGAGTTATTAAAATGTGTAAAGCTGCATATACATTCAATTTACTGCATTCGTAAAACCGTTTGTCGACATCTGTGTGTATTGCGTAACCGTGTGTTTAGCATACGTTTATAATGAAGTTGGTCAAGTGCGAGTCGGACTCGCGCAACAAGGGTCCCGTAAAATGGACACCTACATTCATCAACAATATTTGAAAAAAAAAAAACTACAAATTTCCGGATTTCGGAGTTTTTTCTTTACTTCTGCTACATGACATTGCCGATCAACTGATGAGGCCTAAGTTATTGAAATTTGTCACAAATCTACAGGGTGAATAATTATATCTGTATTCTGTTATGTTTGTGTGTTTTTATACCTAACTTTGGATATTGAAAAATATATTATCTTCAATATCCATCCATACGGATTTAATTTGTACAAAAATTCTGATGGATTAGAACATGCAATAAACTTCGCGGCCACTATTTTGTATCAAGTTTTAATGACCAATCTCGAATGACAATGCGTGTTTACCTCAATGTTTAGCTCAATCATTTTGAGGAAGATAGTTTTTATCCTTTCCCAATAACATAGAAATTAAGCTATTTTTATTATAGTTACCTACCCTTCAGATTTAAAAGACCAGACTGAAGAAGGACGTACTTATGCCAGCATACTGATACGTCACTTAACTTTAAGATGCTCTTAAATCTGGTGCTGTCCTTACTTTACCCCTTAGAAGTGACAAAGACAGCAATATATTTGAGAGCGTCAAAGTAAAGTGACGTTTCAGTATTCGGCCATTAGTCACACAATTACCTTACATTTCAGGCGACTACCTATCCCTCCATCTATCGGATCTAGTCCGCATGGCATTCGTAGGCGCCACAGGGGAATCCGACGCACTTCGACTGTGCGGCCTGAAGACTTTGCAGATGATTATACAACAGTATGCGCGGGCACCAGAACCTGATTTCCCTGGACATCTGCTGCTCGAGCAGTATCAGGCACAGGTTTGTTCAATATGATGACGGTACAGACCAAAAAGAATGAATGAATAAAAGAATGAGTAAGTGAATGTATAAACAAGGTAGCGTTTCGGCTGTGGGGATTGAAGACTGCAAATGATCATACAATAGTACCCGAGGGCGCCGGATCTGGACTTCGATGAACATTTTCTGATGGAGCAGTATCAGGCACAGGTTTGTACGGAATAACAAGGGTTTAGGTGAGCGGAATGAATGTATTAATGAGTGAGCGCTTTGCTTGTGTGGCTTACCTAAAGTTTTGCAGAGGTTCCTAAAACAGTATCAGGCACAGGTTTGTACTATATAACTTACGGGCGTTACTGTACAAACATGTAAAAAAGTGGTTAAAACAACCATCAGCTTAATAATTGGATTTCTTTTTTTTATGTATATTCTTTCGGTCCAAAGCTTTAAGATGTGCTCAACGATAAATAAATGTACTCAGATATTCTGTACCTACATCTTAAAGCTTTTTGCAAACAGGTGGGAGCCGCAGTACGTCCGGCGTTCGCAGGCGACACCGCGTCACATGTGACTGCGGCCGCGTGTGACGTGTGCTCGGCGTGGATTGGTTGTGGGGTCGCTAGAGATATCAATGATCTTAGGAGGTTCGTGTCTTATGTATAAGCTTATTTTTAGGGTTTTACTCATCAGACTTGTGAAATAGTGTAAACACTTTTTTATGCAGATTTCAGACTTTTGTTTCGACATCTGTCATATCTGACAGTGCGATATAAAATTCGATGGTACAACCATCAAATTTTATATCGCACTGTCAGAGTTTGATGCGACATTAGATTATGTACGAAATCCCGACAATATCAGGAGCACAGTAATCCAATAGGTACTATAATATAAGCAGTGGTCACTGTGTTAGAATAAGCTTGCCTCTTATCTTGCTAATTATCACCGTATTAAATGTTACATCATTCATCATTCTTTTTATAAACGTCCTTTATTTTCAGAGTTCACCAATTACTAGTTTCGAGTTTGGATAAATTAAATACCAAGGGCAACACTACTTTGATTTACAACGAAAGCATGGCAACATTGGAGAAGTTGTCAATTTTAAAGGCTTGGGCTGAGGTTAGTTATATTGTTTTTTTTCCTATACCTATTAAAGCTTTCATTTTATGGATTTTTAAATAATAACTATACTCCATTTATTTAAATGTAAACAATTTTGATATGTTTTTTAATCAAAACAAATCGTGTAAAGGAAATACCAAGATTATTTACACCTCGTTAATTACCTGAAGAATGGAGTATAGCTGTTACGCCTTTATTTGCTGTTTGTTGCTAGTGTACTATTGACAGTACCAACAATGAGGGTTTTTGCGTA
This sequence comes from Athetis lepigone, assembly GCA_033675125.1. NCBI lineage: Eukaryota > Metazoa > Arthropoda > Insecta > Lepidoptera > Noctuidae > Athetis > Athetis lepigone. Next base: position 7,027,202 of record CM066216.1, on the reverse strand, counting down.
TCGACATGAAATTAATAGATATGTCAAAAGTCACCAATATGCTGCAGTTGGACATCACGCCTACGTATTGCCATCTAGCGGATTTGTCGAAAAAATCACATAACATTGACAGATATGCCGAAATTCACCAATCTTGCTGCAGTTGGACATCACGCTTACATATTGCCATCTAGCGGATTTCTCATACGCAAAAACCCTCATTTATCGACTTGTTGTCCTCTATCATATGTATCAACTTGAGCCGTTAAACTACTTCAATAACTTATAACCATTTCACTCACCAGGTCTATATAGTCGCAATGGTAAGCAACGGCAGCGCCCCCGGCAGCTACGTTAAACAACTCGACACGAAACCGTTCAACAACCGCGCAGAACTGGCCAAATGGCGCAACCAGTTGCTTCAAAACAACAACCAGATCGACAACGCGGAGCCACAAACCCCTGAAGACGAAGAATATGGGGAATTTGAGTCGAAAGGAGAAAGTTTGTTGAAGTTAGTTGAACCGGAATTGGAGAGTTTGGGCGAGAATTGGATTGCGGCATTAAAGGACCATGCGTTGTTGAGTTTGCCGCCGGGTAAGTGTGGATGTCTATAATTAGGCTTAATACGAAAAATAAATAGCGGTGGAAGTTAGGGGAACTTTAACTGCTAAGAGCCTTGTAATATGCAACTCCATAGTTATTTGTTATATTTTGGTCCCAGATATTAAAAAAATATTTATAGTTAATAAGAGAATGACCATTTTACCCGTTTTTAATGGTAATTGATATAATATAAAATCGAAAAAAGAAACAGGCTGTTTCTAATACTGATTTAAAACTTCTGTGACTTTCGTATCATTCCAAACTAGGCTGTTTGGACTAATAGGAAAAAAAACTTTCTTAATTCAGTATTTATTTATTTATTTTATTATATTTATTTAGTATGTTTCTCATTATTTTTAAATTTCATCAACGCACCTATTATACTAATCTTGTAAACATATTTTTTCAGAAAGTGTGAAGTTTTTTTTCAGTCTTATTCATTCAAATCAATCTTTTGAGTCATTATAACGATTACGAAATTAAAAGATTCAAAAAGTCATTATACTGATCCCGTCATACACATTACAGAATTCGCATCTCAACTCCCGCACGGCGGCGGTGCGTTCTACTCAGCGGAGACAGCAGAAGCGTCACGTCAACACTACGCGCGCGCCTGGCCTTCACTACTATACGCAGCTTCGCTACGGTTCAACGCTAACATCGCACAGCCGCTGAACGATAATGCTACTGCGGGTAAGAAGTAAATATTTAATAATTTAAGTAAAACACGTGGTGGCTGTGCTTGTAAGTATAAGCCCCGCAAGTTGATATTGCGATTGGCGGCCATCTTGGTGACGTACTCGACGTCGCACCGTCATAGTACCGTTCGCAAAAAAAAAACCCAAAAAATATTAACCGTGCCTTAAAAAGTGCTTAGGACACTACTGAGGATTTATTTTAATGTCGAACAAAATGCCTAAGGCATTAAGTCCGCTTTGTACAGTGTTTATTTGTGCATAAAGTTTTAATAAATAATAAATAAATAAACCCATAACCCTAACTTATTTACTTTTTATTCCAATTTTTTTGCTATCTGTACTTTTTGCGACGGATGACGTCACGCAGCTGTTATTATGACCAGGTTCCATCGCAATATCAACTTGCGGGGCTTATACGCATCGAGCAGCAGTTAACTACAAAGTCACATCTTTATTATATGCCAATCAAGTAGTAATTATATTCTTGCTGGGAAACAATCAGGGCGCAATTGAACTTGGAATTCTGACAAACGACGAAGTATAAATGAACGGGATCGGCGCCCGTATTCGAACAGCTTTCAGTAATGTCTTTCGCGCACCCAAATTCGGGCCAACGACCATTTGTAATTGCGCCATCGGTTGTTTGCCCGCAAGAATATAAATATTACTTCGTCAGTTACACTTGACGAAGACAGAGGCAGGATACCAAGATAAATAAACCTTAATTAGCAAATGTTTTGGCGAAGTACCACTGTCACTGAAATGTGAAACTATGGTGCCAAAATAATGAGTACATTGACAAAAGATATATATACCTGCTCCCTAACTCTATATCTCGATTACTTGCCTTGCTTGGCTATACTTTTTTACAGTGTCTATGAGAGGCGTCCTTACTGCTTTTACCATTCCGTGAAAACTGAAAACCTTAAAAATGATTCTATATTTGTTCCAGATAAATCTGAGGGCACACTAGACAACAGATCGTCTAAGACTGAAAATGGTAACTTTGAATTTTTCGAACCCGTTGATGAGAGGTTCCATCTTTTGTTTGGTAAGATTTTTTCAAAAACCATTATAAATTATATAATATATGTTTTAAAAGTAATCTAACAATTATTGATTTATTTTTAGGAATTTGCACAGAAGCCCTTTGTGCGCAAAGAGATATGACTGACGAGAATATCATCTCTGTGCTATTGTCTCTGGTGACACTACTCGATGCCCCTGAGAATAGGGCCAGGTTACTCAAAGACAGGTACGTAAATGTTTTCCAACCTGAATTAGTTCCATAGATGTTTTTGCTCGGGATTAGAAATAGGATCAATTAGCACCAATCAAATCTTTTGTGTAAAATGGCAATTTATTGCTCACTGTAATTTTTTTTTAATGTAAATGAATGGTAATCAATATGTCGCGACTTTTTTGATAAAACCATTTTTGTGTATATTTCGTAAACACGGTCAGAATAAGACTATTTTGACCGGGCGCAGTCGTATACGTTCGCATGCGACGATACGGTTGGTCGCGATCGGCTATTGCTGCAGCCGTTCGTATCCTTTCCGATCCGATGCGATGATTTTTCCGATCCGTTTGATGGAATTTATCCTTAATAATTGCGCTATTGAGTTACCTGTCTAAGCGCCTGTTTCACATTCTTCTGATAAGTTCTGATTAAAATATCTTGCAGATAAATTCATACCAAATCTGTTCCATTTTTGAATTTATCTTGTAGATAAGGACTATTGGGTCCTAAGTGCTTACAACTTACAACGAATTTACATGTTTAAGTTCTTTTAATTCAACTTTATAAATTGTTTCATTCCAGATCTCTAGCTATAGAACTGTGCCAAATCATCCATCGAACAGGCCTCACTCAGGAGAGTATTGAGGCGTTACTTTTAGCAGCAGATGTGCTGAAACTAGTCATAGATGGCGCTAGGGAGCAATTACACGCGAATATGCAGGCTAAGATCAAAGGTGAGGGAACAAGAAAACAGTTATAGAATATCATAATGTTCTCGTATGTGGCTTGGGGGTATGCGGAACAGAGTGTAAAGTCTCTCATCCTCCACTGAAAAGGGAGGAACTTCCGACCACACAACACCGGTGGTGGGCTACTGCCCGACGATTATAGTCAGGGTTTTGTAGATGTGCTATGTAATGTTTCTGAAAATTTATATCGCGATGTAGGATGTCAGTTGTAGTTCACGTGTTCGGCGACAGGTGTCGCCACAATGGGTTCGGCATTGCATTTACGAATTTACAGTTGCCTTAACGTAGAGGGTCTAATAATTCAGTCTTATCAAAAGTAAATTTATTTACCGAATTTGTCTTTCGTGTCCAGCTAAATATACTATGATTAGATAAATGTCAGACGTTTATCAAATCAGCTATAGGAAAATAAAGCAAAAGAGTTTGCTTGTATCTAACACCACGATACGACCAACGGAAGCGTGGCGTTATTAGCATAATAAGATAGCAGCCTACCCAATTTCAAACCTGAAATTTTGTTAGCTACCTCTATTTTCATCAAAATAATCCTCCAATTTCCTCCACAGAACTAGCACCAAACGAAGCCTCAGACGGTTCAACGCCTCAATCAGTCCTCGAAGTAGTCCATACATTAGGAGAAGGAGGTCCCACAGGCGACCTGCCTCCCGGCAAGTCGGTAGTCTTCGCCTGCCTCGAGGCATGTCTCTGCCTCCTCGTCCGGAGGCTACCTGCCTTGTCGCCTAAGAAACATGGAGGCGCTGTAGGCGTGATTGGAGTGCCGAAGGGGTTGGGCGTTCATGGAGATACTTTGCTTGTTAAGAGTCTTTCTGCTATGTCTGAGCTGACGTCGCTGACAAGTCCACAGGGTAAGTGAACTGAGTTTTTTTTACGGTAAAACATACGGCCTGCTTGTGGCCGCTAGATGGCGCTGACTTGAATTTTGTAAAGTTCGTGTTCCACCAATAAACACGTTGAGAGTATAATCTGTAATTGTTTTTATTGTCGATTTTATTCGTTACTGTTACGAAAATTGAAGTCATAAAGTAGTAGTTGTGATTTTATTGTTTAAAATAAAATGTTGTTTGTTCGATGGTAGAAGATACTTCGACTAGAAATAGAATTGAGCAATATAAAATAGATTTGCTTAGGCATAGATCGCCACCGACAAAGTAAAAAAAATGTGTTTTTTTTGCATTTAACCATTCGTAGTACGAAATAAAAAGCATGGCGCTTGCAGGGTTAATTTCACCGACGTCTTGTCCTTTTTGACATTGACAGTAAGTCCAAAAACGTAATGCACATCAACTTTATAGGAGTCATCTCGTGTTCTTGGTTATAAGAACACGTGTATGATCTCCACACTATATTTTAATAACCGTACAATTGTCACTATTTTTATTTTATAATATTACTAGCTGACCCGACAGACGTTGTCCTGTCAACTATGAATATAGAATTCGAATTGACATACTACCTATCTACTACCTACCTACTACCTACCTACTACCTACCTACTACCTACCTACTACCTACCTACTACCTACCTACTACCTACCTACTACCTACCTACTACCTACCTACTACCTACCTACTACCTACCTACTACCTACCTACTACCTACCTACTACCTACCTACTACCTACCTACTACCTACCTACTACCTACCTACTACCTACCTACTACCTACCTACTACCTACCTACTACCTACCTACTACCTACCTACTACCTACCTACTACCTACCTACTACCTACCTACTACCTACCTACTACCTACCTACTACCTACCTACTACCTACCTACTACCTACCTACTACCTACCTACTACCTACCTACTACCTACCTACTACCTACCTACTACCTACCTACTACCTACCTACTACCTACCTACTACCTACCTACTACCTACCTACTACCTACCTACTACCTACCTACTACCTACCTACTACCTACCTACTACCTACCTACTACCTACCTACTACCTACCTACTACCTACCTACTACCTACCTACTACCTACCTACTACCTACCTACTACCTACCTACTACCTACCTACTAATTAATTAAACTTCACTTCACCTAAAAACTTAAATTTTTAACCATACCGAGTTTTATAGTTCACTTCACTGTTTATACGAATGGGCAATTGGGCAATAATGTTAATTATTTATTTAATAGAAATAGTTATATTATTGATTTCTTACAAATATCAAATAGTCATCCATACGTCATTACATAGCTGTCATTATACGTCAATTTTGTTATTCCAAGTCTGATTCTTTTTTGTTATACCACGTTTTATAGTGACTGACGTTACATGTCAAGTCACACGGGAATGATGTCGAACGGGATAAAAAGTATCCTATGTCCTTCTCCTGGCTCTAAACTACCTCCCTGCCAATTTTCAGCTAAATCGGTTCAGCCGTTCTTGAGTTATAAGTGAAGTAACTAACACGACTTTCTTTTATATATATAGATTTTCAAACTGGACATTGGCAGAAATCACCGAAAATTCGGTGGATTGCCATAATTTTAAAAGTTGAAGTTGAATCAACTTTATAAATCTATATGTTACAGGCGCCCTATCAATCCTGCCAACAATCCTGTACCTAGCAACAGAGATCCTCCGCGAGAGTAAAGGCGAAGGCGCGGCGGCGGAGGCAGGCGTGGTGTTACTACAGCGTGCTTCAGAGTGTCGCGTAGTACAGTTACACGAGCACACCAAGCAACAACACGCTCAACTGTTGCAGAGCGCGCTCGCTAAACTTGTGGAGAGGGTAAAGAGTGGTGAGTTCATTATTTTTTAATTTATATATAAGTATAGGGTGACTGGTTAACAGAAGTTCTATAGAAATGAATGGATTTCTTCAAAAGTATCGACAAATTGACAGCGTTTCTCGAGGTGAAAGTTGCAATCTTTTTCTCGGTGGCGCTAGTGTAATTAGTGTACGATGCTAAATCTAAAATCGCGAAAAAAAAAACAGCTGTTGTATGTGTGCCTAATGTACTGAACAGCTTATGTTTTTTGGTTTTGATCCCATAATAAAAAATATTTGTTATCATAATCACAATCACGTGTTTAAGTAAAGTACACTAATTGCCTGTCACCTGTATAAAGAGACGGATCTTTTATGACGAAAGGTGCACTAATTTAACTGTGATGGGGTAAAATTTCTGATGGTGGAAATTTGGATGAAAATCTGAGGGCGAAGCCGCAAGAATCGACTAGCAATATTATTTTATAAATGTGAAGAGTTTGTTTGATCGTGCTATTCTCTTAGGGCCTATTGATCTGATTTCGATTGTTTGTTGTTGTTGCTGAAGTAAATATTTTATTATTAAAAAATAAAAAAAGAACAATGAATTGAAGTAGGCAGAAGCTAAGAGCCAGAAGAAGATGTATTCATAAGTTTTACAGCATATTTGGCGTATCATGCGTCCATTAGTTACAGACTGATTTTTCATTGTTTTTTTTTAATCACGGCATACAACGACATAACCTCTTAAAGCACACCATGATACATAGAATCACATTTAAATTCAAATTTGTCTTTATAATTTCCTCAGACGAGCCCGACCAACGCATCGAGCCCGTGATAGGCGCGCGCGGCATGGCCGTCGTGCTCAACAGAGCGACGCCCGCGCCGCCGCTGCACTATCCTTGTATTAACCACTTCAGGCAGTGTCTCGAGACTAATGATAATGAGGTATGTATGCGATATTGGGCTTATATTTGTAACCTTTGGACGACTAAGCGACAGCCGGCTGTCGGTCTGCTATTGTCTTTCTGCTGTGTCTTGACTCACGTGTATTCGAAGGTATATATATTCCTGGTTTACATACCAGGCGGAGAGAGGCAGCGAACATCTTACTCCGTCCGCACAAAGGGCGGCTGAGTGTCGGAGGGCGTACAACGATCCGACCACCGTTAGTAGGCTAGTCGTGGCTCGATCAGATATAGATAGATAAAAAGTTATTGGTGGAAAACATAAAACAAACATTAAAAGTAGTACCAACATTACATTAAATAACCTATAAGTAGTGCGAGTTTCAAGGTTGCACCGAATGGGTGTCCAGCTCAGCATATGTCAGGTTATTATGATGCCTGAGGCTGGCATAAGACAGATATATAAGTCACATACTTGGCCGCACAAGTCAAAGTGTTCGCTACTGGCGAGTCAATACCAGTGGGGGGTGCGGATCATACGTCAAGTGTATACCGTAATGCCGTCTCATGGTAGTAGAAGGATCCGTGGGAATTTGATAGATAAAACTCCGACATATCCTTACGTTTTCTTCTGATGACACTTCTTGAGAACTTCCCCACAAACATTACCAACTATACCTCTCCTCCGGATCTTCTCGTCATGCTGCTCAGTGCTGCGCTCAGTCTGGTCCAGCAGAGCCTCAGGCACCTGCGTGTTGTGGTGAATAGCACCAAATTCATTATTTTTTTGAGACCATTACCAACCGTACCTCTCTCCCCAGATCTTCTCATCATGTTGTCCAGTCCTGCGTTCAGTATGGTCTAATGTCTCAGCAGCATGCGTGTCATGATTTTGGCCGCATTAGTAATAGCATAATATTCCCCAGACGGAAGCACCCACGAAGATATCTCAAAAACATTGCAAACTGCACATCTCCCCAGATCTTCTCCACCTGCTGTTCATTGCTCCCCTCAGTATAGGCTAATACCTCAGCAACATGCGTGTCATGATTGGCGCCTAAACTAGCCTCTTTAGTCTACTAACTAGTATTAGAATATAAATGCGCTTACGCTGTTCAGTGCTCCCCTCAGTATAGGCTAATGCCTCAGCAATAGTCAGCAACATGCGTGTTAGATTGGCGCGTGAACTTAGCCTCTTTAGTCATAGACAAAAGACATCCATTAAAATATTCCGAAAACATTACCAACTATATCTCTTCCAGATCTTCTCATCATGCTGCTCAGTGCAGCGCTCAGTGTGGTCCAGCAGCGCCTCATTGGCGTTGCGTGTCATAATTCTGGCTGCGTTAGTCATAGCAGATTTTTCCCAGCAAAAACACATCCATTACAAACCTGAAAACATTACAAATTACACCTCTCTTTCTAGATCTTCTCATCATGCTGCTCAGTACTTCGTTCAGTGTGGTCTAGCAGCGCCTCAGCAGCCTGTGTCTCCTGGTGGGCTCGTGGACTAGCAGCGTTGGTGATAGCTCGTGCAGCGGCTGCGCGTCGTCCCACAGACATGTCTCACACACGCGCCGCCATCGCCGCCTTCGCTGCCCTTGATGAACTTGTTAATGCTGCGCCGGATTCTGCGCGTGAGTTGTTTTTGATCTTTGCATGTGTACAATACACTAATACCTTTTTTGGGCATTGGTTATGCATTAAATGGATGCTCTGGGCGAAGTGGAAGGGAGTGTCAGACTTCTACTGACTACAACCCATCCATGTTACTTTTTAGCCCTTTTGTATCTTTCGAACAACCCCCAGCCCCGGCAGGCATTCGCCTTTGCCGGCGCGCGTGGAACGCGACTAATCTGATACTTTTCAATACAGATTTGAAACCCTTCTGCTATTTTTAAGGGGAGGCCTTTTTAGAATGATCAGAAGAGCTAAATAGGGCCTATTACTAAGCCTCTGCTATCCTTACGTCTGCCTGCCGGACTTTATCTAAGTAGAGATTTGAAATTTTCACTGAGCGTGTATTTTTATTGCCATAATAACAAAAAATATGAAATGTATGATATGGGGTGTATTGATACGAGAAACGAAATGTTATTGGCCGGTATATGCATTTAACATTTAGCTAATTTAGATATACGCACTGTATAAATGTAAAATACACTAATGATTCTATTGTTTTTTATACGCTAACAGAAGAGGGACCTAAAGGTAATTTACGTTTAAAATACAGTTTATTTCTGTATAACAGTATATTATGTGCTTTCTAAAACACACAGCGTTGCTAGATGAAGAAGCTGTTGTAAATCCGCCTTAAATTATTATTTATGGTTAAAAACTTACCAGATTATCGATGGTTTTATACCTGTCTCTTTCTCTCACCAGCGTGCGTCCTTTTCTAACCTCGAAGGGCGCTTGGCGAGCAGCCATCAATGTAATAGCGTTTGTAAAGTTTGCCGCCATTAGATCGGAAAATTTACAGATTTTTTCAAGTGTTATAAATAGCTTAAAAAGTTGTGTTTAATTAACATACAGCGTTATTTAGTGTACGCGTCGCTTTTATCTTTGTTGTGAACTAAGTTTCCGACATGAATCCGGACGAAACTGTGCAAGTAGGTGTTGTTGGAGGTGGAGAAAAGTCGAATGTTAATGCTTCGGAGGGAGATCAACATTCGACTAATAATACGAGATTTGAAACCTCGTCATCGTCATCTTCCTCATCCTCGGAGGATGAGGAAAGCATTGCTTCACCTCCACCCAACAAAAGACGAAAAATTTCACGTAAGTACAAACAAGTTCAAACCCGTCCGGACCCGCGCGTTGACACTTTAATTCAACAAGTTGGTTTTATAACTAGTTACTTAACTAACTTACATGAGTTACATGATCAAGCAGACAATAATGCGACACAATCAACATCAAATTTTTTGAGAAACCCTGTATCTACCAACAACTCGTGTAAACTGTCTTTAGGAGTACTTGGTACGGAGGTTGATGATAGGACAATAATTCCACAAGCTGACAAAGATCGTTTAAATGAGTTAGCTATACTTCAAAAACTTAACACTCCTTCTTGGAAGGGAATTCGCTACAAGAGAGCTCTACAATCTTGCCTTGCCAGTCCAGGTTTTGTTGGTCTCAAACTTAATGAAGAGTTGTGTCATTTTAATAAGGGCAAAGATTTTTTAGCTGCTACCGAACAACTACTAGCAGGCTTATCTCACAACATTTTAGAACAAAGGCAACTATTAAAGTCAGGACTTCAAGATTTGCTTGACTGGGCAGCAGCAAATTCTAATAATTTAAATATTTGCACATTGTTTGAAAAGATGTCTAACACCTTTGGTCCAGGATCCCCGTCATACAAAAATTCAGAAACTGCAATTCAGATTGTATGCGGCAAAAGAGCCGAGTGCATAGAAATTAGACGGGATCGCATATTGAAGGAGATTATAAATCCTAATTTAAAATCTATGCTTCAGGAGGTTCCTCCTAGCCAAGAATATCTTTTTAGCCGAGAGGCTTTGCAGCCCATAATTGCTTCTTTAGGTGGATCTCAAGTATGGCTTAGTACTCCAGATTACATTAGGGAAAAAAGACCTTTAAATACATCATTTCTTCAAAACAAGAAACATCACAGTTCTTATAAATCACAGACCAAAGATTATAAACATAAGAGGCAGAATATTAAACCTAAAAAGAACCTGCCCTTTCGTAAGAATTATACAACAAACAATACACCCTCCAATACCAATAATAAACAATGACAATCAAACCAAGACTTTCAAAGGGGGTTGTCTGAGAGACTAATGCTGGAATACTGAAACGTCACTCAAATCTCATAATCATCCAAGTGCTACTTAAATATAAACATCCCTCAAATTTAAATGGTATACAGAAACACCACTCAAGTAATTCGGAACCATGATTAGCCAAGCAGCCCTCAACTTTTACCAGCACGTTCTCAGTTACAAATCTATTTAGTTTACGCCTCGTATTCGTTTCACGCGGACTTCTTTGTACAAATATTTTCTAGAAATATTAATCATTTGAAATGTATTAGCGTTACGTAAGTCTGATTTGAATTAAGATTGAAATTATGTATTTCTTTATATAAAAATTACATTAAATCCAAAAGATAATAATAAAAAAATAGTCATTTGAAAATATTTTTTCTAAAGATAGAAATATCGTAGATTGGAACGTTACAGTTGCTTGATTGACATCTTACGTACGAATATTTAGGGTATGCGCACACTACGAAAATGAATAGTTGTGAAGAAAATTCGTCAATGAAATATACTACAATCCGCAAACTGCGAAAATAAATCGTTTGCTATTATGTAGTGTATTTCTACAGTTCACAGACTAATGATATTTTTTCGCAATAATATTTTATTGTAGAAGAAAATTCGTCAATCTGTGAACAACAGAAATGTACTACAATCCGCGTGATCCGCGCTTTGCGAAATAAATCGTTTGAGAATACTTTGTGTTTTTCTATTGTTCACACACTTACGATATTTTTTTCGCAACGATATCCAATCGTAGTGCACGCTTAGCCTTAAGTCGTAGAGCAAAGTAAAGATTCAAGTTTACATCTTATTACCTAAAATTCTTATTAATTTAGTTACAATAGAGAAGAAGCAGAAACGTGGATGATGTTTGAAAGATATGCTCTTTGAACGGATAAAGAAAAAAGTACTGAGTACCACATACCACCACATAAACCATGAAACACTGTACTTTAAACTTATTTATCTTTTCAAAGGCGTCAACTTTCTTTTCTGCGCCTGATATGTAATCTTTCGTGGTTCGAAAGAAAATACAAGGGTGATAGAGACATTTTCAGCAGTTCTGGTGTAGTTTCAATTGATTTCGCTACATTTAAGAGTCCTCGGGACCACTCTCAAATTTAGGGGCTGCTCAAATCAGATTGACAGTTGATTTGACAGCTAGATAACGTTGAGTAGCGTTTCTGTATACGATTTTTGTACTGAGTGGCGTTTTTACACAACTTAATTTAAGAAGCTCTTAATTTTAACAGATACTCAAAAGTAAGTTTTGTGAATATGAAATCAAAGTTTAAGAGCTGCTCAATCGTTTAAGCAGCTCTTAAATATTTGAGTAGCGTTTCAGTATTCGGGCATATGCCAGTTTATGGCAACAACAAGGAGCAAACAATTACATAATGAAATTGATAACAGGTGCCCGCATCCCATTTTCAAAGAAACCTCCTCTTCAATATCCAAACAACCAAGTGTTAATAAAATTTACAACCAAGACTACAAAAGACATGACGGACATGATCCTCCATTTAAAACAAGAGAAGATATTGGAGACACCACCTATTCTCAATCCGGGTTTTCTATGCCGAATGTTTTTAGTAAAAAAATCGGATGGAGGTCTACGTCCAATCTTCGACCTCAGGGGTCTAAACTCATATGTGTCCCTAAAACTCTTCCATTTAATTTCACAAACAGATGTTGCCAATTTCCTACAAATAAACGATTGGTTAGTGAAAATAGATATTCACCAGGCTTATTTTCACTTACCAATTGCAGAGACCCAAAGAAGATTTCTCCGAGTAATTTACAACAAGGAAATACTACAATTAACAGCCTTGCCTTTCGGTCTGTCATCAGCTCCAAAGATGTTTGCCACAGTAACAAATTGGATTGCGGAAATCCTACGTACACAAGGTTTTCGAATAATAGTATATTTAGACGATTTCTTCCTGGTCAATCAGGATCGAACTGTGCTAGTTTCTCAGGTTACGGAAACATTTAGAACATTGGAAACCTTGGGGTGGCATGTAAACTATCACAAGTCCGTTCTAGAGCCTTCTCAGAAGGTCGAATATCTTGGTTTGGTTTGGAACACTCAGCAGAACTGGGTAAGACTTCCTCTCAAGAAAATAAGAAAGATAAGAGTTATGATTGCCAATACCTTAAGCAAGGGAAAGAGTTCTCTAAAAGAAACTCAGAGTTTGTTGGGCCTGCTGAACTTTGCAAATTATGCAGTTTCAGGGGGACGACTGCACTGTCGCAGAACACAGCTGTTCCTAAGATCATTCAACCAGAACAGATTAAGAGAAAGGAAAGATCTACCTTTAACTGTCCAAGAAGACCTAAGGTGGTGGTTGAGGGCGGTAGATTGCAATTCAACACCAATAATCAAGAGGAGTGTGACTCACTTTCTGACCACAGATGCAGCCGACTCAGGCTGGGGGGCACAGTTAAACAGTATTTACCTATCCGGGAAATGGACTCCTTCTCAGAGGCCCTGGCACTCCAACAGAAAAGAAATGTATGCCGTGTTTGCTGCCATCAACAGTCAGCGGATGACTCTGACAGGTGCACATGTCCACATACAGTCAGACAACAGGACTCTGGTAGCATACCTCAAGAACGAGGGAGGGACGCATTCCCTGGCATTACTAGGGCTGACAACAAGGGTCCTAAAACTTTCAGAACAGTACAGCTTAACTCTGACAGCCACTTACCTCCCGGGCAGTCTAAACGGAATTGCGGATCGCCTATCAAGGGGCCGCAAAGTACCAGAGTGGCATCTTCTGCCCCAAGCCGCGGAGGCTATATTCAAACTATGGGGCGTCCCAGACGTAGACTTGTTCGCGTCAAAAGAGACGGCTGTTGTACCAAAGTACGTAACATTGGATTCCAGAGATTGTTCCGCAGTCTTCTGCGATGCATTCAGTCGAAAGTGGGACTATCAGCTGGGCTGGGCATTTCCCCCACCCAGCTTAATACCAAGAGTACTGTCTCACCTAAACAGTGCGAGGGGAGTCTACATCCTAATAGCCCCGGAGTGGACCAGGTGTTATTGGCTACCCGACCTACGAGCAAGAGCCATAGTAGAACCTCTTCCGATAGAGAACCTGCGGAAGGTTCTAATAGATCGGACGACAGGCAAGTGCCCTGCACAAGTAGACAAGTTGACTCTTCTTGCTTGGAAAGTTGGGGGTGGGCCGATCAAGTCGCTCACTGGTCTGTAGAGGAACAGAATTTGTTAAAAAGTAGCTGGCGGACATCTACTTTAACAACCTATAATGCCCCCATTAAGAGATGGTTATTATGGTGTAATACCAATAGAGTTAATCCAAAAGCACCTGAGGGCCAGCAAGTGGCTCGATTTTTAGCAAAGTTATTTTTAGAAGATAAGTTAGCTTATAAAACCATTCTCCTTCATAAATCGGCGATTTCTACTTATTGCGCCACATCAAAAGTCGATATTTCAAAAAAATTTTTCATTCATCAAGTTTTAAAAGCTATTTCACTCGTTAGACCTGCTGCACAAAAACCTCCAATATGGGACACTGCAATTTTATTTAACTGGCTTAAGACTTCAAAAAGTTCAGACTCCTTATTTGATATCTCTAGACGATCAGCTTTAATACTCTTACTGGCCTCTGGTCGTAGAATTCATGATCTCACTTTATTAGAATTCATCCCTGAGAATCTATCATCTACGGAGGATGAGATTACTCTGTGGCCAAGGTTTGGTTCAAAAACCGATTCTAATACACACAGACAGTCAGGTTGGTTGTTGCGGAAACACCCAGACTTTCATGTCTGCCCTGTCTGGCACATTATTGATTTTATAGAAAAATCCAAAATTAGGAGAAATACAGACAAATCTGTCTCAAGTTTATTTATTTCTCTGTCAGGGAAATTAAAACCTGCTTCAAGAACAATGATTGCGGGTTGGATTCGTAGTATTTTTAAAGAGGCTCATATTGATGCCCCACCAGGCAGTATCAGGTCAGCAGTAGCTTCCAGAAGTTGGTTGGAGAATAGACCTGTTCAGGAAATACTTAATAGAGGGAACTGGAAGAGTATGAAAACATTTCAAAAATATTACTGTCGCCCAGTAGATATTGTTGACAGGTCCAATCCTAATGCTGATTTATTACATTTAAATTTTTCAAATTTTGATTGAATTTATAAGGATTTTATGCTATTTATGTTATGTTGTAAGTGTTGAGTAACCCTTACATTGTTAAGAATTACTTCAGAATGACTGTTTGTTTTCTTTGTTGATTTTATTCTTTAAGAATTTATAATTTTTATTAATTGGACATAAGTAGTCTTGTAATTGAGTGCAAATTACAATAAAACTGATTTAATTTTCAGAGCAGTTTATATTTAATTCATTCATCATAGCGTTTGTAACCACCAGCAGATACCAAACAGGTCTTCATCTAGCAACGCTGTGTGTTTTAGAAAGCACATAATATTACTGTTTTGCATTCCAACAAAACAGGTATTATGTGTGAATAAAACACACAGCGTTGCAGCTATTCCCTAGCTGGTGAGCTGAAGACACTATGACATTGATGGCTGCTCGCCAAGCGCCCTTCGAGGTTAGAAAAGGACGCACGCTGGTGAGAGAAAGAGACAGGTATAAAACCATCGATAATCTGGTAAGTTTTTAACCATAAATAATAATTTAAGGCGGATTTACAACAGCTTCTTCATCTAGCAACGCTGTGTGTTTTATTCACACATAATACCTGTTTTGTTGGAATGCAAAACAGTAATATTTTTTTTATAAACCTTTTTATTCACATATCTGTACTATTTCTGTATCCAGGAATCAAGATGCTCTGGCTACTAGTACCGATAGTGATATCGTACTTACGCGAGGGCGCAGAGCTACAACGCGCCGCGCCTCACGTACGGGCTTTACATGAATTCGCGCTAAACTGGCTCACCAGGGTCGGGCCTAAGCATCCACAGGTGCGTGAAATTTCAGGAATATTGTAATTTGTAGTACCCCTTAATCAGTTTCAGTTCAGTGAAACGGTATGACAACATTAGGACACTTGGTTTTGGTTAACTTTTCAAGATAGCAGCCAAAATTGCGCCATGGATATTGTTTTTACCGTTTTCTGAGGTGCTGATGCTAAAATAGACGCAGATTACAAGAAACATATTTATTTTTTGCTTCCAAATTAATGTGAATGCACAGATTTGAAACAAACCGATATTTCCAAATCTATTAACAAAATTTTGCTCTCCCCACCATTCTTCAGGAATTCAAAACAATGATGCAACAGTCGTCCGAACTCCGCAACAAACTAGAAAATGCTCTGAAAGCGAACCAAGCAAGCACACGCGCCGGTCGTGCGGCACAGGCACAGCGTCCACTGTTCGACGCCAAGCCCGCCAAGCCTACCATACAGCTGAAGACAGACTTCAGCGACTTTAGGTAAACTTTGTTAAGAAGATGAGACTTCAGCGACTTTAGGTAAACTTGGTTAAGAAGAAGGATCTAAGTGTCTGAATCGAATAAGTCAGTATATCCCAAAAAGTGAGTTTTTAATGAGGGTTTTTGCGTATGAGAAATCCGCTAGATGCCTACGTAGGCATGAGGTCCAACTGCGGCGTGATTGGTGAATTTTGACATATCTGTCAATGTCATGTCGTTTTTTCGACGAATCCGCTAGATGGTTATACGTAGGCGTGAGGTCCAACTGCAGCATGATTGGTGAATTTTGACATATCTGACAATGTGATGTCGATACGCAAAAACCCTCATTGAAGTTTTTATGTCGGTTGATAAATACTGTTATAGGGACTAACATCCTTGTCTATTTCAATGAAACTTGTAAAAAGTCCTTTTCAAGTTAATAAATTCTACCACCCTCAGGGCCATAATAAAATATCAGCGATTATACCCGTTGCTCGCTTCCCTTCGACTAATGCTTTGCGACCCCTCAGAGCCAACCCATAGGTTGAAAAACACTCCAGAAAAATCTTTTTTGCATAGAGAAGTTTACGGATCCAAAAAAGTTTTTAAGGAACAAAACTTGAATTGAACTGAAGAATTGTAGTTAGTCCCATAAGCAGTATATCAATTTACAAAACTATAAGTAAGGTCTACTAGAAAATATTGATTAAGTCTTAATAGCGGACGAAGTATAATATTGGTGTTTTACTGTTCCTGAACAAATGTGTGATTGGTTTTTTTTATGTAAAGTGGAATTTATGCCTACCAGAAATAATAGGAAAATGGGATGTTACAAAACACGTGTTTTATATTGTAACACTGACTTGTGTTGCTGTATCAATTAAGGGGACTTTCGTTGTATACAAATAGGCCCGTTTAACTGATGAAAGGATACAAATTGTGTGCACTGAGTGAAAAAATGAGTATTTTAGTATTGACAAGCCCAGTGTCTAGTGTAGAGAATTAAAGGATAAGAATTCATAGAGTTGTATTTATTTGGAACGCAAAACGCGTAGAATGTAAAAATATTGGAAAAATACAGTTAAAAACTCAATTTAAGCCACAAGAAGTTGAAAAACGGCATGATATTCCGACCAGAGTGTCTGGCGGGCTTCTACCTGTTGTTGACGGGATTTTATATTTTATAAACTAGCTGCTTCTCGCGGTTTCACCCGCGTTAAATATGTTAAGGGTGAACAACCCTTATGACTTAGGGGTATGAAAATTAAATAGTAGCCGATTCTCAGACCTACTGAATATGCATATAAAATTTTGTACAAATCGGTAAAGCCGTTTCGGAGGAGTAAGGTAACTAATATTGTGACACGAAAATTTTATATATAAGACTAGCTGCCTCCCGCGGTTTCACTCGCGTTAAAAATGTTAAGGGTGAACAACCCTTTCTGAAAAATAGATAGTAGCCGATTCTCAGACCTACTGAATATGCTTATAAAATTTCGAAGGAGTAAGGTAACTTGAATTTTATATATAATATATGCTACTGTCGCGTCAAATTATGATTGCGCGATGTAGGATTAGCAGCTCATATGTTGAGCGATGTCGCGACAGCTCCATGAGTTCTTATCCCCGGGCGATTATTTATTTTCTGTTTGTGTATATGTGTATTTATTGTCGTAACTACTTAAATATAATTTCTGTTTTATATATTGATCTGTCTGTCTGTAAGCCTGATGTTCTGGTGACTTATATCTTAAGTGACAGATTTCCTAGCGCGGTTGGATTTATAGTCGGCAAAGTAGATAAGTATACAGGGTCCGTCAGTTATGTCTTAATATAAATTTTCTAAACCTAAATTGTAATTAAAGTAGAAAATATTTAGTGCTTTAAATATATTTAATTTGAATACTTCAATGAGTGTTTAAGAAAAGTTAAATTTGACGACCTTAGATACGTAACTACTTTGCTAACAGTACTACGGCAATGCATGATGCCCCATACAGTAATTTTAACTTTTACTTAACATCGCAATATGCGATATAAAATAACTAACCAATAAGACCAGTGAAATTGAGTGAATATGGATGTATGTACATTAAACCTAATAGAAACAGAACACATTATAACCATAACCTAAGGTTCAAATCGTATTGCAGTTAATATTATTAACATGTAAAAGACACTGATTAATTATACTCTGATATCCAAGTCCATATATCCTAATATATTTTTACCCGTTTGCGAAATCCAAAGTAGGGTTAGGTTTTATGACGGAGAATGAAGTATGCACAATTTGATAAATACACTGACTATACTTAATATTAACCATTCCATAACTAAGTTATCCAAGCATTTCCTTGCATATACTAAACAATAAATATTTTATATTTATACAAGTAACTCGTCATATACTTTAGACGTAAGTTATTTACTTATAATCGATTTTAGAACAATAATTATAAAGTAGAGAGATGCCTAGCGATCTCGTTTATCGTAGATATTAATCTCCTGTATTCTTAAAATAATAAATACATAGGTTCACATACAAATAAAATAATTTGACGACTACGAATTTAAGTCTTATGAAAAGGCAAGAAATAAAAGAGATGGTAATAGACAATTGGATTATAATCACGTCTATGAATAAGGGAAAAGTATTCTTATATTAATTAAAAATCATACGATGAAAATTTGATATTCGTAGCAAATATAGAAAAATATGAAATACTCGTATATTTAGAAAATTAACGTTTTTAACGAAATAAAATTATATGGAAAACGACGGTCCTGTGATAGTTCCTCACTACGGTTTTTAATTACGATAATTCTTTTATTTTAAAATATCTCAGATATTGGACCTGAGAAAGAATGAATTTGTAATGTTTGCTAATTTTGTTTGATATTTTAAAACTAAAATTCAATAAAAAAACGTTTGATAAGATTTTCAAACTGACTGCAGTTCCTTCAAATCATTCGGATTCCCAATCTCATTCATTCTGCACATACGGCGAAAAAAGATCCAAATTATGCCAAATTATTAGATAAAAGTATAAAATTTATTTCTAATGCTTCCATTTAAACATGTTTGTGTGCTATTTCACATGTTCCTACAAATTCTGGTTTATAAATTTATTATTAGCTTCTGAAATATTTTAGGTTATATTTTAAGTTATTTTGTCTTCGCAAGTCAATTATATCTAGCTGTTTTATTTTTAAGGAAATTATATTTATTTAACTCTTAGTTGCCAATCATTGTACCTAATTATAAAAGCTTTTATTTCAATAAAGTATATTAACATAGTAACAATCTGTTGTTTGATTTGTAGACCAGACCTGCACGCCTGAATCCATACTAATATTATAAATGGGAAAGTGTGTCTGTATGTCTGTTTGTCTTTCTTTCACGGCAAAACGGAGCGACGGATTGACGTGATTTTTTAAGTGGAGATAGTTGAAGGGATGGAGAGTAACATAGGCTACTTTTTGTCTCTTTCTAACGCGAGCGAAGCCGCGGGCAGAAGCTAGTTCTTATTAAATTGAACACTTACAGAAATTAGACAGGATGGTAACTTTAGAAGGCAGTGGTGAATCCTAACCGTTGCAGCTACACGAAAATCATTAATAGAAAACTGTACATACTTTGTTTTATGAAATTTCCAAAAAAAAATACACAAAGCAAGAAAAAGGCCGTATAATAATATACTCCGTATAATCAAAAAGTTCTATGGGACCAACCCAGGTTAGAATAACTACCAGGAAAGTCAAAGTTCGAAGTGGTTTTCCATTCGGCAGTGTCGAGATTCGAAAGAAATCGGTCCAGTAGTTTTGGAGTTTATTCGTTACATACAATACATATACATACCTCTGAGGTCCTCGGTGCTACTTGTGTCGAAAAGCCATCGCGCGTTCGCGCACGCATTTTGTCCGTAATCCACAAAACCTGGCACTCACTAGAAGAAGGGGTGGAGGACTAAGGAAATAATTAATAATTATTTGGAAGAAAAGATGAAATGTTCACTATACGACATTGTAACAACTGACTGCCGATGCTTAGTTCCTATTCAAATAAATAAACTAATCTAAACCAACCCACATTTTTCAAATAAAATATTTTGTGGGTACGTGCTCAAATTTTGTTTGCGAAAAATTTATTTACTCTCTGGATAGGTAATAAAATATATATAAAAAAAAATAGAATTTCTTCGAAGATTTTATTAACTTAATTAATTATCATACAGTTTCGTCAACCACCATTTTGTCACCATTTTCTGGCGATTTTTTCTCGTCACTATTTTCCGAATTCGTCTTCTTCGCTTTACCTGTAAGAGAATAAAAACATCTTTGTAATACCAGCCCAATTTTAAACAATGATTGCTCTATTTAGGATAAAATATCAGTAGTTAAACAAAGAACTGGGATCCTGATCTTGAACTGCCGAATACTCAAATGTCACTCAATGATAAGACGCTCTCAAATCTCTTGCTGTCTTTATTTTATTCCTATAAAGTGACAAAGTCAGCAACAGATTTGTCCGTCTTAGCATTGAATATTTGGCCATCACTACCATATAGGATCTGCTGGCGAACCCTAACTTACCGAGTGCAAAGAGGCGGTCTTAGTCTTGTATTTGAATCGTTTGTACCCGCCTGCAGACTCAATGGCTTTCTAAACTGTAAGTATTTGCTGGCACTGAGAGTTCATCAGTTAAAGTATAAGGGAAGTTTTAATCGGTTTTCTATGCAAATAAAGAAGTTTTCTATATCTTACTGTGAGCATACGGTGGCTGTGTTGCGACAGTCAGGTACCCTGTATGACCAGGCGTGCTCTGTGGCCACGTGCCGACCACGTAACTAGTCTCGCTGCTCGGCTTTTCTTCCACTGGCGATGTTGAGCTCTGTAAATAATATTAGACGTATGTTAGTTACAGAAGATAACTTTACTTATTGCTCTTGTTGATTTTGAGGTATTTGAATCAGTAACAAAAAACAATCGACGATCGATTTATTGGTGATAAATTAATTTAAAAAGTTGTCATGGACTTTTGTTTTTAAAGGTCAAATAACATATTTTACCATTGTTTCACCTAAAACCCAGAAGTATCAATAGTTTGAAAACTTCTGTAGGATCTCAACTCCGCCATGGAGTAGTGATCCTTCAGTAGTAAAAAATATCTAAAGTTGTGCAAAGTTTTTATTAAAGACAGAAAGAGCATCGTCTTGCGACTACACATTTTGGATCAATCTGA
Source organism: Athetis lepigone (assembly GCA_033675125.1). Classification (NCBI taxonomy): domain Eukaryota; kingdom Metazoa; phylum Arthropoda; class Insecta; order Lepidoptera; family Noctuidae; genus Athetis; species Athetis lepigone. Next base: position 7,005,807 of record CM066216.1, on the reverse strand, counting down.
ATCCGTACTTCCATACCATGAAGCAGCAAACCAGTGGAGTGCGTATAGGCATGTTTTTGTTCTAAATCAAAGTCACCAGATAACGAAGGGGTGGAGCTAAGCTTCGCCCGCTGTGATTGGTCGATGAATTTGACAACTGATTTTTTAGGGATTGCAAAAGGGTGATTAAAAAAATATCGATATCGATAATTATTCAAATTATTAGTTGTATAAGACCCGATTTTGTGATAAAACGGTTTTTTAAAAATAAGGTTATATTAAAAAAGGTTTCACAATCAATCAGTAGCTTAAATCAATTAATAAAAAAATAATACACTTGATTATAAAACGGAATAGTTAAATAAAAAACGAAAAGATCTATTACCAAAAAACCTATTTTAAGGTTTTTTATTGTTTTTTCTTTTCGTTTCGTGTTATGTTTTACCGACTTCGGAAAATGGATGTTATATGTATACGCTAACATTATTATAATAATAGAATTATAAGTATTTTATTCATTATTATACTTATGTATATAGTTACTAGCTTATGCTCGCGGCCTCGATCGCTTAGAAGAATTGTTTAAGGTCTAATTTACAAAAAAGGGTATGCACGTAAAGGTATCTACGTATTATGTTAAAAAAATACGCTTTTCATAGATATTCTATATCTTCACTAATATACACTAATATTATAAAGAGGAAAACTTTCTTTGTTTGTTTGTTTGATTGTAATGAATAGGCTCAAAAGCTACTGGACCAATTTTAAAAATTATTTCACCATTCGAAAGCTACATTGTCAACGAGTAACATAGGCGATATAATATCACGCTATGTCCCATGGGAGCAAAGCAGTAACCAAAAACTTAATGTAACGTGGGTGAAATCGCGAGGAACAGCTAGTACATAATAAAATCATCGGCCACATAAACTTTTTCAAGCTTTGCGAAAATAAATAAAGTTACCTATACGGGTTAGCGGAACGCCCTCTGTTAATTTACATACTGTTAAATCATACGAAACGATAGTATACAGGGTGGAAAGTTTTAATGGACCCTGAAAGAAAACTACCTTAAATCTTTGAGATAGATTATTTTACTTAAAGGAAACATTCATTTATTTTATAAAAGGACTAAATCTTTCTAAGAAACATGGTAAATTAAATTAGAGGAAAACCATGAAATTTCAACATTTCAAATCAAAGGACGACTTTAACTTTCGAAATTTTCGTTCAATTAAAATAAATTTCTTAAGATTTATGGTTTTCCTTTTATTTAAATAACCATGTTTGTTAGAGAGATTAAGCCCTTATGAAATGCCCTAACGTTTGACACCATTAAAATAGAAAGTGTAACTTTTTTGGATTTTAACCGGTTCGACTCCCGGGAGTGGGAAGCGGATTTTCGAAAATCTTTGAATGCAGTTTTATTTGTTGTAGAAAATAAAGGAATGTTTCCTTTAAGTAAAATAATCTATCTTAATGATTTAAGGTAGTTTTCTTCCAGGGCCCATTGAAACTTTTCACCTTGTATATAAAACAAATCTTACCAAAACAGGCAAAAATAGGGTCGGCGTTGCCGAACTAAACAAATGGCGTCGGTCCTTTAAAACTTCAAAGCAATCAGTTGTAAAATGCCTTGAACAAATGACGCTATAATATTTTGGAAGTCAGTTTTCCCTGTTAGTGGCATTAACCCATTTTTCTTTAACTTCCGGAATATTTGGAAATCTAAAATGAAAACATTAAAACGAAACATTATTTTTATTTTACCATTAAAAATTATCGATAAAATTATTTATCTACTGTGTTTTGTGAAGTCACATCACTTCAGGACACAGTACGAAGTACTTACGAATAGAAAGGGATAGACTTATCTAATATCCTAGTGATAGTAAAGGACTTTTTCAAAAGACATCAACGCGGTATGACTTTTTTCGAAACCAACCAGTTTAGCTTGAGCTCTCAAATTACCAAAAATGTAGATAAATATAAACTTTACATATTTTACTTACCGATGAAAACTTATGCCATCTTTTTTATAACTAGATGTTTTAGAACATTTTCCGCACCATTTTATTGCACATGTACTCATTTTTGATTCGGTTTTATACGATAAATGTATTTTTAGGTACCGAAATTAGGAAGTGTGCACGGGTCCAACAACTGGTCAGTACTAAAAATTGCACTCATACCTGCGTCTCTTATAAGTGATATTCCATTTAAGTGTCGTGAGCCCGAATCACCCGTATGAGCGGTCAAGTGGTTGTATAGTCTTTGTTCCGTACTAATCCGTACCTACTAATATTATAAATGCGAAAGTAACTCTGTCTGTCTGTCTCTTCTTCACGCCTAAACCACTAAACCGATTTGAATGAAATTTGGTACAGATATCTGTACAGATGTCTGGGATCCGAGAAAAGACATAGGATAGTTTCCATCCCGGAAATCCCCAGGGAACGGGAGTTATTAATCCGCGCGGACGAAGTCGCGGGCAAAAGCTTCTTCATAAAGACATGAAATAACAAGCACTTACTCGTAGAAGCTTTAATCGCCGTGGTCACAGTTCAAGTGGCCATTTTGGTCAAAGGTGGCCATTTTGGTAAACGGTGGATGACGCCACCTCCTCGTACATTCTATATCACACTTTTTTCATTACAATCTAAAATGCCATATCATGTTACTTGTTACCTTTTAGAAGTTATTATGCAAAATGAGACAACGAGAATAACAAAGACGTTACTAAGCAACGGCGTCGGCTTAGCCATGTTTCGTCTCTATCGTGCACTTGACGTTTGGCAGTTGTGTAACAGTGACAGGTATAGTGCCAACGTAAGTGCTTTGAAACTCTTTTCTTAATTTGTTGAATTGACATTTGTCAAAAAATATCGTTTGAACGTCGTTTAGACAAGAGTAAAATTTTACGAAATATTATTTTTCATATCGAAATAAAATGGCAAGTTAACCCTGGAGCAAGGGACAATCTTTGAACATGGACATAGTTTTATATCATTAGTGCCTTATCACGAAATTCATTACAACTATTGTGATTTACTGTGAGGTTTGAATAAGATGTCACGGCGAAGAAGACCAAATAATAGATCATGGAAATGATTCAGGAAGTAGTGATGATGCCTACTACGAGATAGATCACGCTGTGCTCGAGTGATACCAGAACTACTGATCTATGCGCGTGTCTTGTTGCATCTATGCACTGGTCGTAACTGCGGAGTAATGTTATACTTGATATTAAATAAAGATTTTTTAAGATTTGATTTATTATTTCCTTATATTCTTATTTAAAAAAACTAAATTGGTCGTAGCTGTGGATCCGTACTAGTTCATGCTACTATTATAATTGCGAAAGTAACTGTCTGTCTGTCTCGCTTTCGCGCCAAAACTACCGAAACGATTTAAATGAAATTTGGTACTGAGTTAGTCTATAGCCTGAGCAAGGGCATAGGAAAGTCTTTTATTTAATTCCAAGGGAACGGGAACTACGCGGGTAAAACCGCGGGGGTCAGATAGTATTTACCAAAGTTTTTATTCAGTACTTTTTTTCTTCATATTCTTATTCAAAAAACTAAATTAGTCATAGCTGCGGAGTGATGTTATACCAGATATTGAATAAAGATTTTTTTAAACTTTTATTTATTATTTCTTCATATTCTTATTAAAAAAAAAATGTTTTTCAAAGTAGGTTTTCTGTATATCAAACCTTTTTAGTAGTCAGTCCATCACCTAAAGCGATTGATTGTCATATCATTCGAAAAAAATAATCTATGATCAATCAAATTATCATGAAATAGACATTTAGAACTTGTGGCCTTAATGTGATCCTTATGGTGGTAACCACTTTCAGACCGCGACTGTACATAAAAAAAAAGTATCAAATTACGTGAAAAAAATCTATTGGATTTATTTGCGCATTTGTACCACCTGAAATAATGTCGATCGAAGATGTTAAAAACTTGCAACCCAAGAATTTCAGTCTGGCAATGTCATGATCTACTCCTTCGATACAAAAATGTATTATTAAGGATTTTTTCTGTGTTACAGATAGTATTTTTTTCTAGTTACATTTGTCGTGAATTATTATAGAAAAAAATATTTCCAAAAATACTTTTATTTCACAATTCATATAATTTTTTGCGTTTGGTTATCTACCGGACAAAAAGACAGCTCCAAATCAGGGCCGATAGTTTTATTCATGTTTTATTCTGCTGTCAGTTGTCAAAAAACAACAGATTAACAGCTGTCAACGCTCTCAAGAACGTTTCTTTTTACGCAGTAACGACGCGAAGCAGCTTTTTTCATATTCTTTTATTTCTAAATCTACGTGATATTAAAGGATTTTAAAAACTGCTAAAAACACAAATTATTGGGAGGAATTTTATTAGTAATTTGTACCTCGGTACAGGTTTGGGCCAGAAAAGAAACACCTCCTTTGATAGTCTAACCAAGGGGTATCGTGTTATCAAGTATTGAGTTGGATTCAGTGAGAACGGAATCCGACTCTAACATAGTTGAAAAAAAATGGGTATTGTAAACAAACATCAGCTGTATCTGGAATGGAACGTATCGGCGGTGCGGAGTGGCCGTGGCTCTGATTATTCAACATCAGCTGGTCCGCCAGCTTGTTTGTTCATCCAATGACATAAAAAATCCATACTAATATTATAAATGGGAAAGTGTGTCTGTCTGTCTGTCTGTCTGTCTGTATGTTTGTCTTTCTTTCACGGCAAAACGGAGCGACGAATTGACGTGATTTTTTAAGTGGAGATAGTTTAAGGGATGGAGAGTAACATAGGCGACTTTTTGTCTCTTTCTAACGGGAGCGAAGCCGCGGGCAAAAGCTAGTACTTACATAAAGGAAGTTTTAAACGCTGAAGGTCACACAACCATACTTCTGCGGCTACACATAACCTCATTGGGGTCATTAGTTAAATTATGAGGGCAAGTAATCTTGATCCATGCAAATATGGATGATTCACGAACATTTAGAATTAATACTAACAGCATAAACTTGTAAGAATTATTATATAAATTACAAAACATTGCACAACATCAAACTAGGACAGTAATTGGCTTAACTACAACAAAAATCAATGAAGATATTATTTTTATTCGAATAATTGGAAACGATTATTTCGAGGTCTGTGAATCGAACAGTTTTGTGGATATTCGTCACGCAAAAGTAATTAAACGGATTCATGTTCACTGGTTGCAACAATCTCTTTAAAAAAGTTTTTTCTATAAAATGATTGAATGCCGCAAACTCATTCATAATTTTACATGGAACCGTATGTTTATATGGAATCATTTGTTGAGAATTGTATTTTACGGTTCTAATAGTAGTTATACTACTACTTATTATCATTTTTAATTTGGTATTTATTGGCCATTAATAACCCAGTCACTTTATATACTCGTGCGGTTTTTTTTAATAGGATAGCAATAAATGTGTCATGTACCTGTGACTGTGGTAACACTGGCACACTTAAAACCCACCACACTAACAGTAAACAGAAATAGATATGGCGGTAGATCTTCTCCGGGCAAGCTCCTTCACAAAAAAATCCATCTTTTTCTACCACAGCTCATAATATGTTTAAATATCGGCCCTGCACTATTTCTTCATACTATCAACACGGTGTGAAACACCAAGCCAAACATTAGCAATCGCAACTGAAGTAACAGTAAACATCAAGTGAAAATACAAAACAAAAGGATTATAGGGAGTCGGATTTAGATGCAGCCGCGTTTAAATTTAGCGACACCGACAATGCCCACCGAAAAACCCCTTTCGTAATAAGAACTTTGCAGTCCGACGACTTAAACGCACGACTGAAACGTGAATTGTAAAAAGTGAAAGAGCTTTTGTTATCAATCGATGTCTTTGTATCATTCACTGTCTTTTGTTTTGAGATTTGTAGTAATTGAATCCAGTAAAAGAGACCGAGAGTAAAGTGGCTTTTATTGAATTATTCTTTGCCTGACCTTACATAATAAAGAGGTAACGTTTGTTCAAGTTATTTTATCTGTAGGAACGTTTTTTTTTTCACTCTAAAACCATAACTCGGATGATGTCGCGGGTAAAAGCTGGTCTGTTAATAACCGCATGGCATGTGCTCTGGATCTGCTAATTTTCATTTTATTGTTGTGCTAATTTTAAATGGCAAAATAGTAACTCCCGGAAAACAGCCTGTAGAAACAGTCTTACAACGTCCAACAACGTCCAACGTCTAGTAGTCTATGCCGGAGGCATAAGCATAAGGGGTTTGGGAGTTCAGCTCCCCGAAAAAGTAAGAATTTGAAAAATCTTCCTAAAAGGAGGAGTAAAGAAATGAGATGTAGAGCCTAATCTACCCTCCAAAAGCGCTTTTAATCCTGCAGTTTGCAAGACCTTGTTTACCGCGACTGCGTTTTCTACCTTCGACTAAAAATCGCCCAAATTGTTGTCAACGCCCGTCTGCCACCTCCCAGCACAGGTACCGGTGAAATGACAAGGCGCTTGCGGTGGCGCCACGCGGCCCGCTAATCACAGAGTGGCGCAGCGCCTGAGATGTCCTCTCTCATTAGGAAGATTACTAAACTTGCTGCACCCTTGCTTTGTT
>CM066216.1:5122714-5181142 GCA_033675125.1 Athetis lepigone | reverse complement strand
TCAACATTGTCACCAGTATCTCAATTTCAAATGGTCGTATTCTATTCAAGTTACGATTGAAGATAGTGCGATTGTAAAGTAAATTACATGCATAGGCACTACTCAGAAGGCCTATTTCAATAATGGCTATAAAGAGGACCGAATTAAAAAAAAAAACAAATATTTCAATTAGACAATTAAAGAAACGGAGCATAACGTAGTTGCCCATTTCAAAAGGTATTTCCGTCTGGAGAAGAATGGCCAAGAAACTTATATTTAGTCTTTTAACGTTTCAACGACCAAGCGACAGCCGGCCGTTGGGCTGCTATTGACTTTCTATTGTGTCTCGGATCACGTGTGTTCGAAGGTTTAAATAATTAGTTTTGCATAGATTTGTAGAGGGTTGTACCGTGCTACCAGACACTGGCCCTTGGATTCACGAAGGAAGATCAACATCAAATTATGTATCGAAATGTCAAACGCCTGGGAGTGTAGCGGTTAATTGTTGGTGACCAATCAGAACTGCTTTCGGACTTTGAATGAACGTGGTCGTGATGTATTCCAATGAGCCGAAAACGGTTGGTTAGAAGTTGGCCCTGTTTAAGATATACCCTCGTAATGGATTTCAGTCCTATAAAATTATGACAGCCAGGGTAGGGAGTATAAGGGAGTGTTTCTCTGATGCACTTTCCTTCTTTATCATCTCCTGGTTAGAACTACCTGAACCTACCTGATCGAGAACTTGAATTTCGGCACACTTTTCATTGCAAAAACAGCTATTAATAGCCTAACCTTCTCCCTATAACTTGTTTCACGGCGACATTCCTCTCGCATACTCCGCACCAGGCGGGTGACAACTGCCGACAGGCATGACGACTAACAAAGAGACAATCGCTGAAGCTCAGCCTATCTGATCGAGAGACACCTGGGACGGAACTGGCATGCGTTTGTCTGATCAAGTCGTCATTGTAAAGAACTTGTAGATTTGTGGAGTACGTTTTAGAACTTGGAACGTATCGTCATTATAAAGAACTTGTAGATTTGTAGAGTAGACAGTTATATGGTTCTAAAATCATTCGTAAAAAGTCGATGAAATTTTTGACACCATTGTTTCCAAAAAGTAACTTTAGCAGACTCTAACAGGCTAATTATTTAGGTTTGAGTGCTAAAAATAGTTAAACTCATATGCCCTTACTAATAATCACTGTGTAAAGTTATGCAATGAATAAAGCCTGTGTAACCATACGTTTTTTGACGTATAAACCTGTCATAACTTTATGCAGCGATTATTAGTAAGGGCAATAGTTTTTTGTTTATACCATTATAGCGACTTTAACCATGTTTTTATTACTCGCATCAAAACTGAAGATCGTATATAATTACTGCTCCAAAGGTCTTGTTCACTCCGTAAGTAAATAACGGTAATAACTTCAATATAACCAGGTGGTTCGAGGGATTGTAAAATATTCTCACATATGTTCCTAAGAAGCAATCAATTTACATCAATCAATCAATGAGTTTACCTTAGTTACTTCCATTTAATTCGAAACACGATCACTATTCACTGTGATGGGCGGTTTAGTGCCCCATCCACTTCAACTTTCTGCAACTTCAATCTACGCCACTTTAGAATTTATCCGGGGCTCGGAAATCAGCCGTACATCGAGTATGGTCCATTAAGGACCTCTTGTGGACACTTACTTTATAAGGAGATAATAAAGAGAGCGAGAAAATAAGGTTGAAAGTTAAAATTAGACTTTCATCGAACTTCTCTGCTGTTATATGCCTATTGTAAGTGCTTTGTTTGCGAGAGTCGTAATATATATACAATTTAAACGCAAATAGCATTTGCGTTTAAATTGTATATATAGTCGTGGTCAACTAATTAGGGACAAACGAAAGTTTGAGCTGAATTTTAACTTTCATGTCCATGGTAGATCAGATAAACTAAATAATTTAGTTTAATTTTATGAAATACTAATTATTATTAAGAATACTTGAAAATTGTGAGCATTGCTTCGAAGTTGATAATATTTTGTAATAGCAAATTTAAAAACAAATCTCTTGCAACCAAATCGCGGCGTGTGCTGGCTGGCCATCTAATTAGGGACAAAAACAAAAGTTGTGTGTTATATTCCCATTTTTATAAAATTTGATGGAATGTAAATTTTTTTCAATAATTAAGATTAGAGTCTTTACGTTGACTTTGAATTTGTTGAAATATTAACATAGTATTTAATTAAACTTGGGGCGAAATAAAAGTTCTGATACAACAATGCGAAAAATAATTATTATTGTTTATTATAGTAAATAGCCATAGCGTAAATTATTAAAACATTGAAATTGCTACATTATAATGATTTTCAAAACAAGACAATTATAATCCTTATTTAAAAATTATACCTTTGAATCCATAAAACGACTAAACGTGCAATCAGAAAGGAAATACCAACAAAAACTATTGTGCAAAAAATTCGCTAAACAGTGATAGCGGCGATAAAAGATCCACTTATGGGCTTTTTATTGATTATAGGTCTGAATAATGTTGATATTTGGACTAGAAAATGGCGGTGGAGTAATCTACAACAACCTTTCGACGTCAATTTGTTGAAGCTAAACTGTTTGGCATGGTCGTACGAAAAGTTCCAGTGTTGAAAAAATCACAGACTCGCCACGGTTGGCCTTAGTTATGAGGCACCGATATTAAGACTGATTGTCAATAAAAAAATGTTTTGATTTTGGACTAAACGAAGGTAGATTTTGTTTCATCAGAAGGCAGGCAGTGTTAATGGCGCCCTAAAAAGCAAAAAGTCTCCAAAATACTCCAATAATCAAGTTGAACTTGAGGAGAGAACATAAAACTATGGCGTTGGTTTTCTGGAAATGGTGTGGGACCTTTAGAGCAAATGGAAGGCACACTAGATTCAATTTAATAAAGAGAAATACTACAAGCAATCACACTACTTTATGTTGAAGAACACACGATTACTACCCCAAAACATACTGCACTGTCTGTTAGAACATTTCTCACTGATGAGTAGGTATCGGTTATAAATTGGCCAACCTAGAGCCCAGACCTGAATGCTTGGAAACATTTTGTGGTATGTTATGAAAGAATAGTAGGTTTAAAAATGGTGTAAATAAACTGACTATTAAAAATCAACAGTAGTAACTTTGAAGAAGACTGAAACAGTATCACTATGAAAATTGTGACATTTAGATTGCGTCGATTCCATACCTTTGTTACATGGTTACGGCAATCCTTAGCAATCACTCTGGATATTGATTTGTCTTACAGTACGACACATTAAGCCTAATTGAATAATAAATAAACATATTTTTTCCTTTATTGCTCTCTGCAATAATTATTTTTAATGTTGTCTTAAGTGTCCCTAATTAGTTGTCCAGGGTACGAATAGGATGAAGAAGAAGTTAAGTTGAATTTTGATCGATATTTATTTTACGTTCAGTCCATTCCTTTAATGACTATGCCTATTTGTTAAGATATTGGTTTAGTTTTATATTAATAGTAACTAAACTGCCAAAGTCTCGAGCAAACTAAACTTATGGGAAGCAGGATTAAATGTTACTCATAGTATATCAGGTTGTCCCTAATTAGTTGACCACGACTGTATATTACGACTTTTAGCAACAGAAATATAAAAGACAATGTCCAATAAAAATAAGTCCTCTATGTTAGTTGCATTAACCACCGTATGCTGTATCTTTAAATCCTTATTATTTTCTCTTATTTTTATGAATACAGATTGAAAATCTATTTATTGAGATACCTTTGTATACCATGAACTGTGTAAACCATCTCGAAACTGACAAATTTGTTAGTTAAGTACGCAGTAAATGAGAAAACCACGATGAAAATCGCCGACCTTAACGCCCAACCATTAAGACTTATGACCGCATTTACTCAGCACTACGCGTTTCACGTATCCGCATAGGTCCAATTATCCGCCGAATCGGCTATGTATCCGCGCCAACCCCATTCATATCCGCAGCCCCATTCAATTTAGGACGTGCTACCATTTAAGGTACGTTCTATTTGAAAAGGCAATTCTTGTTGGCCTAAAATCAATAAGATTCTGTAACAATATTAAATGTAATGAAGGTAAGTTATTCATCTTGAACGTTTTGGAGAATTTTCTTAAAAACGGCTATGACCTTTTGACCTCTATCAATAAAAGTGTAGAATTTGCCAGCAAACCATTTTTTCACAAAAGGCCATAAGTAAGTTCTGGAAATTCTTTTTTGATAAACTCAAAGAAGAATTTCCAGAACTAAACAACACTTCTCAGACAGCAGAAAATTACTCATCAACCAAAACCAAAACCCAACCAAACTCAAAATCAGTCCACAGACCACACAATTATCGGCCTTAAACCGGTACAAGTACACACAGCAGTCTATACTGGTACCAAGTGATACTGTCAATTACACTCGTTAGCCCTGATCGATCCGCGGCGTGTGTTGAAGAGTCGTAAGTCAGTCGTCTAATGTGTCAAGTCAGGTCAGTCGTATGGCCCAGATCTGGCCATTAGTAAATTAAGAGCCGATGGGAGATAGGCCCTGAGCTATGCTTTGTTTGCTCGAGTATTTCAGTTGCGTTTGGTTTAATTAGATTGTATTATGAAGGTGAGGTAAATTAGTGCTGGATTAACAGGCTTAAATAGTTGTCGTTATTTTATGTTTTATTATTTAGTTTCTAAAGTTTTAGTTAAAAAGCATAAGGACTAAGATGCTTTGCTTTCCTTGATGTTTTCTTTCGGAAACAATTATGAAAACGCTTGCCTAATAAAGGTTAGAAGGACGAATGTGCTTTCATATACCTACTACTTCAGGCTTCGAAGATAAGTTGATTGACTCCCAATCTACTTCTCTATAATAGACGGGGACAGCACTTGGATGCGTATAGCTAAGATTGGATTGTCATATGTTCAACAGTAGAACGACGGCGACAAGCTTTCGAGGAATGGGGAACAGAGTGTAAAGCTCCTCATCCTCCATTAAAAAGGGAGGATACTCCGATCAGACGGTTGTTGTGTCTAGTGGGCTTCTGCCTGACGGTTCTAGTCGTTATTTTGTATAAGGGGGGTAGGATAGCAGTGGTAGTTCATGTTTTGGCGATAGATGTCGCTACAGGCTGATAATGATAGTGATGCGGTATTCAACCCTTTAATCAAAATTAGGATGTCGATGACTTTCCATCACTGTCCTAACAAAATTTTAGCAATTCTATTTGGAACACATAAGTTAAGAAAAAACCTTACCTTTTGTTTTAAGAAGGATACATCCCTGACAGGTACTGTTCTTCTGGACACTTTGATTTCTGTCTGCAGTACCTCCATGGTGGATATCTCCTGGAAACCATGTTCCTGTAGTGCTAGACATGTTCGCTGGACTTGCTCGATGCACGGAGAGAACGAGCAGAATCTTCCACCTAGAAAAACAAACATTAAAGCTTAAATAATAAGGCTTGTTTTTGTTTGTTATACTTGCACTTGTGTTCGTGTATTTTTGGGCAAGGCCTTAATGATATGCACAATATTCAACTTATTAGGAAGAGACCTAGGTCAAAGATTTATAAATCTTTTCTTTATTCTTCAACTGGGAGTTTGTTTTATTACTCTATAATAATATAGAATTATCACCTGCCCATTTTGTGTTTTATGAAGCCATTTCAAAGTAAATCCAAAGAGTGCAATTAAATAAAGTGATCAGGGTGTGCTGGATCAGAAATAATCACTCGATTTTATAGTCCTCCAATCGCATGGACTAAATAAAGTTACTTATTATATTCCAAACGCAATAAAGAACAGTAATATAAACGTTTTATATCTTTGTTCATTTGCATCGTAACTTTAAATGTACCAATGACCTCATAACGGTTCATATTCAATAGTGCATCGGAGATATAAGATAGCAATGACGGAGTCGCATCGTACGTTACACTATCGAACATCTCCGTATTGTGTTAACTGGTATCACAATTGTAGGACTCGGTAATGTCCAGAGGGATTTCTCGCTCCACGTCAGGACCCGGTCGGGCCTATAACGATGTTTGAAACGGACCAGAGGCGATCGACCTCGCTATTACACAATCCAAACAAAACCAAGACGTCTTACCACTTCATAAAGCGCGCGCACGTAAAAAAGATCCAGACATAACAAAATGTCGACAGATGTTTTCATTCCCATGTGATAGATACGAGATGACCGGCCCGAGAGCAAGATAATGTACCCTTTTTGTTACCGCGATACCGTTTTGAAATTTTTACAAGTCCAAAATGCTCAGGATGAGACACATCGTCTTTTATGTGGCCCGCTTACTCTTATCTGTCAAATCTTATCGACCAATAAGGACAGCGGACGTCACTCACTCTGCCAATCTGAGTGGCGCGGGCGCTTCACTGCGGGGGGCGAATTTAAAATTGTTCCATTTTTAAAATGTGTATCGCGTGTCTGGATGGTATAACCCGCGCTCTATTAACATAATGTAGTTAGAGACGCTTTGTGAAGCCCCGTAATGAAGCCATTATAGAGGATAATCTTCGAGCCTTGACACACTACGACGCAGTATGTGGAATGGAAAAATGGCAACAGTTTACAATACTGGGCTTAATCGAAGCAATCAAAGAGTAAGGGCAGAAAACTATTAAGCGTTCGCGAGCTTTATTTTAGAATCATTTTTATTTATTTTAAAATCACGTGCCACGGCAATATAAAAAGCATTTCTGTCACAAAATAAGATCTTTCACACGCTCTAACACTGATACAAATCACATAATTTTCGCAACAATTTTACTTTCAACATTTTTGTGGCGTACTGCAAACTGTCACTACAAAGGTTCTATAGCTGGGGTCGAATAGGTGGTGAAATATGTAATACACTATCTTAATGCATCAAGAGTCACGTAGTCGCTTCGACTCGACTCGACTCGATTCGATAGCGAGGGGGCCGAGAATCGAGTATCGAGTTATCTTAGTTACATGATTCTAAGTGTTCAATTAAAGTTAATTAATCACTGATGACGATTTGATTAGTTGTTTGTAGATAAATGAAGGTTGTTTATCTTATTAGTATTTAGTGGGCATTTGAAAGTTAATGTCTCCTGAGATTTCTGGCAGGGTTGCCAGGATTGTAGTTTTATCGTGGGAAATGTTAAAGATCGTATTGAGATTTATTGGAAAACTTTATGCTCGTTAACCTTTGTGCTGCCTGGCACCTACAGAACCTAGATTAATAGAATACTTGTGGTAAAACTGCACGTCCTTATTTTAATGAACTTTTATGTAGCTGGTTTGGGTAAAGATTAATTCACAAACGGTATGTTATTTCGGAATTAATATAATATCGTAGTACTGCAAGAGTTTAGTGAACGCATAATATTACAAGAGCAAATTAAAATTTGTAAAATTTCCAGCTCCCGAAGTTATAAGAAGAAACAGTATCTATGTGCGTGCCATACTTCAGCTTATTTAATTTAGTCGTTGCGTGAAATAAAAACAAACATACATTTACCTGCATTCACCCGTTAACTGAACCTTACAAAGACAAAAAAATAAACTACTCCTGAGATTATTTTCCACGCCTTTTTGTATGATTGGCTTTCAGCCTAACACACATGCAGCTAAATGTCAGTATTTTAAATGGCGCGACTAGACTGCAATTAAATTAACGGTTACAGAATATCCCTTGGAAGTAGTGATCTTCAGACTTTATGGCTTCTAGCTACCCTTAATTTTCTTTTGGCCCAATTCCGCCATACTAATCCCAACTACTGCATCTGCCAGAATCAACAGCGGAGTCCGGCAGAAAAGCGCCGAGCATTGAAGCTCGACTAGTTTCAAAGAAATTCGTGTAAGAAAAATATGTTTTCAACTCCCCTCCATAACAAGCAGTAGACAGAACAGAACTAGGCGGATAAGCACAAAGGGAGAACAGCTTGCAGAAGCTCAAATTGCCTAGCACCACGAAATAAAATATTTGTAAAAAATACTTAGTCCTAAAATACAGTACCCGTAACAACTGCGTAATTCTTTCAAGTTCATTAACAATAACTTAGTAGAAGTATCTAATTAAACAGTAATATCCAAATGCGTTATAAAGCGGCCATATACCAAGTTAATGTCTATGTACGGTGCAGCAAGGTAAAGGGTGAAGTGAACACAGCCGTTAGTCATCCTCGGCGCTTGCGCACTCTGTGGGTCAGGGCACAGGAATGTCGCCTAATTGACAGATTGCCGGGGACGGCCACGTCGCTGCTGCTTAATACACCTCCGTTGCTTTAGTAATTGTTTAACAATCTAGAATTTGGGAATTTGGGCAGCCATGTTGAATTTGTGAATTTTGTAGTGACATTGTGGCTTTGTGCAATTAATTTGGTGGTGAATTTTAGGACGATTTTGCGTAATTGCTATGGAAGTGTTGATAATTTAGATTAGAGATGGCGAAAGGAAATGCTCTGATTGTTTTATTCGAGGAAATCATGATCCACAAAATCAAACAAGACACATGGAAATGTAAAACTTAAAGAAAACCCTTGAAGTTGTTCAGTTTTTCCTCTCCGATTAACAACAGTTAGAAGCAACCCCATTACTACTCTACTACAGGTCGAAGGCTTCTTCTCATTTAGAGAGTGTGATGATGGTGGTGTTCTCACCATTGTTTGCTTTCGGTCAAGGTGGCTAAGCGATTTCAAGTTTATATTTATTACAATTCCTAGTGTAGTGCAAAGTTTTTATTTTACCGATGTTTGTTATGTCTAAGCCAATTGTTATTTGCTCGAACCAGGTTCCAAACATAAAATATTACTACTCGATGGAGCTTAAAGCTAGAATTAGGATAAAGATATTTTAAATCGGGTCTCGTTAAACAATGTTAGACCCTTAGGTCAAGAAACAGCTGTGTCAACTAATTGATAAATTGGTAAGGCGGGCTGGCAGTGTCACTGCCGCTTAGTAACGACCCTTTTGTTTCTTAAGTAATTTCTGCCCTGAGGCGGTAACTAGATGATTAGGAAATCTTATCTTGAGTTTTTGACCGCCAGTCGGCAATGGTTGACAAATGTAAGGTAGGATACGACCATAATTGTCATTTTTGTATACTAATATAAATGTTAAATATATATATTTTTTACATTTTTATTTGAAACTGCACCAACCTATATATTATGCCTTGGAAGTTCTGTTACTTTTTTGGATTCTTGCTATGAATTTCGACTGCTCCGGCCAGGTATGGCTTGGAGAAGACGACACGTCGACGCGCTAGAAATCTGGCGGTCAAAGGGTTGAAGGAACGATTGTGATTATTTCTCTGTGATCGTTTCCCAATTAACTGTGTGTTTGGATAAAGTGGTTATTGGCCATTTTTTACACATGTCACGTTGCAGCTTCGAGAGAATTGATTTTATTCTTTTTATTTTATATTGATTTCATTAGACTGATAAGCATTTTAAAAATGATACCAATGAATGTGACTGAAAAAGCATGCTCGTTAGGACTGCAAACGAGATTATTAAATGTGACAGACCAAGACGCACCGCTCATTAAAGTACTCTAGAGTACTAAATACACAACATACAAACTATAACACAAGAGATGGCTTAACTTAAAATTGTAACACAATGCTATCCAAGATGGTGACAGAACAGTCTCTAAACACAGTACTCAAACTAGAGCATTGAAAGCAGTAATTTGTAGCGTCGTAAATACTATAGACGGAGATGTAAAGCGGTCTAAATGTCAAGTCTAGAACTGAGGGTATCGACACAAGAGTAATCCTGGCAGACTGTAACAATATGCGTTACGTAACAAGGGCTTTGTGCCGTAAGTACTACCATTCACTGGCTGGATTAGTGATGTACCGTGTTAGTAATATCGATCTGTCTACACCAGGCCGTTATTCGATTCCCGTTTTTCCCCTTTAGGGTGGATTTTTAAAGGTGGATTTTGAGACTTTATATTTTAAATTCCCATTTTCCCCCTTAGAGAGGATTTTGGAGTGGATTTTGGTAATAAGCTTTTTTGATGAAAGAATCCTAGGAACTTATGTTTGAAAATATTTTCACTGACAGAAAGCTGTTATTTTTATGGCAAAATCTTCTACACCTGGAAGGGCCGAGAGAGAGAGTGTCAGACTTTTACTGACTAAAACCCACCCTTGTTCGTGCGGTTACCCTTTACGTTCCGGGGTCACACGAACTACTGCAAACCTACACGGGATCAGGCAGGACATATTTGCTGCATGCCGGATAAAATATGGGTTCTTGTAGTATATGCTAGCGCCCTGAGGCTGTGTGAGACAAGCTACGAAAAATATGGCGAGATGATGAAAATTTGCGAGAAATTGCGAAGTGGGTGGTTTACCCAGAAATAGAACAGAAATAATATTCAAAAGTGATTTGGTTCGTTTGATGTGTATCGATGTTCCCTAATTAGTAACGATACTTTCTCGCTCACCAACATCCCATCACTACCCCACACAACGTAAAGCAACATCACAATAGCCCCGTGTCGCGTCACTAACAATACTGGACAAGCCATTGATGTATTAGTAAAGATAACGCGGTGAAATCATATGTGTAGTCCGCGTACGTGTAATGAGGTCGGCTCGCAATCCACTCGTGCGCATACAGTATTGTTCTTTCAATGATCCGATTGGAATTAAGCTACATCGATACCGTGGCTCTGTATTGGGTAATGGTGAATTGTGGTAACATTTTTATGTAACTTTTGCAGACAAAAGGAGCGAAAGCATCATTCTTATTTTTATTGCACAAAAATACAAATACAAAATAGCAAAAACATGAATTATGTACAATGGCGAGCTTAACCCCAAGCTGAGTTATCGTCGTGTTGTAACTGTAACATCGTGTCGTCGATTGGTAGACCCAAATCTAAAAGAAATCGTTGAAGAGTCTTCGTTGAAAGCTTTTAATTCCAAATACATGGGATGGATTTGTAGTCTTCTATCACATATTTCTCAGTTTTGTCAAAATATCATCCCCTGATGCTATATATTTTTCTAATTGCAAAAATCTAATGTTTTTCCAACAATTCCTACATAGACTAAGGTGTTTCGCCCGCGTGCGGCATGGGGCGTCGTCGCCGGGGTGGCCCGCGCATGCGTCGGCCCCGCCCCCGCCCGAGGCTGCGCTCGCGCCGACAACTCGTACTATTATCAACATACCACCTAAACCCAATGTTGTAATTTAATGTAAACAATCATGGGAAGTGGTAAGGATTGTTCTGTCATGTTTGTTTGCGATATGATATTCATTTATTCTTAACATTGTAACATAATGCAGCAAAGGCAGGTTTTGAGGTTAAGTTGTAATAACGAAACACGTAAGTACGTTAAATTATACACTGCAGTTCGTATTATAATGGACTTAATGATTATGATTAGAGGACCTATGTGTTTTGCACATCTACTTCTCATTGATGACTCACCGCTTGATAGACCAAGCCTCAACCCCGACAGACATTCTACGAGTGAACTCAACAAAATATAATCAAATACAATTTACATTTTTAACGACTAATACCAAGAAGGCATCCGATGGCGGATAATGAAATTCCAAGTACGATGCGTTCAATTAATTTAAAAAACATTCGTTAATTTTATTAATGCGCGCAAGTCTAAATCTACGATCACTGGAAGATGTGATCGCGAACGCCTTCTCATTTTCGAAATTAGCAAATGAATAAAAAACAAAATGTTGGTAACCGCCAACAGAGTGGACAAGATAAAGAAATATACGGAGAGGTGCCTGCGTTCGAGGGTCCAGATAACACCATTAACGCCGGGGAGGCTGGCGAACAAAACAATAGAAAGGGACGCTAATATTGGTTCATTTCCGAAAAAGTTAAATACTGCTTATTGGACATTGCAAATTCAACTGTATTTAAAAGATCCTAAGGTACAATACTTATGGAAGCTAATAATGACATAGGACATGAAGCAGTTGAAACAAACGATGATACAATTGGAGGAGCAAAAGGGACAATACACGATGGTATTGATAGCGAAATGAGTGGAGTAAGTTTTTCTCAGCCACCCAGCCAGCAACATAATTAATGATGTTCGTGTTGGAGACGAATTTATAAATTGGCTTTATTCCGTTTTTAACAAAGGGTGGGACATGTGTGATATGGCTGATAGTTGATCTACGAGAATGCGACATAATTAGCGAATCAGGATTGTGTGATAATATTTGTCTGCAACATCCTTCTGGAATCTGATAACAATAGTACAACAAAGAATAGGATGTAAATGACTAATTAATATGAATCTTAATATGTGAGTAGAGAAGTAAGTAACGTATTTATATATTTATAAAATGGTAATATGACTGCCTGTTTGACTGGTATATTGCAAAACGCGAACCACTGGTCCTAGAGACATGAAACTTGGAGGTTGTCTTCTTTGTGGAGAGTAAAGATCCACTAAGAAAGGATTTTTTGGAATTTTCATCGTAAAGGGGTAAACTAACTACCATAAGGAGTAACAATGGTGGATGAAAGTGGTGGGCGAAAGCTAATTTTGGGTATATTGTTTAGGAAAAGATCATCACACCGATACATTTAAAAGTGGCACAGTTGACGACCGTACACATATTATTATTTTCTTAAAGCTACACATTTACCAGGTTTTTATTAGTGTCTAACTAGAGGTTGTGGATGAAATAAAAGAGATCAATGAAAATAACAAAAAGCACAACGCTTCAAGAGAAATTATAAACAAAACAGTGAACGCTTCACTCAGTAAAGTTACAATATGAAATGCTAAGTGCTATGCAATTGTACGATGGCGGATAAGAAAATAAGTAACAGAATTCATGCTAGACTATAATAGAATTCCAATTTGCTATCAGAGCTATAATATCTTGACTGTATTAATTCCATAGGTCGCTTCTCTAATATTGTTTTTCTTCAGTTTCTTGTAACAAAGATGCTAATTTACTATTGGAAAACATTGGGGATTTTAATACAGAGGTATTGAATCCCAAAGACATTTGAGCTATTGCTAGTATTGATTCCATCATCGTCTTAAACCGTTTCTCGTGATTTATTATTTCTGTTTTCACGTTTTTCTTAAGCTTGCTGATTAGCATTACAGTTGACGTTTACATCTGTCAGTTTAACTGGTACTTAGTCTTAATAGCAAACACAATCAGCTCCTTCAATCCGAAAGATGTAAAGCAAAATATTGTTATTATCTTAACCGCCTTCAAATTCCATTCTCAGCAATAAATAAAAGAAAGCGCAATCGGGATCGTAAATGTGAGAGAGCATTATTTGTTTCGCATATAATAATGGCATATTTAGTGGGCGATATCAGTTAATACGGAGAGGCTGGCATAAATCGGCGCGAGCGCAATCTAACATCGCGGCGGTCCCTCGCCCCGCCCCCCGCGAGTAACTCACTGCTATCTGCCCCGAATATTGTTAATCAGTGTATCATTAGCTTGCGAGTACGACACACACGGTTCGATTCTGTGGACGGAATTAATTGATATTATTTTTCTGCCAATATATTTTTTACCAGTATTTATTGGGGAAAAATTCGTTAGATAAGTACGTCTCGTCCTAAAGGATTCACTAGATTTCTAAAAATGGGATATGCCGCACCGTCTACTGGAATATAATTTCCGTCTTCAGTTAATTATTCTTATTGAGGCAAAAGTGACTACAAGAGGTTACGATAATTTATTGTCATAGAGGAAGAATCTCAGAATGCAGATCTAAACGATATGCTTCTTTTTGACAGTTATTTAAATGGGCATTGATTGGGGTTTTACTTTTTTTGGTGTGGGCGCAGAAAGAAAGACGGGGCTATGAACTGAAAGACTTTTACATTCCCAATGAGTAGTCAAATATTCAGCAGGTCGGATTTTTCGTGTGCACTACAAAACCTTAACCTATGAGTAATAAGTTTCAAATTGAACTCCGAAATTCAGCATCTGAAAAAGCATAAAATAAACGTCGTAATTCGCACCAAAATTCAGTTCGTATGTATCTGCGATGGCTTGGCGCACGATAGCCGCATAGCGCACAGCCGCGATATAGATAAAGCTAACGGGGAGGCGCTGCTATAAATACCAAAACGAACCAAACGCTAACTCTGTCCCACTCATGCAACCCTAGTACTTTCAGATGGATGTTCGTTCTAATAGTTTTGTCCTAGTATTTCAGTTTCAAAGGAAAGTGTGATTAAACGGTTTCAGTACACACTACAAAAACGAGGAACATAGTATAGAATCTAAGTAAATAAATAAACCTAAGCCAAATCCGATTGACTATCGCAAGCATAGTCTTACAAAGAAGAATAACGGCCAGTTAACCCGAACACTGTGTAAAGTTAAATAATTATACGTAGTGACCGTCTGTCTGTGAATTATGTCTGTTAGCGATTTCTAAAAAAAAACCTTTGCATTTTACAGGACAACCTACTAATTAATAGAATAGAATCAAATTTATTTCAGGCTGCATAGATCGAACCGTTGGTGTGGAGATTTGTCGCAGATATGGTAATGCATATAATGCTAGTACTTAACTTAATTAAGACAAGCAAAGTAAACTGTAGCTAAAATAGTAACTAATACCACATTTCTTTATTACTTATAATAAAAAAAAACTTTACGGCAATTGGTTGAAGTATCGACGGAAGTAATTAAGCAAAAATAAAGTAAGTATCTGATAACGTCCTAGAAACCCGGCGAAGGGTTTATTACGGATATTGTCATAGCCACAATGGCTGTCAAGTCAATCGGTAACATATAAATATGACACAATTAGTTTATACCTCCGTCTATAATGTCCACGGCAAGCGATTTCGTGTCACTGATTTCATTGTATGTAAATATCCACAATGTAATTAACCTCTAGCAACAAAACAAATAATTAATCCTTAGTCCACAAAGTGTCAAAGTTAAGATACAGCGCAAAATCTAGGACACCTGTTTACCATATCTGCGACAAATCGCATACCAACGGTTCGAACTAATATCGTTTTAGAAATAATGATTTAAAATACTGGTCATAAATGCCAAAGGTGTTTAGCGGTCACTTCTCCTCCCGCCCACTATAGCAATAAAGTATTTTACAAGTGATACAAGAATTGCAATCGTACGCCGGATCTCCCGTTGCCTTAACCTTATAAATACTGCGCTATTTATTTCTGGAAATCTGTGTGCTCTCATCAATATCGGTTCAGTGTTGTTCTGGGAAGGTTTGTGGGGAAAATTGGTGGGGTATGTGATAGTCAAATGATTGGTAGACGAAAGAACAATCAATTGTCAAATAAGCTGAGAGTACAAAGATGTTCTTGTTATAATCGTAAGAAGTTTAAATGTAGTTTATAGGTTTTTTAATATTTGATCTCATATCCGCCTTTTTAAATATATATTTTGTTAAAATCTCTAGTCGTATTTAGCTGAAGAGAACCTTTATGCAGGATAATTTAATGATATTTAATTTACTGCGAGAATCGAAGTATAACTTCACATTCCACATTTATTAAAGCTTAGCCTTCACACCACCATGTATTTTATAAAATTAAAATATTATAAATTTGAATATATTCAAATAATCATCATTCCTCATTAGTTTCAGTCTCCAGTATAACCTTCAAAGTAACCGGTTAAATAATAAATTAGCCAGTAAAACACATACGCTTCTAACTCGGTCGTATATCAAGGTGCGCGTACGCAATGTACGGTAGCGACAAGGCGACAACGCGACAGCGCGCGCTCGTGTCGCGTGTCGCAGCGACATGTCGCTACCTTATACGACTATACGCAATGAATGGAGAATGTGCGTGCGCGCTTAAACGGAGTAAGGTGATGTAATTAGGAAAGTTGCGTTTGTTTTTTATTTTCGTCTAAGGGCGATGGCTTGTGTGAAAATAGGAACTGGTTAAAGCCTCCTTATAGTTGTGTTTTTTTTGCTAGAGAGTTCGATTTAGAGGAATAAATAAAAGAAACGATTTAATGCTTAACTGTTTGACGGGCCTGTTGGTGTAGTGGTTAGTAGCCCTGCTGACTGCTAAGCCGGAGGTCGTGGGTTCCATTCCCACCCAGAACAAACTTTGTGTGATGAGCATGATTGTTTGTTCTGTGTCTGGGTGTAATTTATCTATAATATGTATGTATTTATAAAGTATGTATATCAGTTGTCTGGTTACCATAACACAAGCTCTAAACAGAGCTTAACTTGGGATCAGATGACCGTGTGTGAGTTGTCCCAGTATATTTATTATTATTTATTTTTTAATTGAATTTTTTTGAAGTTAGACGATCCGCCTGTTGTTAAATGGTCGCCTTCGCATATAGACAGCTGCAATACCAGAGGTCTGACTGATACGGTGCCATCCCAGAAAAAAAAAATGATGTATTTTGTGCCTGTAACCGTAACACATCAACAATGCTTTTCTATGGTTAGGAAATCATCAAACCTCCCGCCCTGAGATCCAAAACCTACCCATGTTCCTTCGGTTGCCCTTTATGTTCCGGGGCCGCGGTAACTATTAGAACTATTCTTCAACCCATATCAGCAGTGCTTTGCGGAAGGAATTGGTGCGATGGTAGCGCTACACTGGACTTCGATCCTTCAATAAAGCTCCACTATTGGCAAAACTGGCTTGTTGTTTTGAAAGATGAAAATATTCATTTTGCTGTGTTTATTTTGTAAATAGGTAAAAAATTACAATTTTACACGGTCGATTTTTACGTCGGTGTTTCCTAGCTAGACTACTCTGAGAAGAAACATCCGAAACAAACTCAGAGGTCAAAGTCTATTTCAAAGTAGACACAATATTGTATTGGTCAATTATGAGAGGATCATGAAGGTTAATAACTGAAGTGACCTCTTGATGAGAGAAGCACACAGATTTGAGTGGACCTGTATTAAGTTAAAGTAAAACTGACTATCGTAACCCTAGAGACGTGACGTTAAAATTAATCAATCTTGGAATTTATACGCCGTTAACTGCAAGTGTAAAGTAAAAATTAAAACAACTACGGAAAATATTGATATCGCGACTGTAGCTAATAAAAGAGTTTATAATTTTGAAACGGCTGAACTGATTTTGATTGTTTAAAACCTTACGAGACAAACAGACTGACAGACACGCACACAAACTTATACCGCCCCCTGTTTTGCAAAATTAAAAAACATGACAAATGACAAATGACCACTCTGTTGACATTTTCCAATATCCATCCATACTAATATTATAAATAGGAAAGTGTGTCTGTCTGTCTGTCTGTATGTTTGTCTTTCTTTCACGGCAAAACGGAGCCACGAATTGACGTGATTTTTTAAGTGGAGATAGTTGAAGGGATGGAGAGTAAATGCTACTTTTTAGGGTTCCGTAGTCAACTAGGAACCCTTATAGTTTCGCCATGTCTGTCTGTCTGTCCGTCCGTCCTCGCTTAATCTCTGTGACCGTTAGCACTAGAAAGCTGAAATTTGGTACCAATATGTATATCAATCACGCCGACAAAGTGGTAAAATAAAAATTGGAAAAAAATATTTTATTAGGGTAGCCCCCCCTATATGTAAAGAGAGTGATTTTTTTTTAATTTCAACCCTTACCTGTGATATATTGTTGGATAGGTATTTAAAAATGAATAGGGGTTTACTAAAATTATTTTTTGATAAAGTCAATATTTTCGGAAATAATCGCTCCAAAAGGAAAAATCAAAGCGTCCCCCCCCGTCTAACTTTTGACCCGTAGGTTTAAAAAATATGAAAAAAATCTGGAAAGTAGAACTTTATAAGGACTTTCTAGGAAAATTATTTTGAACTTGATAGAAAGAACAGTTTTTGTACAAAAAAGACAAAAAGGTTGTACAAAATAATTTCTGCGTACTTAGTATGTCAACGAAACAAATAGCCTTTTTTTAAACTTATAAGTGGGAACACTTATTGTGACGGACCGGAAACTACGGAACTGTACGGAACCCTACATTGAGCGTGGCCCGACACGCTCTTGGCCGGTTTTTTTGTCTCTTTCTAACGCGAGCGAAGCCGCAGGCAAAAGCTAGTTGAGTCAATAATTTAATTTAAATGTCGTCACTAAGTGAAGCAGCACCAGTTAAAAGGCTTACCTAAAAATGTAGAGATTTTTGATAAATATTTTTAGTTCTATAAATCAAGGTTAATGTGCTATACAATAAATCTTACAGTGATAAATATTAAATAGACCATTAAGGGACACGGTCTTTGAACAAATCACCACAAACGGGCAACAACACGAATACTTCCATATTAAAAACATCAACGCGTGCGGGCACAATATCCTCTAACATATAACATATAAATATGGCATTTATATCTTTTTATTTATTTTTACTTTACTCACAAAACGTGTGTAAATGTAAAATATTATTATTATGTAAGAAAATATATAACTGTTTGCAAAAAAACCCTTGTTTTTTTAATTTGCAAAATACATAGATAGTAAGGCCTTTTTAAGACTGAGCATAATATATTTACTCTTTTTATCATATTATAAGTGAAGAAAGAGTGCAGGAAACTAAAAAAATATACTCGTACATTCGTATTTCGATTAATTAGTGTAATTATGAAATCAAGTAAACTTAATAAACCCAACATCTTTTCCAAACAACACTACACGCCTACGTTAATCTGAAACCTCCAGTTAAATCATTATAGGACGTGCCAATGCCTCTCGCCTCACTTGCTAACCGATAAGGCAATAAAACTCATTCACACGTTCGTCAATTTAATAGATGCCTTATTAAAAACTCAGTGCACGAATTGAATCGATTCACTTTACTCGCCCCGCGAATCGATTTATTCACCGATGTTCTCGATTCAAATTAATATTGGCAGTTGCGTTTACGCGCCAAGTACGTTTGATTTAAGTTCCAGTTTCAAATATTTAAATTTATTCGTGTTCCATTTTGGGAATGTTTATTTCCTATGTTAACTTCAGCGGTAGTATGAATTATGCCGAATAGATGTGTTTTTAATTGATTATTAATAGATTTAGTTAAGTACTGGTTTACTAAGAAATTCCAGTGTCTACTCCTACAGTAATTAAGTCAAGTGATACACGATACCTACCTGTAACGGTTTTATTTGTTCGATCACCCACATTTAATTGCTTTACTTATTTGTAGCATTGTATTAACATCTGTTAACCAATGTGGCAAAGGTATGGAATTTTAATTAATTTTAAGACCTAAAGATATGTTGATAGTCTAAGGAAATACAGTATCTTAATTCAAATAATTACATAATATTTAAATTAACTTAAACGGTATGGATTCAAGAGAAGATTAGACAAAACCGAACCACTTTTATTTAACCTTTTGCAAAAGAATGTTTAAGACCTTGGTGATGGTAGTAAATATACATACTGTAAATAAGTTGTATCCGGGACTAACTACAGCAGGAAAGAATAAACAAGGAATCACTGGATAATTGTCCTACTGTAGAGCAAAGGCTTCTATTCATGCACATGAGGTCCGTGCTTTAATCACCATGCTTGAACAAAGATTTTAGACCTACTTGCCTACTTCCATATAAAGACGATATTTAGATAAAACAGCCCGGATCGTACACTATGTTACGGACTTTTGTCTCTACAATATGCTAAGGTATTTCGATACAATCCATGTTTCACCAGACTTTAAATTACACATCGCATCCAAACCACAGTTGAAAAGGTTAATCTTATAAATAATATCTAATCTGGCTCAAAAACCGCCAATAAATCAGCTTATTTAGCCCACATCCACGTTCGACTGCAACATTCCATCCTATTAACATTTAACAATGTATGAGAAATAGTATCGGTTAGGCCACATAAGTACGCATGCGATTTATTTAGCAATTGAGTGTAGCCACTTAAAGGAATCACAGCGCGGAGAGGCAGCAAATTGAACAGGGTTGGCAATTACTGAAGACAATGCGTGCGTGAGAGTCGGGCGGCGGGCACGCAGCCCGCGAATTAGACTCGTTATCTGGACCGGGGTAATTAGGGAAGGTTTCCCACGCGCGAACCCTAACACTCGCAGGTGGACTTAGACTTGTTTTTGTTTCACCGTTCTGGTTCAATGGTTGGCATTTGTCACTGACGCCGTGGGCCGGTTGACGAGGAAGAAGAATGTTGGTACAAGGTTTAAGTGATCCTTTGGATTGTTAAGCAGTTTCATAATAATAATACTATTAATTTAATTTATCTCCTATATTAATTTACTTTTCTCTAAAATATTTAGTATCATGAAAGGCTTTTGAAGTTGGCCTAAAATATAGTTTACAGTAAGTTGTTCGATTTATAATTTGTATCTCACATATTATTATGCAATATTTTCACGAGCGCATGAAATTACAATAGAAGCACCATATTGGTGCGGAAAGCTCAAAAGCTATGTTAGGTGCGCAAGCGCAGGGCGTTACGCCCCCAGGCGGCTGATGAAGACATCACGCGGCACGCCAATTGATTAGTCGCGCAACGGTCGGCGATGTGAGCGGACGTGTTATTATGCGACGTTAGACACGCGTCCCCGTTACGGGGATGATGCCACAACGTATGAGAACGATGCTAATTCGACAAGTTTGCAATTTGCATACATTTTCGACGAACTACAACCGTTAAATACTGACATTGTTTTACAACAGTTTATGTTCACTAATTTAAGTCTAGACCAATATTTACAATATCCACGCTTTTAGGTCAGATTAATGTTTATTATAAAACGTTTCCGTTTAACTCACGGGTCAAACAAACCGGGTCCGCTTTAATCTGCATTTGATTCAGTTCATAATAGGCACTTAAAACCTATAAACGAATAAATGTCCAACTATAATTATATTATAATATAGAGCGGCGTTGGAATAAATTGCGATTCTCAGACAATTCTCAAACATAAAGAGCTTCTAAAACCCCATTTATTAAAGCTGTATTATAAAGTACGAAACTTAAACGCAAACAAGTGGGAACGTTCTAAGCAAAGATATAAACTCATTTAACTGGCCGAGGTAACAGTTCAATAGGGAATTATTGCTCGAATTACGAAGTCTAATCGATAGTCGCACGCATTCGCGGATAGCCATAGAAACTGCGTCAATCGAGTTTAGCGGGTACCTTTAGCGTATGTAATTAAGCCTTTAAGGATGCAATACATCCCATTGGCTGATAATTAAGGAGTTCAACAAACGAACAGTATTTCGCTGGCGACATTTAATACGATACGGAGATAAGAGAGAAGGTCGAGGAATACTACATTGTTGGTAATTGTCAGTTCTTAGGAACAACATGAATTAGTAGGACGCTCAAAATGTGGTATTAGTGAGCGTTTAGACGCCACTTAGGTCTAGGTAATGAACAGCCAATAATATAATGATGTTACCAGTATTTCAAGAAAGTGAGTGAAGACGTGTTTCGACACGTAGTTTAGTGAGAAAATGTAAACATGTTTATCTAATTTCTAAACAACACAAATTAGGATCAGTTTAGTCTGTACCCGGAGGAATTTGTAAAGTGTGAAAGCATTTGGCTTGTAATGTCTCTCACGTGATGAACAATACTTAAAGCAGTACTAGTATAGATGCATGTTTTATTGCTGTGCTTTCAGCCATATTGCAGCAATGTTAGGAAGTGTCTACACTGGCAATTGAATGCACTAATTCGCATCGTGTTTCAAATATGGCTAAAGTTAGTATCATGATTCCTCTTTCAAAACTACTGAACCGTTTTAGTCTATAGTCTAAGAAAGAACATTGGATAGTTGTAATCCCAAAAATCTAACGGGAACGGGAGCTATGCGGGTAAAACCAAGGGGGCAGCTAGTCTATATAATACACTATGAGCATGGTATATTGTGTCGGTATCCACAGTTCCCCAGGGATGGCCTTAAAACTTAGAAAAACTGGGTCCACTTTAAGGACTAGAAAAAAAATGTTTATTATGCAAGTAGGATTTTAAAATTATATATCATATTTTTTCTAACTGACTACCTCTGAAAGGAACTGCCGAAACAAACTCAAAGTCAAAGTCAAATCATTTATTTCCATTAGACTCAAAAAAGGCACTTTGAAACGTCATACTTATAAAACAAAAGTGAATCTACCGCCCATTCGGAAATGTTGTTACGTATGGAGAAGAATGGGCAAGAAACTCCATACTTACTCTTTTAAAATAATGTTGTTACAATATTATTATTTGTACATTGTTAAATGTGAAGAGAAGAATGTATATAATGTCAAAACCATTTCCGTCAAAAGAGTATATAAACATAATAAAAATTAAAATTAATTAGGAAATGGAAGCTAATCAAGTTCACGAACATTTAGAGTAACACATTTACAAATAAATTACCTTCCTCAAAAAATGAAAAATAATGTGTGAGCCAGCGCTTCCAACTATTAGAAAAAAGAATTGTGTCTAATTTACAATTGTAAAAGTAAAAGTAGTTAATCATTATCAGTTTTAATTAGCCACCAGTTTGGTTTTGTCTACACTGTCGATTAAATATCCTATGGAGCTGGACCAGCATGCTTCCAAGCATTTTTATCTTGAATGTAATCTTCCAATTTATAATATGCTTGTTGACATAATTTATTCTTAATATATGTTTTAAATTTCCTTTCATTTAGTTTTAATATATCACAAGGAATTTTGTTGTAACATTTAACACAGTACCCCATGAAAGATGTATTTACTTTGGACAGTCTAAAATATGGTTATATAACTCAAACGAAATTTATGGTAAATCCTTAAGTCGTTGCACTTAGGAATCAGCGCAATTTTTTTAAGGGTTCACTCATATGGAAGAAATGTGTGTGTTAAACGATCTTAAATGTTGTACGGTGTCACGGAACAAAGGTCTGACTCACACTTGGCCAATTTTTGTTGGAATTCGAATAATTCACACAGACAGTCAGCATGACCTGCGACTGAGATTTATGTTCATTAATTACATATCCAGACAAATTGCACAATAAATTAAACTTTAAATTAACAAGCAGAATTAAATAAACAAGCTTTTCCTTGAATTGCAGAGTAATAATATATTTAGCGCCTTTACTGTAATGTTTATTTTTATAAAATTGGCTAGTTTCAACCATTAACCAATAAATGTTAGACACAATTCCTATAAAACCTCTATTAATTTCAGCCTAATAAATTCGGTTCATTTTCAATTTGCTATAAAATTAGATTTTTAGTTGTTTTGAAATCAATAAATAAATAGTCAACTGAGTTGTTATTTTAGTGACGTCATAAATCGCCATTGCCATACAAAATCTATTGGAGAATGGCGTTTTGACAGCTCATAAAAAGTACGTCAGTTGATAATGGTGGAAACTACCGTATTGTAGTCAGTTGTTCCGGAAATGCGGAATCCATTTTGTTTTATACAAAAAATATTTATTTTGTATTACTATTAGTGATGACGTCGTGATGGCTCAGTGGTTAAGGCGCCCTGAAAATCCAAGTTTTAAACCAGGCAAGTAATATTTACCTATATTAAGAGTCACGGTTTACTTTGTACGACCACAGTACGATTTATTAAAAAACTAGATTATACTACAGATTGTCTTATAAAATATAATAAATCTCACTATAGCATTTTGGTTTGCTGGTAGAAAACTCAATTCTTTGTTAAGCTCGCCATTATACATAAGTTTTATTTTAGTTTTGCTTTAAGGTTGTATGTATTTTTTTATGAGCAATAAAGAACACTATTGTTTTTTTTTGTTATTAAATATTTTTCAAAAGATGTAGCTCAAGTACACTTCTCGATATAACAAAGTTCTCATACAAATAACGCTTAGCATACAAGAATGGGTGTAGCGTGTCTTATCCCATTTGCCATAGAACACCGCAGGCTCACCGCCTAAGGGCCCCAGCTAACGTAGGAAAACATCTCGGCTAAGCGTATTAATTGCTCACATAAATGATTTTAATGCGAGGCATTAGTCTGAACACTTAATAAAATTTTACGTTGTGCGTTCTTTTGCGGGGTGTGTTTTGAAGATATTTTAATTTAAATTATGTATAGAATCTGCAGTCCCTCGTGGTTTTATCTGCGTATTTGCTCATTGGTCCGCTTTTGAAGGTCATAACGCAAAAAAAAAGATTTTCATATATCTTTACTATTTTCTTTTATTTATTGTGAACCAACTGGTAGTTCTAGAGATTAGACCGTTTTAATAAACCAAAAATATAAAAAATCTGTTTTATAATATTAGTATGAGTTAAGTGATCTTAACAAGCAATTTCTTAACTACGTAAATGGAGAAGAAAAATTAGAAAATCTAGCTGCAATGTGATCTCAGCGACAATCAATGTAAAAAACTTATCACAAATGTGGACAAAATGGAGGGGTATTAGACTATAAAAGATACTTATTTAAATCTAGATACTTGATTTTGTTTATGCTATAGGATGTTAAAAGAAATAACAGACCATTCAGGTTTTAGAATTAGGTAAGGTCCAGTTTTTACTAATGCGGAGAAAAGAGCAGATGTGTCCTGCAACCAATCAACTTGCATCATTTTGACAGTTCAGCGCTTAGCTTCAGCACATACAATATCCTATTGGTTAATTACGACTTTACGAGACATCTCTTTTCACCGCTTTGGTGGAAACCGGGCCTAAGGCCGTATACAGAAAGAAAGCTGGAAACTTATAAGCGCTTACCGGCGCCTTAGACATGACGATGATTAAGCTAAAAAATATTTATTAAAGCTTGCAGCTGTAATTCAATAATAGTCAGCAATAAATAATAAACATTGTCGTTCACATCCTGGAAAGAGAACATAACGTTTTTATCACATAGGCAGGTAATTGACTTGCAATTAAGCTAACAAGACACATGACGTATCCTTGCTAGATAATCGTTCGGTCAATCACAAGTACAACTATAACTTAACATAAGTAATGTAGTAATGAGAAAACTACATAATAATGTGTATTACAGGTATGTATATAAAAATATCAGTAGATTGTTTTACTACTGTAGGACGAAGACTTCTTTTCGAAGAGAGAAGGTCGAATTGTCGTGCCATTATAAATAAATAAATAAAATAATAATTGATCACTTCGCTTGCTCAAGGTGGATTGGCGATTTTTGACTTTATTATTTACTAGTAAATTCTGATAGACCATGTCCTGTAAAATGATTACGGTCTTATTATCCGAAAAGATCTCGAAAAAAATAAACGTTATATTTTTCCCAATTTGAAAATTATTTGTTCGACTCTTAATTTGATCTGTTTCGGAATTTAGTGCGTCATTTAGTCAATTATTTTTATTTATTTAGATAAGTCAGAAAAAACAAACTGTACGTACGCAAGGTTACGTGAAATACGAAGGGAGAGGCCTTTGCCCAGGAGTGGAAAAGAATAGGCTAACAAAATAAATAATAAGTTCCGGGTTTCCTCACGATGTTATCAGCCATCAATATCAACAATATCGAAGATAAACTTAGAATGAAAATAAATGCACTGAAGAAGTCACATTGGTACTTTTTCGATAGTGAACTTCGTCCCCCATGAGCCGGGGTTGCGGAATAGTTCTAATAGTTACCGCGGGCCCCAAATATAAAAGGCAACCGAAGGAACAAGGGTGAGTCCTTACTTTGGTACTGTTCGTCAAGACGTTGGGCTCCTTAGTTTTTAGTTGAGCTAAACGATTACTGACAAATGCTTGCACTGTCTGGACAGGTCCACTCAAATCTGTGTCCTTCTCTCATCAGGAGAGTGCCTCAGACATTAACCTCCATGGTTCTCGCACATTTTTGACCAATACGATTGTATGGACTTTAAAAGAGACTTTGACCTCTGAGTTTGTTTCGGATGTTTCTTCTCAGAGCAGTCCAGCTACGATACACCGGCCCCATCGTTCGCTTAAAATAAATAATAAAAAAAAAACAAAATATTGACGTGTCAAAGTGTTATATATATAACCAATTTACAAAATAAATATGATTTTATGATTTTTTATGATTTTATGAGCTCTAGTCAATAGAAGTCTGGCATTTTCTCCCGCTCCACCCAGGGCGGGAGAAGTAACTTGAAGATTTCTCTTCCTAAAAAAATCGTCCCCCTAAGTAACCTTAGACACTGGACCATCACGTGCCACGTTTACAGAATTTAGCATAAAGACAAATTCCCTTGCAAAATGATTGGGTTTATTACATAAACAGTAATAATAAATAAGAACCAATCGGTATAAATTAAGTTCGGTCGACAGCCGCGTTTACACCGACGTTTGTGACTATTGAAACTAAATCATTTCAACGTGATCTAAGCATGGCTGTGCATTCAAATTCAAATTATAAAATCGGTTACGGTTTTGGTTGAACTTCCTTCAGATTTGTTACAAATAAACACAGCAATGGATAGTGGAGCTCAGAGGTCCCCAAACTTCTCATGTTTTTCTGTATTGAATAGACCGCGTGAGAGTCAGGCCCATCATTCTTCATGACTATTTACCATCCGTGCGAGCTAACATGGCACCTGGCTCGAATGAATGACATTTAAAGTAATGAGTGCAAAAAAGGAGATGTTCGACTTTGTGCTAACACCATGACAGGTATACACCAATTAAAAAATAATAAAAAATAGGAGACCCATAAAAATACTAACAAATTAATTTAAAGTAAAGAACTGCGCCTGAAAAATGATTTTTTTGATAGTTTTTACAAACTACTACGTTTACGTTACGTTTTACGTTTTTTTTACAAACTACTTAGAAACAAAGTTGTAAAAAAAATTACGTGCACGCCTGAAAATCTGTATTTTGCATTTTAGTTAAACTTGTGCCGTATATTGTAGTGATGCTAACGCAACTCGCAAGACGAGACCGGTGCGCCGCGCGGGGTCGCGGGGAAAGGTTTGTTTTCGAGCCAGGTGCCATGTTAGCTCGCACGGATAGTAACAGTCTATATAATTATGTAAGTACCTAATTTATGTAAAAAAAATAATTTATTTTGCTTTTTTGAAGATATGATGATGATGCCACCGCTATGCGGTCAGTCATCTTTTAGGCATCTGCAATAGTAGAGGCCTAAAAGATACGATGCCAACTCAGAGACAAAGGTGACATATTATAAATTAATGCCTAATGTGTGTAAACTGGAACACAGCAACGATGCTTTTCAGGAGAAATAAGATATTCTTCCCCTTCTCTTTAAACCATCGAACACACGTGATTAGAGAAACAATAGAAAGACAATAGCTTGGTCGTTGAAAAGTTAAAAGATCTCATGGAAATTTTTGATTTTCACTGACATGGGCTCTCTTTAGGGTCGATATAGCACACTTTGAGAACCATTGGTGTAGATAAATTTCGAAATCATACCCTGCGTGGATAAAACTAAATACAAATAACACCACTAATGAAGTTTGATTAAAAACTGATTTATTATTTTTAAATTATGTATCCGGCTACAAGCTTGTTTGTAGTTGTTAATTTATTTGATTTAGATATCAGGCTTTCAAGCTTGCCAGATCGATCAGATTCGATACGTAAGATATTGTATCGTAACGGCTATCTAGTTATTCAATTGTTCATTAAAAACATTTAATAACATGACAAAAAGCTGCCATTTGGCAATCATTTAATTGATAATTAATTAAATATCTGATTAAATCAATTTTAAGTTTTTTTTTTCAATTATGCCGTGTACTTACTGATTGCGTTTCATGATCGTAGGCAAAATGATAGATTATGATCTTAAATTTAAATTGTATGAAGGAGGTTGCGTGGGTACTTGCTAGATAGACCCCCCAGAGGATATTGCGTAGGGGGACCTATCCTTGATGACTGCATCATTAAGGGGTCATTACAAGGCATCGTGTAATAACTAAGGGCTTACGGATTCGATTTATCATTTTTGGAGGCAAAAATTGCGAAACATGTAACAATAGTTAAAATGACAGTATGTTACAATAGATAGGCGCTTGCAATATCTGCGTAAGAGTGAAAATAAGCCCGAGCTTTCATCGCAAATCCGGGAAATTGCTGACAGAGTTAATGAGAGAGGTGAATTGTGAAGAGAGGCATCCACCAACTTCCGAACTTACTAATCCGACTGCCTATCCCGGTAGGATGGTGCTTACGTAATTTGGAGTTAAATAGAGGATTTTTGAGCATTCTACCTCAGTGTGATTGTGGGACCCAGACCAAATTATGTCTCATAATTAGACCTAGGAAAATGAAAGGTGCAAGTTTAGAATTCCAACTGTCTATACACTTAACTATTTACGATCTGTACAGAGACTCTGACTGTATCTATTAAATATATCCAAGATGTAGTACATCAAGATAGATTTTTTTTTAATAACAGCTAAAATTAAGAATAATTTACACACTGCGTCATGTAAGTGACCAAGGACGTTACCAGTGAAACTGCACCAGGATATCAAAAATAAATGATACCAGCCCATTATGTCCCACTGCTGGGCAAAGGCCTATTCTAATACAGAGAAGGCACGAGCTTTGATCACCGCGCTTGCTCAAGGCGAATTGGCGATTTCGGACTTATATTCACTACAAGTCCAAGTTTCCTCACGATGTTTTCCTTCACCGATGTCTGTGATTTCCAAAATAAACCTTAGAAAGTACATATTATGAATTGAAAAAGTCACATTGGTACTTGCCTGGATTCGAACCCACAACCTCTTGCATGAGAAGCCTTAACCACTAGGCCATCATGACATTTTTTGCCCAAAATATTAGCAAAACAATAATTTTACACCAAGTAACGCAGCTCAATGCCAAACAAACCAAGGGCATCACACCAACAAATCTCCATACCACACATCAACATTGAACCGAAGCCAGAGGCCTCGTGTACCGGTAACACCAGATAATTACAACAATGTAATATAGAAAAGCAAATATAGTGCGCAGGCGCTATGACGTGTGACCGGAATGCTAACCGTAGGGCGCGGCGAGTCAAGGTAAGGGGTCAGAGAGAAAGGTACGCCTAATGTCTGTGTTAATTTCATACTAAACTTATTATTAATGTTATTTGCTATAATTTTGTTTTTTGCTTTGTCGTCGTGCTTTATATCGTATGTGGTTGTGGGTCCCGGGCTCCAATGTGACTTTTCCAATTCATATGAGTACATACGTCATATGAATTGAAAATGTCAAGCTTCTAAAGATTTTTTGACATCACTGATATCCCGTGTCTTGGAAAGCACTTAAATTTGTTGGTCCCGGTCCGGAAAACTTTGACAGTCGTCGTTACGGATAATCAGAAGCTGGTAAGTCTGTCCAGTAACTACAGAACTGGGGTTTGTGTAAAACCCTGGTATCCAGCTGGATCCAATTAGACTGGAAGCCAATATATGTAGTTGGGAAAATAATGATGTTATGGTTTTGGAGT
Source organism: Athetis lepigone (assembly GCA_033675125.1). NCBI lineage: Eukaryota > Metazoa > Arthropoda > Insecta > Lepidoptera > Noctuidae > Athetis > Athetis lepigone. Next base: position 5,151,770 of record CM066216.1, on the reverse strand, counting down.
GTCCGTGGAGATGATTGTTCTTCTTCATAGAGTGCAACCAACAATATAAAACTTCTCTAAATCTTTGACAACCGTTACGGGTGTATAATATTAGTCAGTCGTTTGTGGTAGTCTGAAGCCAGAGAGTTAAGACTATAAGTTTAGGGACCCAATAGGTCACACGAGGTCCTTAAACTTATAGTCTTATACCCAGGGTTGTAAAGGTCTGTTAGACAGTGGCTCCATGTGGAACCCTGGTATAAAGCTGGATCTAGTGAGACTGAAAGGAGACGCTAACATAGTAGAGAAAGTCTAGGAAGATGAAGAAGATGAAGAGTTACCTAAGATTTAAAACAACTAGTTTCAACTTTCCGACTAACCTACAGACTCTTTAACACAAAAATACCTGTAGATGGTTTAAATGAATTGAATAGTGGAACTTTCTTGTCGAGGACAAAACATGTGACGAGAGAAAAAGCTATTATGACATTGGGTAACCAAACCTAACAATTTGAAGATATAGATAATTCCAGTTAGTCTATTGTACGATATGATTACACTGCACATTAATATTTTACTACTAATTACATTTAACCTAAAATAGTGTTAAAACCGTGGATGGAACAAACAAATCAAGTTTTATGGTTAATAAAAACAGATTTATACCTTGTCTAGAAGTTAACCAAGTACCTCTGTATGTTCTATCCTAAGTAATTTTAATTGACATATCGGGACAAAAGTTTTGTATGTCATTCATCAATCACAGCCGGGGCTAATTCTGTGCCAAACTCATTAAAATCGAACCAGTAGTTTAGGCTCGGAGACGCAATAAACAAACACTTTATACTTTTATGCGGGTTCTATTCTCGCCCAGGAAAAATCTTTGTGTAATCAACTGTTTGTGTCTAACAAACATATATACGTGCCTATATATCGGTTGTCTAGTTACCATAGTAGAGTCTCGGCCTAGCATCTTCAGCTTTTAACAAGTGGCATTGTAGAATAAATAGTTGGCAGAATATAATAGATTGTTAAACGTATCGGGAAGACAAATGGTTTTTTTTTAGGATGGAAAATCATCAAATCACTTCTCCCGGAGCGAGAGAAGTGATTTGGGATGCGTCAGACTTTTACTGACTAAAACCCACCCTATTAGAACTATTCCGTTGGTTATAATAGTTACCGTAACCCTGGAACATAAAGGGCAACCGAAGGAACATGAGTGGGTCCTCCCGCCCCGCCCAGGACAGGAGAAGACATTTGATGATTACCCGCTCCCCATTTAGGCATTGGCCCTAGAGGCCCCGTCACGATGTCAAATTGCTTAGCGTAAGCTTATATCAATCCGTATGGGACTGGATTTAAAAATCTATTCTATTCCACCATCTATTCTGCAATGCCACTTGCCTAGAAGAGCAAAAGTGTGAGTTGTCCCAACTATTAAATAAAAAATAAAAATATTTATTTATTTATTAGAATTAACATTCTGCCCATTTAACATTCCGTTGATAGTCTCGCAACTCTGAGGACATAAACATTTTACAGGTACACCATAACCAATTAAGTTTGTTCATAGATTTTATTATTGCGGTAACTAATTAGTCAAGACGCTAATTGAGTTTAGTACTAAAATTTATATGACACGTTTCGATATTTTGTGCCAATCTAGAATAATTGGGAAGAATTTGAATCCGTCTTGAGTAATTACAATAAGGCAACATAATGGTCAATAAAATTGTAATTAAGCTAAAATAGAGCAAGATCTACTAACATTTCTGCTACAAAACTGAATTGCTGTATTTCTTTATGAATATTAAGGATGCCGATGTAATTATAGGCCCATGTAAAATTACAGCATTTTTTTGGACGGATACGTTCCTGTGAGGCTTTTGGTATTTCAGATACTTATATGCGGCGGCGGTGACTTCTTAACACCCGGCAGGCCGTCAGCAGGCTTGCCATTCAAAGAAAGGAAATTGACAATCCTTTGGATATCTTTAATTTGGCTCTGTGAAAATTTACTATTAGTTGACGTAATTAAGACTTCTTGTGCGTCCCACTGTATTTACAGTAGGTAGTTTAAATTTTACTGTAGTTGAAATTTATTTAATTTACCTAAATAATTAGTTGATAATAAGAAACGTTTGTTTCATTTCTTCTCAGGGGTTAGGAAATTCAGTTAGGAAATGGCGAATGCATCTAGTTTTCTATACTAATATTATAAAGAGGTAAAATTTGTAAGTTTGTAGGTTTGTAAGTTTGTATGTAGGGGGTAATCTCTGGAACTATTATAACGATTTGAAAAATTATTTCAGTGTTAGGTAGCCCATTTATCGAGGAATGCTATAGGCTATATACCATCACGCTACGACCCACGGGAGCGGAACAGTAACGAAAAATGCAGGTGAAACCGCAGGGGACAGCTAGTACAAAATAAAGACGAGTGAAAGTGAGCATAATGAACAATTTTATTATATCTAATTAGATTAATCAAAGGTCGAGTGTGCTAGCCCGTCTTGCTCTAAACCGGATGCCCCGTGATGAGCAACACCTAGGTGTAAATTCCGGCCAGTAACAGGTCATTTGACAGTAATAATTTAGTGTTGTCATCAATTTTATTACCAGCAGATTAATTTTATCATCGTCGACACTGCGCAGTGTTAGGCTGACCCATACAAGTCTTGGTAGGCGTGGCGATTGCCTACACCAATTACTAACCATATCATTACAGCTATTCGCAATGTCATTACTGAATATAAATCATTAAAATGTATTTTAAATTTTAATTTGTGCTGGCAATACCTAGCGAGAATTCATTAAGTTCAAGTCTATTATATTGTTACACGGCTGTCGTTGAAAATTTTAAAATTGTTACCGTTTAAGTAAATTGGATAATAAATTGTTTGTAGAAAATGGACGATTTATTGTTGTTATTTGTAACGTTTTAATTGGTATTTTCACAGTTGGTTAAACTAAGCTTTGAGATAAGATCTTGGTTACAGTTTAAATCGAGGTTTTGTAAGATATTTGTTAACTTATTGTTAAAACTTAACTAACTAGATTTCAATGTGAAAAAAAATGAGATACGTTTTGCAAATAACTTAGGTCGAGCAGGAAACCCGAAGTTTAATTTTAGAACGATTCTTCTAATTAATAATTCTTAGAAATTACGACAAAAATTAGTTAATAATCCCGTTGATTTGATTTTTGAGTTCATCCCAAAGATGATAGTTCAGTGGTTATATCGGCGCTATAATAACCTCTCATGCTGGTTGCTGATGTGGGTATAAAATTATGGATCAATGTAACTTTTTCAATTGATATGACTTTGTCAGTTTATCTAGACATCGGCGAAGGAAAACCTCATTAGAAAATCTGACGTAAAATAAATAAAATCAACAATCCGCCTAGAGCAAGCGTGATGATCAATGCTCGTGCCTTCTCTGTATGAGAAGAGGCTTTAACCCTGCAGTGGGATAAAAATAGGCTGTTATTATTATATTAGCACTTTACTACACTTATCATCTCCCTAGCCTTTATCCAACTATGTTGGGGTCAGCTTTCAGCCTTACCGGATTCAGCTGGATACCACTGTTTTACGTGAAGCGACTGCCTATCAGACCTCCACAACCCAGTAACTGGGCGACACGGTACCTCTTGGTTAGACTGGTCAGACTTTCCGGCTTACCCGTAACGACTGTCAAAGCTCAACGAATGACAACCGGGACCAACGGCTTTACCTGCTTTCCGAGGCACAGGATGTCAGTTTCGTCCAAGATAAACTTTAAAAAGTACATATGAATTGAAAAAGTCACATTGGTACTTGCCCGGATACGAACCCACAACCTCTTACACGAGAGGCGGGCGCCTTATCCACTGGGCCATCACGACACAGCACTTTACTACACTAACCCCATATAAACAAAATCATTTACAACAAACTAATTATTATTCAAAACTAAACTTAAAACAAAACTATTTCCCCCGTTTATGTGAACTCAAATTTAGATAGCTACATGTAAAGCTTAAAGTTCGCCAGCTGTTGACATTGTGCTTTGATCCACATTGAGACCAGTTTCAGCGGGCTATGGACCTTATGTATAGGCATGTAGCTTGCTATCTACGTGTGGGTAATGTTATGTTTGTATGTAAGTAAAGAGACATTTGTAGTTGCATCATATTGATGTGCATTATTTGGTGGTTGGGTCTGGCTTGGCTATGAATATGACATGCCGTAGCTCGTCGTGTGAAAAAACATATACCTATAAAAAAAGGTAAAGTAGGAATAAAAATAATATGGCTTTTTTATTACGCAATAGTTAGGTATGTACTATCGATAAATTGGAATCAAGACGTGACGAGTGACATTTTTAATAAATGTTTACGTGAATGTCGACCTTATTGTATTTGAATGTCTGTAGGAAAATAAGGTTATGATGAATCATGATGAATCCAATTTGTCGATAGTACGAACGTAGGTTCTTAGTACAAATTAGTCTTGTGTCATGCAATCGCTTGTGAAGTTTATATTAGTTATAGACTTTCATGCCCTATTTTACCCTTAATAAATACAATTTAGACTGTTATTAGTAAGTATACAATGCATTTACTGATTTAAAGGCTATCTTTGAGCTTTCAGCAGTAACGATAAGCTGCTTTTAATTATTTCTTTCCCATAAGATTTCACTTATATTTTTGAAAGACTAGACCGAGAAAGTTAAGGGGGGTGTAGAAAGAATATTAGTTAAACTAACCGATCCGTGAGGTTGGCTTCGTGGAAGCTTACTGTTGGCACCAATAAATCAGCTAAATATTAGTAAATTAACGTCTCAAGGCCTATATTCGAGTTGCTCGATTTTGACAGGAATGTATGTCTGGTCTGGATATAGACAACATACCAAGTCGCTGAAACGAGTACCGTCTTAACGACTAACTTTTGGAAACAATACCCAGGGTTGGGTGCATTCCTAACATTCCATAATTCTGGCATAAACTGTATCATATTCAACCATATAATTATCTATGCAAGCAACATGAAACAAAACACTGGACAAGCCGACAGACAGACAATATATATTGTCTTTATGATATTTAAATTACCAAGAATTAACATGTCAACATTGCGTGCAAACCCGACCTTAGATTAAAACCTATTTAGTATTATATGCTAGATTTATGGTACTATTTAATGGATAATCTGTGGACGGCATCCGTGGAACGGTTGCGTTCAAATTAAATGCTATAATTGTTTAATAGTATAATAACAAGATTAGGTGCGAGTAGGGTTGTAAACTGACGGTCACATACGATAAGTGACCGTCATTTATTAATAAATGACCGGTCACATTGGTCACTTATTGTCATATTGGTCAGATATATTAAATTAGTATTCTTTACTTGGTGTAACTATTATTTTCGTGAAATATTGAATGTCAGGCTAATTCAAAACTTTATGAATGTGAAATAATACCTACTGACTTTCTGAACCAACATTTAGTGTTATAAATACAGGCTACACTTTATGGAAATTTAAAACAAACGCTGAAACTGACTGATTCACTTTTTTTCACAGATTTAAAATATGACGTGTCTTTCTTTTCAATTTAGCCATACAACTATTCTAAAATTATTTGATTTCAAAACTATTTTATTAGGTACTAGCTATCGCCCGCGGCTTCGCCTGCGTGGATGTCGAACTTCTACCCACAATTTTAAACCTTTAAGGGTTGAATTTAAAAAAACCTTTCTTAGTGGCTATTTACTCTTCACAAAGAATAAACCCTCCAAGTTTCATGTCTGGTAGTCGTCTTACGACTCTCGACGCCTACGCCTGTGACGTGTCTCTGTCCGTGGCGTGAGGCTTGACGCTGCCTCACGCGCGTCACCGCCTCCTTCGCCAGCATGACTGCTTTGGAGAAGTAGTCACGGCTTCCTATTCAGTCTCGCCCCGGAGCACGGCCTGAACCAGGGCCGGGCGCGAGAGGTCACCGCCGCCGATCGCCTCTGCAAGGACACGGCGGTTGCCCGCCAATGCGGGGCACACCTTCACCTTATACTCCACCGTGACCTCCAGGCGGCCGTTGCAGTTGTGACACCCAGGCGTCGCTTCCGCCTGATTCCGACACAGGAACCTCCCAAAATGTCCGTGTCCGGTGAGGACCTGCTGCCGGCTATACGTGAGAGTACCGTGACGCTTCTCCAGCCATTCTTCAAAGTGGTGTGCCCAGCACTGGGTTGCAACAGTCGCAGTCTCCATTCCGCCATGAGATCCCGCCGGAGCTCAGTCCTCCCACTGCGATTAGCCGCAGCAGCGGAACCTCGCCCCGGCATTGCACTCCCACGCGCCACTGGTGCGTGTGTTCAAGGATTGTTGCCTCATCCTACGGCGGTATGCCGTCCGGCAAGAAGGCTCGCCACCTCGCAGGAGATCGTGCGGTGTCCCGCACCATCGGAATCGCCATGACCCTCTGGGATGCCCTCAGTAGCCGAGCAGGGGCCAAGGCCAGGTTGGGCGCTCACACTGGTGCCCCGTTGATCCTCGCATACCGCGTTATGTTAGGTTTTTGGTTACTGATCGGCTCCCGTAGCTCATGGTGCAATGTTATGTAGCACAATGTTATGTGTTATTCTCATGTATATGCAATGAATATCTTGCAAAGCCAACGGCTAGCCTTTTTACTTTCCGTTACTGCCCGTGCGTACCATCATTACATTGCTGCGGAGTAATTTTAAAAGTCTGTGATATCTCTAAAGATATTTTATTGAAATAAAATTATGTAAGCGGCAATTTTGTACAAAATAAAAAAATTGTATTGGATAACGTATTTATATTTATAAGGTTTAATACTATATTCATGAAAACACCCCCGCAAATCATGCATTATTTTAGATCTAATTTCATTGCCATAAAAATGGTCATAGTGATAGACATATGCTGTTGCGGACTTTTTTTTTAACTTTTTAAGAGGAACAATATTCTAGTACATAATTTTTGCGTAACTTCAACCATTTACGCAGCGCACACAACGGAATCTCTCAAAAGGAATATTTTTCTCCCCGTTTTTGTTACACTTTTCATTACTGCTCGGCTACTATGTGTCTTAGCGTTATGTAATGTAGCCTATAACCTGCCCACGAGTATGGATTATAATCGTACCAAGTTTGATTATAATCCTTTTAGTAGATTTTAATCCATGCGTGCTTATACAGACAGACAGACAAACAGACAAAAAAAATCTGATTGCATTTTTGGAATCAGTATCGATCGCCAATTATCCTCCAATATTAGTTTTGGATATATATTTCAATGTACAGAACTGACCTCTCTACAGTTAAGTATAATATTATAAGTATAGATTTTGATTTACTGTGTTAAAGATCGATGAATGACATTGTTAGCTTCGATGATTCTAAAACTTCCGTAGTTTTATAGAATAAAGTCTATTTATACACAAAAAAACGTTTCTGACGTTCCTGACAATAAATGACCATAAGTGACCGGTCACATTGGATAAATGTCCAATATGCTCGGTCAGATTAATCGGTCACATATAACCTGATGGTCACTTTACATCTCTAGGTGTGAGAACACCATTTTCGGTTAGTGCAAATCAGGTTCTATTATTTGCTTTTATAAGCTTATGCTGGTATTATTATAAAGCCAAGTTGTTTATGACTATTAAGTAATGGGGAACCAGATTAGTACCTGTAATAATTTCCTTATTTAGACTATGCTATTTCCACTTATATTATATTCTATTTATAGCTGTACAGTTACAAAAAAACAGTTAAAAGTATATATTGCATATGCTTATTAGGAATTATTAGATTCATTCTATATCTGGTTTATCTGTCTCAACTACGTTAGGATTAGTTTCCAGTCATTTTCATATTACATATAAACTTATACTTAATAAAAAATACAAAAAAACTTATGTACAATGTTCCAGTCTACCCATGATTCAGTTAAATATCTCTTTTGAAATGTCACTATAAGCACGTTATCATAATGCACAATCTTCGGGGTCTTTATTACCTTCAGATAATCTGATGTTTCTCATTATGAGATCACTATACAAGCTTTTTTATCTAGCTGGTTAGTTCAGCAGTAGAACTTCATTTTCTTGCTATATTAATTATTTAATCGGCATAAATTCCTACACAATGACAAAGGTCCGTAAAACTGTACAACTGGGGTACAAAACACCTACGATGTAAAGATATTGCGCAATTTGTGTATAAACTAATTTATTGCTTGTTTGCTGAAGTACTGACAACATTGCCCTAATAAGAGCTGGTATAAAGTTTATTGCCGGCCATTTTACACCTATGTTCGATACTATAAGTTCTAACAAGCGAAGTGACGTAAGGCTGTAAAATAATAAAATTGTTTAGGAAATTATATCTAATTGCTTGTTATTATTAAGGTATTCCTTCTTACTTGAATCACTATAAATTTAAATAAAGCTAGATATATTCAGAAGTGTATTTATTTCTAGATTACCTAACGAATTTAGATAGATGTATGGCAAATAATGAAGTAAAAATCATGTACTATCAACAAAAGTTAGGCATGCCCATTTATGAAAATTTTCCTGCGAACGCGCAGCAAGTGACAAACCACGCCCTTCTTTGCTCCGGCCAATTACTGTGTTTCAAATATAAGAAGTGCAATTTGACACTTCTAACCTACTGAAGAATAGGGATTGGGTTAAAAAAATCGATTACTACAATATCCGATTTATACGAGATATTGATTTCATTTCTTTGTAATTTATAATCGATTTAAGTTACAGATTTATTTATTTTATGACTGTAAATTTCTGAATTTTAGATGAAAAAAAATCTCAAATTCTCAATTGCCAGTGTTGCCAAATTAAAAGAAAAAAAAATTTTTTGTCAAGACTTGAGCACGAGCGATTTTGCTTACAAAAACTTATTATAATAACTGTATGTTTAATTTTAAATATGCTTTTTCGTTGACATTCAGAAATCATCAAAAATATATTTTAAACAATAAATGTCGCTTACATTGAAAACGATCGTTATTAGTAAGTTCGATTATTCGAGTATTTTTAACGATTATTGGTATACAAGTGAATTTGAAGAGTCACAACACTACGGTAAAGTACCTTACTACGTGACTTTGACACGACGTCGAGAAAAAATATTATTTATTGTCAACAATGGTTATATTGCTTTATTTGATTTTTTTTTTTATGTAAATTTAGTGATTAAGAATTGTGCAGTTCGTGATAAAATAAAAATAACTTTAAAATTACGTGGTTTTACGGAAGAAATAAATGTCAATTTTTGAGTTACGCATGTACAAAGTTGTGTCGTCATGAAAAGTATGAAACGTCAAATTGCACTTCTTATATTTGAAACATTGTAGAGACAATATGTGATTGTGTGAGTGCAGTGTGTGCGTGTCACAAAAAATAACAACAAACATTAGCCAGTGCGAATTTGCTACTCGCTCATTGTTCACGCCTCCCGTTGTCATTCCCGCCTCAATTTTACGTCCTGTTTATTTCTACCGGACTGATTGCCTGCCTAACTGTGACCCCTTGTTTTGTATATCGGACTGTGATCGTAGAACTCTTTTTGACTCTTGCTCTTATCCTGGACTTTGTGTATTGTGCCTACTGCCGCTTTATCATGACGACGCGAAACCTTAACCAAGAAGAAAGAAACGAAATTATTGTCTTGTATAGACATGGGCTGAATATATCACAAATTGCTGTGGAGTTGAATTTGCAAGTAAGTCATAGTTTTTTATTCAAAAACAAATAAACATAAATTCACTCCTCCCACCGAATAAAATGGTAATTGTTTTTTATTAATATTACAGGATAAATTAATTTTACAGAATACATAAAAAACTATTTTATGGAAATATTATTATCTAAGAATGGGTAGATCGCAAGTTAGACATTTATACGTCAAATCAAAGCATTTTTTTTACAATATTTTATATATTATAGTTTGATAAAATTAAGTTACTTACAAAAAAAACATTACTGTAATTAAAGGGCAGAAATTTAGTAAGTAATGCATCATAAACATTTTATTAGCGAGAATCGTAACGATTTCGTTGTTAATATTCATACATTAAAGTTTATTCATTTAAATAATGTTTTATAACCTTTCGCTTAGTATTCGTGTGAAACCTAAGCGATAGTGCATAGTAATATATTTTCCTTTAAAAATTTTAATTATTAGATACTGTAAATTAGTAAAATGATGTTATTTTATTACGCGAATGATTTAATGGTAAACATAGCTTACCGATTAGTTGGCAATCTCACAAGATCTCACAAAAAAAGGAAATTTTTAATCATTTCTTGTGGTATTGAAGTGTATTTAGATGTTTAGAGAATAATAATTGTTTTTTTACATAACTATTGAAATTAAGGTAGGCCGCCTAATAAATCTTATAAAAAAATGCGAAGAATCTTAAAAAAAATGCAAGAGTGTAATAAATGCTCTGACTACCGAATATGCAAACACAAAAATTATAGTATTGCCACATTACCATATTATTGAGTGGGGGCGTGAATTATTAATTTAAGCAAATTATTTGTGTATTTTTTTTTCTATGGGCCTCAGTTGCCTGACAATAAAGGTTTATATTATTAAGTACTGTTCCATGAAAGTATTTATAAAGTGTGTCGTTTGTGTCAATAAAGCTTTTTTTATTTTTATTTTTATTTTTAGTACTATACCAATATTTTCATTGTAGGCACAATTATATAAATCGCATTATTTCTGTATGTCATAAACAAAATTTGTCAAACATTCAATACTAAACTTTAAACTACTAACGAAATTTCTGACGTCGCTTCGTTTCATATAGGTAATAGATTTTTAAATATTTCTTACATGTTATAATATGTATTTTTTTTTGTGTGATTTAAATATATTATAGTCTGATGCAATATCGAAATATTCCTAAATGTATGAAAAAAAGTTAGTTCAACAGGTTTTTACAATCGAATGGTTGGTTCGGTAATAAAAAAAAATGATAAAATAATGACCCTTTGGTGGTGTTCGGGAAACAATGTATAAACACATCTTTTGTTTCAAAAGAAAATTCTAACTGCACATCAAAAATAACAAGTGTGCATGTAGTATACTTATTTTCGAAAAAAAAATTGGGCACCCCGAAGTAGGTTTTTATTGAGTCCGTTTTATTTATACAGACGGATGTAGAAGCCCTGCAAAGCGAGGCTCCGTCAATCTTTCCTTCCGTCCTTGATTAATTAATTTCGTTCATAAAAAATAGTGCTGCAAATGGTTGCTAATTTAGTTATATTTTGAGTTGATTATTATGCTGCGTCAGCAATTCCGATTGAATTTTGGATTAGTTTTTTAGCTCAAAAAGTTTTTTTTTTGTTATTTTCGTTTATATATATTATCATGCAAAATATTTAAGCTTAAAGACCTTATTGTAATCGTGTATAATGCAGTCATAAAGTTTGTTTTTTTCCTATCTTTTCAAAGACATTGTTTGGGACTTTTATGACCCTATAACAAATCTTTCAACATTTAAACAATGGCTTTTCGTCACCATTGTTTAAAACTGTGCTTGCGCTCTTAAGTAGTTTAAATAAAGCATACATTTGCTTAAAAGAGTTTCATACACGGATGGAATTTCCCACGTTTGTTTGTTGTTTACTAACCATAAAACAGATAAGACTGTTACTACGACCCAAAATAGATAATATTATTTAAAAACGTATGGGATATTTCTCATGAACTTAATCCTTTTGCACACAATATTTTATTATAGTTTTAATAAACTGCTTGTAGTGTATAATATAGGAAATATTAAGTTACAATATAACGCTAATCGTGATTTAATTTTTTTCAGAGGTCCACGGTTCGCCGTTGGTTGCGAAGATATGAAGACGAAGGGAGTATCCTCGAACGCGCTTGTGCACCTCGACTGCGGGCTATTAGTCAAAATCAATTTTATTAAGCAACATGATCAATACATCCTTCCCGCTCGCCAGATTTAAATTCCATTGAAAATTTATGGGGTTTAATGGTTCAGAAATGGGATAACAGGGCACAAAGAAATAAAAAAGCACTTGTAAGCCACTGCGAACAAGCTTGGGATTCGTTACAAGGTTCCAACTTGTGTGAAGTCCTTGTAAGGTCCATGCGTAACCGGTGTGATGCTGTAATAGATGCAGAAGGAGCAGCAACAAAATATTAAAACGTAAAATTTTGAACAGTATTACGGTGTAAACGGGTTTATATATTATCCTATATACAGGGTGGAAAGTTTTTATGGGCCCTGAAAGAAAATTACTTTAAATCTTTAATAGATTTTTTTTACATTCCTTTATTTTATAAAATAAATAAAAGTGCATTAAAATATTTTTGAAAATGTGTCACACCCGGGTATCGAACTGGCTTAAAATATAAAAAAACAACATTCTGTATTTTATTACATCAATCGATAGGGTCACTCATAAGGATCAAATCTTTCAAACAAACAGTAAATTAAATTAGAGCAAAACCATAAAATTTAACTTTTAAAATCTAAATTAATTTTTGTTTTTTTTTTTAATGAATAAAATTCTTCAGATTTATTGTTTTCCTTTAATTTAATGAACCATGTTTGTTACAAAAATTTCGTCCTTGACGTCTGTTGTCATAAAAATACAGGGCGTTATATATATTTTTTTTTAATTTTAGCCAGTTTGATTTTCGTGTGTGTCCGAGTGTGGATGCCATTTTATTTCTTTTCAAAAATAAAGGAATGTTTTCTTTAAGTAAAATTCTTTGACTTAACGATTTAAAGTAGTTCTCCTCCAGAGCACATTGAAACTTTTAACCCTGTGTATTTTAAAATACCTCTTAATTTTTATGGAAACTACTTTACACAAATTTATAACAGTAAAAAATGCAAAAAATATCGATAATATAAGTTTTTAAAGCAGTACTTATAAATAATCAAGAGAATTTAAAAAATATTTTTAATTCGAAACTACTAAAATTTTCAGATTACACATGTTTCTTTTTAATACAACTGGATACGATGATTCTAATTTATTTTTTTTATGATTGAAAAAAAACTAATTGTGTAATATTTAACCTATATGAAATCACCATACCTAATATCTAACCACCTACATCGTAACCATGTTGTGTAATTATATTCCTTAAACAATTAGATTTTTCAACAGAAAGATTTTGATTATTACAAAACCATGCTGTATATTAAACAATAAGGTTTTAATTCAAGTTGGTTCCAATTATCACTTTTTTTTGCGATTTTCCAATAATAATAAAGTATCAGACAAAACCATCCTGTATAATTGAATTATAGTTTAATTTTTTTATTCTTATGAGAAATATGAATAAAATTTTAATCTTTATCCCTACGCATTAAAAGATGAACAATTATGAAAATTGAAAACGAATTTGTTTTTAAATAATTACGAACTGGTTTAAGATATCACCTTTAAGCCCTTTTTTCTCATTTGTTTTATTATATCCGGTTGGATAGGTGGTCACCGATACCAAAATAAATTATAATTTATACAGTGAAGTTTGAGTAATCAAAATCATCTTGTATAACTGTGTAACATTACATAATATTTTTTTTTTTTTTTTGGTGAGTGTGAAATCATCCAATGACTGCTCCCGTCCTGGGTGCGACGGGAGGGCGTGTCAGACTCTTACTGACTAAAACCCACTCATGTTCCTTCGATTGCCCTTTATGTTCCAGGGTCACGGTAACCACTATAAACATTCCGCAACCCCGACATTACATAATAATCATATTTGTATACAGAATGGCTTGTATTGTAACTTTTTTTACCCTTTCACAATAATATATAATAGTGCCTGTTCAAACCACCCGGTTAAATTGCATTACACAGTTTGAAATAAATATAATTGTTATTTTCCCACGCCATAAAATATGACCATATTTTGGAGTGTAATTAAGTTTATTTTGATTCGATAATAAAACATTGCACAGTAAATAATGAGGTTCAAAGGTTCACTTTTAAGCCCTGTTGTTTTTTACAATCATTTTATTGTAATTAACTTACCAGAAGAGGTTCCTGCTCTTATATTCTGTATTATATGTTCCAGTAAACCATAATTTTTCAGGAGTGTTAACATAAAAAGTAATTCCTAAAAAAAGAAACTATTTATGTGCAGGTAAATGTTATGTGTTGTGTTTTTACTAATCTGTAAAAATTTGGTAATAAATTAATATCAGCATGTTATTATTAATATTGTCAACGATTTTGAATACGCCATGTTAAATCAGTACAACATAAATACTATAAGCAGAGACCGCATTGTAACACAGTCTCTACTTGTCGAATGTATTTATTCGTTCGTATATTCATGCATTTTACGTTTTCTTGTCTTGATTTTTTTTGAATGCATTCTAGTCATTTCTTAATATTAACAATAATGTTACCAGACGAAACACTTATTATTATGTTATTTTTTAGTTTATGTTATTATGTGTCTATGTGTTGTTAGTAATACTGAAAAGGTATATAATGTAATATATAAATAGAAACCAAAATATATGATTTACTTAACAATATTATCTTATGTTAATTGCAACATATTTTTATTGTTATTAGGAAATTGTGTTTAAAAAAATAAATGCTTTATAAGTTAATTCGTTGTTTTTCTACAAATGCCAATCCTTAAAATTATATTATATTTTATTTAACGCCCTAATAACCCTAAAAGAAATCTAATTCTGTAGAGATTTTGAAACAAAAAGCAAAAATGCTTAACACTTTATGACAAATAAAAAAAAACATGCCGTAAAAAATCTTCAACCCACGCCCGTGTTCGACATCTGTATAATAAAACATAGTAACTCTTTTATTATGCCCATACAATAATTGTCTGTTACCTGCTGTAATAACAGTCCCCCGCTTCGCTCACGTAAGTTCTTAATAATTGTACTAACCATCACAAAAATATTTTTTCTATTTGAACCAGTAGTTTGAGATTGGCTCATTCAACTAAGCAAACACAACCCTTCAGGTTTGTAATATTGGCTCCACTCCGGCAGCCAAATGGCATGCAGAGTTAAACGTAAAATAAACGAAATAACATTTTGCAAGAAAATAACATCAGAGTTAATAGAATAGATGGTTAGATGTAATCCCACTAATATTAAATGTGTTTTTTTTTATGTTTGTTCTGTTACACTTTCACACAAAAACTTAGAAACGATTTTTTATGAACTTTACTGTAAAATAGCCAGAATAACATATGGGCTATATGACGTCATGATTTGTCCCAGCGCACACCGCTAAAGGTGCAGCGGAGCGCATTTGAAGATAACAACTTAATATAAACCTTAACTACCTTGACACACGGTCAATAAAAGAATAAATTTGCACGCAGTGCTCGGAGCGCGCTCGAATATTGACCGTATGTTAAGGTATTTAAGGTTTATATTATATTATTGGCTACAAATGCGCTCCGCTGCGCATTCAGCGGTGTGTGCTGGTCCTAAGACCTATAGGAGCGAAGCTGTAATCTAAAACAACATAATGCGGGTGAGACCACGGAATACAGTTAGTTTATTACAGTTTAAATTAAGTTTATAATGTCTTAAAACATTTTTCCCAGGAATATAGCTAAATATTAAAATAAAGCAATACCAATAAAACATTTTGCCAAAAACAATCAGAATGTATAAATACGTAATTACTTATAGTTAACAATGATTCATAAAGCTTCTTACTAATAATCGCTGCATAAAGTTATGACAGGTTTATACGTCAAAAAATGTATGGTTACACAGGCTTTATTCATGACATAACTTTACACAGTGATTATTAGTAAGAGCAAAAAAGTTTACGCAGGCCGAGTAAGAATTACAAACACGCCACAAAACAAATGAATGAACCCTGCTAACAAGCACGTGCATAGTAGTGTGAGTGTTCACTTCTAAACTTCATTGTATGTCGTTGTGTAGACAAACACTATCATAATACGATTCCTATTGGTCGAAACTCAAGCTCCGCGCGATCGAGCCGAGAGCCGTGCTATGCGATTGTCGCCTTAGAGATGGGCAAGCGGAACTTTAGTCGATAGTACCTAAAGAAAAATTTAGAGAATTTACTTTGAAATTGAAGAAGAAGAAGATGAATAACTCCGTCTTCATATAGCTGCCTTTTTCGCAATATGCTAGAGCATTTTTGTTTAATATTTTTAATTAAACAAAAATGATCCCTTTTGTAGTCAAAATTATTGAGGATCTCTTAGTACGGGCAAAGGTTTGTCAAATTATGCAGAAGGATTAGCTGAATTATTTTTCAAGATTGCTTTTAGGTTAGGTACATTAAATAAGTTACATTTTAAAGTCGTAAAAAGTTTATCTTGGACCTCACTGAACCACATCGAGTAGGATCCTGGACTGAAATATAATTACAATCTCCATCATGAGTCTGAAATCGTCAGCGTGCCTTGCACAAGTTAAGCGATCAACGTAATCCTTTTCTAGATCAGAAGGGAATTGGCGTGCCCTTCATACTAGCCGGAAAACTCAGCAAGTAGGGCTCCAGTAAACAAGTATAAAGAATAAAAATATTATTTTATATTTTCATTTTTATATTTGTTTGAAATGTCAATAGTTTAGTTATTGAAGCAATGCCTCAGCGGCTTGCTGAGAACGAAATTTTACAAATCTGCTCGCTTGAAGTAATTTTAACCCCTAGGCCTGTAAAAGAGGGCTTTGCCCCAGGACAACACAGTTATTATCATTTTCATATTTTACCGTATCAGCTAACATAACACCTCTGATATCCAAAGGAATTCTATTCACTAAAACCGGCTAAGTTGTAATTCAGTTAGCCAAACAAAATGCTGTATTAGTCATATGGTCTATTGTCCGTAGCTGTCGGTCGCGCCGCTTTATCTTAATTGACTGCAATTTGATTTAGTGGCGCAACTGTTTGCAAACTTACATTTGCTATAAAACAACACGTATATACTAAACGAATTTATTGCCGAATATATTTTAACAACTGCATACATAACTTGGTATTTTAAGGCACGTGCCAATCTACTACAACGGTCCCAAAAAGACCTGTCACTCAAGTTTCAATCTTGTGTCGCTGTGGGTAAAGTTGCAGTTTGTTAGTGTTGTTTGAATTTATGAGGTTGTCAAAAGGCATTGTGTGAGCAACGCCTAAGGGGACAAGTTATGTCACACAGTTATTTCTTGTACAACACGTCTGGTAAGAAAGTAACAAGGATATAAGATCTGTATCGCGCCATATGAATTTGATTGAAGTTCAGGGGGCATACTATGATTTCGGACACCATAACGGATTTGAAACTACCGTCGATTGAATTTACTGGTATAATGCAATAATATTGCGTCAGCTCCTATCTTAGAACTTAGATTCGATTTTGGAACGCGATTCAACTGTCTTTTTCTGATTGGTCAAAGACGGCCATTTTAATTTCGCTTGACCGCTTCTAATTTGTGTTGATTGGCCATAGTAGGCCTCAAAAAGGTATGTCAGTATTATCAGTAAATGACTGAATAGAGTGTGCACAGTACGTTCGTTCCTTGATCTTTATCAGTGGAGTTGGTTTAGCAAATGAAACTTGTCAGCAAATAAATTTATCACGAGTGATACGATAAGATTTGTACCCCTGTTTATTAACTGTCTGTTCGCCGCATAATATACATATAAATGGAAACTGGTTTTGGAATATTTGATGATTCATTCATACATCAAAGCGCGTGAGAAATCAATCTGCTCTTCTCACTAAAATCTCACTCAGTGAAGTGAGTATGAAGTGAACTACCCATTGTATCTTTTTCAAAAATCGTTGAGATAATTAAAACAAATATGAAGGTCCTATACATGCATTCGCAATCTTTTACTTTTGCTTGAATGGAGTCCGCATGCAAATGCTTAAAAACCCTTGTTCCAGATCCAGATGGTCTGACAGTCATTCTAGCCAAAGGCAAAGGTATCATTATAGTATACACTCTATACACATACTAATGTGTGTAACCGAGTTGTTTATTAGGTAGTTGCTTCACGTAAAATACTGGTATTCAACTAAATCCGAGCAGACTGGAGGTGGAATTCAACATAGAAAGAAAATATTTGATTAGAATGAAAGTCGCCATCAACACAGAAAGAAAAAATCCGATTAGCCTGGAAGTCGACTATAACATAGTAGGAAGAGTCTAGCGAGATAGATAGGCTTGATGTTCTTGTTCAAATGCTCTATTAGCAGCTAATACTATAAGGAGTAACTTAGGCTTTAGAATTTTTTTCAATCATGTGGTATTTTCCAACTCACTCACGGAAGAAATCACAGCTAAACCCTAGTCACAGTTTAACGATCCCTAGTCACGCTTATAAAGATGCTGTGTTACGAATCTGTACCAGCATAAACAATGCATAACTATTACATCCTGGTAACAACTGAACCACGCGGAAGTATGTACATGACGTCACACAATGATATATGAGTGTCAGCAAGAAAACCTTTAATTGCGCTAATGGTAATGTTTATCGTTGCATCTTCTTCATTCCTAGTATTTTATCGGGTAATGTCAAGGGACTAATTACTTGGAGGTACTTTACTTCCTATATTTTACGGCCTGACGGACGGGCCTGTTGGTCTAGTAGTCAGTGACCCTGACTGCTAAGCCAGAGGTCGTGGGTTCGATTCCCACCCAGGACAAACTTTGTGTGATGAGCATAATTGTTTGTTCTGTGTTTGGGTGTTATTTATCTATAATATGTATGTACTTAAAAATTATATAAGTATGTATATCAGTTGTCTGATGATTACCATAACACAAGCTCTGCTTAGCTTGAGATCAGATAGCCGTGTGTAAGATGTCCCAGGATATTTATTATTATTTTCAATTTAATGTATGGTGACCGTTAGGCAAAGGTTTTCAAGCCATAGGTGCTCAAAGGGATGGAGCTAAGGTTGGCCATTGGTGCTCAAAGGGATGGAGCTAAGGTTGGCCATTGGAGTATGTTTCGAGGAGTCGCTGGAACAGGTCTATGACCAGCAGTGGGTCATTACTGCTATTACTTACTATACTATTACTTTTTTTCCCACCATATACAGCCTAAAGCCTCCCCCAAGTCCTTCCAAGTAGTTATTTCCGCATCTCTTCAAAACTCATACACAACATTTCTCCCTTCCATGGGGCCTAGCCTAATGTTACGTAGCCTATATTATTCCTTAGAAATCTGGTTATCATAATATAACGTAATTTTACTAATCCAACTGGTTGATACTAGCTCGCTAAATATACAATAAAATTCTTCAGATTTAAAAGATTAGGTATTGAAATTTTTTTTTTTGCCATTGTAAGCGAATATTATAAAGCTCATTTAACGAATAAATTCACGAAACCGAACGATCAAACTGACCTTTGCTACCCTAACTCGCAATCTATGACATCATCAACACAGGTGGATGCTAAACCTGATGTAACTCCTTAGTCACTATGAATCTAAGAAACTGAACATTTATAGATACTACTGTCGAACAATAATTCAATCAATACATACTCGTAATAAGGCCATGGTTGAACTTGGTTTGTCTTAAACCTTTAACATTTGCATCTGATATAAACGCATATTTTAATAAAGTTAATATGCATAAAATATGTAGTTATATAACATAAGGCTGGATTCTACTTCGTCAAAATTATTTAAGTGTTGGTGAAATTGCGGTGATGGTAGTCGTAAAGGCCTCTAATACACGAGGCTGCGGGATCTCAACCGGCTGGCTTATTACTTATGAAACAGCAATCAGCAATATTTGCGCAGTGATCGCGCGATCACCGCGCGATTAATCGCTTAACGTCAAAAAAATCGTATTATGTATTAATTGCTACGATGACGATAAAGTAGCAATCGCTGGAACTAATTAAATATCACCTTTAACAAAAAAAACTTAACTTTGCTCTTAAAAACCATACTAAATACGAAACCACCAAACGAAAAATTCATGTTTTAGTTAACTTATTGCTCCACAGAGGCAGCACTATCGCTAGATTGCTATTTGACTTGACGTATTTTGAATTGACGTTTGAGAAGCAAATATTGCGCAATTATCGCGATTGCTCGGCTTCTGCAAGATACGTAATCCCGGTGCCGGTAAGTATCAATGTGACTTTGACAATTAAACCTTCGAACACACGTGATTCGAGACGCAATAGAAAGACAATAGCAGCGCGTCAGCCGGATTTCGCTTGGTCGTCGAAAGGTTAATATGACTCTTTAAATGTATCGAGGACATCACTGATATCCTGTGACTCGGAAAGCATGTGGAGCCAGGTCTTTCAAAAATTTTATTGAAAAATATATATATATATTCCCACATTATTGCTATTAGACTTAGCTATACTACTATACTTGATATAGTAAAAGCTACTTCCCAACTACCTACAATCTTAACACATCACAGACAACATATAAATAAACACAGAAAAATGCACTCAATTATAAACCACTTAAGCTCAAAGCACAACAACACTCCGCTTGCAATATTTTTAATGCCCAGATCACTTTCCGCCATCTTGCTCGTTGCTTTCAAGTAATTCCACAAAGGGCACTATTTTTCACTAGCAGATAATGTCCTGGTCGAGACAGTTGAGCTAAAGGCCTGTCTTATTAGACTTTCGTTCGTTCTTCTAAAGACCACCTTGAGAGTAAGCTTTCTGTGATATGAGTCATGTTCCTCGGCCACACATTTGTTACTGTTTCAAATGTTCAGATTACATTAAAAAGTAGGCGTTTAAGTGTATCTTGGGGGTTAATGTGCAAAAAAGTTAAGTGTTCTATTTTGTACGTGTTTTCTTGTGTTAGTGAAATTTTCAGTCATTATTTTTATGTTCATAATAATATTTTTTAAACTTATCGGTGTATAAAGGGTTATAATCTCTATCATATTCGGAATCCATACTAATCCATACTCCATACTTAATATTATAAATGCGAAAGTAACTCTGTCTGTCTGTTACGCTTTGAATGAAATTTGGTACAGATATAGTCTGGGACCCGAGAAAGAACATAGGATAGTTTTCATCCAGGAAATCCCACAGGAACGGGAACTATTCCACGCGGACGAAGTCGCGGGCAGCAGCTAGTAGTAAATAAATTTTATGATAGTGCAGATAATAAATTCGAGTTCATAAGACTCGTTAAAATCAATTGGAGAGCTGAGCTGAGCTGAACAACCAGGCTCGGAATAAAATAAATAAAATGATGTTTCCATAGAAATATTTGTCCCTTGCAGAAATCAAATCTTGTTGAAATTTATGTAAGTAAGGTAGGCCGCTCACTAATGCTAGCTACATAGTACTCGTATCGAACATTTACGTCGACACAATTGTCGCCACAATTATTGCGCAACAATTGTTTGCTACAAATATATTGTATATGTGCGTGCCCGCAAACAGATATTTAGGGCGTTAAATATTTCGCGTTAAAATATGTCGCGTTTCAGATGTTGCGCCACAATTGTTGAGACACAAGTGCCTAAGTATTCGATACCGCAGAAGGATTTTAGCAAGACATATTTCTTATCTACACAATTTTCCATCTATGTTAAAATGACAAAAGTCAGTTAGTTCTAGTTCTTAAAGCATGATCCTTAATGAGTCTCTTCACCATACAGCTGATACAATACTAAATACAAGGTTTTGTTACAGTATTAGTGGTCTGTGAAGAGAATAGTTGGCACATTTCTCATGCATTTGTTACTATCTATTGTTACAACCATCACGGAACGGCTGACCATTTATTAATAGGACATATTTGGACAGCGAATGACGTGTAATAAATAAACTTATACAATTTAGAATTCGAACCGAAAATGTGTTAGTTACGGGGTATTGGCCGTGATTTAAAAGGTTTCGATTGGGTTTGTAATATTTAATATTGATCTAGACGGATTCAGTTTTTGTCTATAATAAGCCAGAAAATGTTTTGTGACTAAACATTTAGGGAAATAGATTAAGCAAAATTGTTGAGGGAAGATTCTAGAATACTTCTCTTCTTACTATCTTCTCGTCTTACTTAAGTCTATTTCCTTCCTAACGGCGATTGTCATGGTAGAATAGTGGACTAAGCCATCATAAGATCTGCTACCGAATCAGGCCCGAAATTGCGTCGTAAAATGCTTTTATCAGTCCATTATTTTTTCGAAATTTGCCTATTTTTTCGAGTTATTCGAGCCCCATGACCGTCTCACTACGCTAGGGTCGCGGAAGAGTTTTAATAAATAAATAAAATGAATAAATGAATAAATAAATGATTTATTTTTGTAAATAGGTAATAAATTACACTTTTACACATCATTTTTTTTTTCTTTTTAATCGAACGATGGGGCCGGTGTTTCCTGGCTGGACTACTCTGAGAAGAAACATCCGAAACAAACTCAGAGGTCATAGTCTCTTTTAAAGTCCATACAATATTGTATTGGTCAAAATACACACATGCTGAGCTGGACTCCCTTTTGGTGCAACCATGAGACGCACACCGAACCATTTTTTTTTATCATCATTTTCATTTTGTACATCTATTTCCTTCTTCATTTTTTGTTATTATTTCACTGTGGCATTTGGGTTTTTGTACGTAGTTTTTTAATTGTTTTTTTTTATTCATTGTTTCTTTTTTAGTGTTGTGTATGTCTTGTGAGTATGTACCAAATAAATGTATTATCTATCTATCTATCTATCTAAATATGCGAGGACCATGAAGGTAAACTGAAGGGATCTCTTGATGAGAGAAGCACACAGATTTGAGTGGACCTGTCCAAACAGTGCAAGCATTTGTCATAAGTCGTTAAGCTCAACTAAAAAACACGTAAGGAGCTCAACGTCTTGACGAACAATACCAAAGTAAGGACATTCGGGTAGGCCGCATTAAGTACTCAAACCGTCAGTCATTATAAAACATACTAGCAATCAAGCAACCCACATAGTCCTCACACTCACAATAAATATGATGTAAAAAATATATATATATAGGTACTCAGAAAAGTACATAAATGTCAAGTTCAATAATTACAATGTCAAACAGAATAAAAATTGGTGTACAAAATAACAAAACTTTAAGAAAGTACTTATAAATGTCAAATATTAAAATTTCAATGTCAATAAATATAAAAATGATAATTTTAACAAATGTCAATATTGGCCTATGTTAATGATTGAAGCAGCTCAATTCCAAGCATTTGAGTCCTCAATATACTCTTTAACAGAATAGAAAGCACTCCGGCATAATTTACGTTTTATAAATAATTTAAATTTGGTAATGCTAAGTTCCTGAATCTGGCTAGGAAGTTTATTATAAATTGACATTTAAACGAACCACCTATTTTTTTAAGCCTAGTTGAAGGAACAATATATTTGTCCTTGTTTCTTGTGTTAATATTGTGGATATCACTGTATTTTTTAAAGTGATCAATATTTTTATGTGCATACAACAGATTTTCATATACATATTGACAGGGCACAGTCATAATATTAATCTCTTTAAATTTGTCTCTGAGGGAGTGTCGGGGACTTAATTTATAAATAGAACGAATAGCCCTTTTTTGTAAAACAAAAATTGTTTGAATATCGGCGGCATTTCCCCACAATAGAATTCCGTACGACATCAAACTATGAAAATAGCTGAAGTAAACTAAACGGGCTGTTTCCAAATCCGTTAAACCACGAATTTTCCGAACGGCGTATGCTGCGGAGCTGAGTTTTTTAGTCAATTTATTTATATGGGGGCCCCACTGAAGTTTGGCATCTAGTGTTATGCCTAAAAATACGGTGGAACCGTCTGGTCTCAGTTCTTCTCCCTTTAATAAAACACAAGTATCTACCTTTGCGACATTTGGTAACGTAAACTTAATTAGTTTTCTTTTCATTGAGAAGTAAATTATTTACATTAAACCAATTAACTATTGTAGCGAGAGCACTACTTATATCATCAGTTATCAGTTGCTGACGTTTAAGTTTAAATAAAAGTGAAGCATCGTCTGCAAACAGTACTACGTCATGTTTATCTTTAATGAGATAAGGCAAATCGTTAATGTAAATAAGGAACAAGAAAGGACCAAGAATTGAGCCCTGGGGCACGCCCATTCTTACTACAGAGCCGGGTGATCTTTCACCGTTAACGTCGACTCTTTGAATCCTATCACTCAGGTATGAGGTGAGAAGATCCAGAGAGGAGGCCCGGATTCCATAGTAGTGCAGTTTCCTGATTAAAGTTTCATGAAGAACGCAATCAAATGCCTTGGACAAATCATAAAAAATGCCCAATGCATCGAATTTGTCTTCCCATGCATCATAAATATGCCCTAAGAGTTCAACACCTGCATCGGTGGTTGAACGACCCCTTGTAAATCCAAACTGTTTTTTATGCAATAACTCCAATTTGTTAAAATAAAACTGCATTTGATTTAAAATTAATTTTTCAAAGATTTTACTAAAGGTAGGTAGCACTGAAATTGGTCTATAATTACTGGGGTCAGATGTGCTACCTGATTTAAACAATGGTATTATTTTGCTGTATTTCATTAAATCAGGAAACTCACCACTATCGATACAGTTATTAAAAATATTGGCTAAAGTAGGCGCTACAATATTTATAATAGACTTGACAAGTTCTACAGAATTACCCCATAGATCTGCAGTCTTTTTAATATTTAATGTATGAAAGACTTTAATGACATTTCTGCAAGTAACATGTTCAAAACAAAATTCAGAATCACAGGCCGGCACATTTTCTTTAAGCAAAGATTCTGCAGCTGCAGGTGATGAATTTAAAGATTTAGTAGTCGAAACGGGAATCTCTGCAAAAAATGTTTCAAAAGACGCGGCTACATTTGAATCTGATTTAATTATATTATCATCAATCATTAAGCAATAATCACTAATTCGGTTATTAGACTTACCCGTTTCGCTATTAATAATATTCCATGTCGTTTTTATTATATTATTACTATTTTTTATTTTTGAACTCAAATAGCGTGACTTGGCCATGTAACAGACAATGTGGCTTGGCCATGTAACAGTGACTTGGCCATGTAACAAAGAATAGTTACTGTAGCCCCGGAACATAAAGGGGCAACCAAAGGAACATTGGTGAGTTTTAGCAAGTAAAAGTGTGACACGGGCGGGGCGGGATCCCTCCCCGCCCAAGGCGGGAGAAGTCTTTTGATGATTTCCCATTCATAAAAAAACCGTATCACTACAGAGTCAATGTCTCTTTTCATAAAGATTTTATGAAAAATAAAAACTTATCCAGATTTCTTTACTGAATTAAAAGATGGACTTGAAATAGCCATATTAACCTTTTGATTTACGGCATTGGGCATCCTACCTAAGTTCTAAAGCCTGTATGGGTGGGCAAGTATACATGAGCATAGCGAAATTGCAAGCTTCGATTACGAGATTTGCAGCCAATTTTGACCAAACGTATGTAAGTATCCGACAACAAGACATAATTCCCTTACCTAATCCATATTACATCAGCTGCATATTGCTTAGATGTGCAATACTAATATTATAACGGCAAAAGCAGCTACGTCTGTCGGTATGTTGCACTTTCACGGCTAAACTACTGTACCGATCTTGAAGATCTTATGTTAGACCTCAAGTTTAGTCGAGCGATATGTATGAGTAAGCTTGAAGTATAAGAAAAGACTTAACCTTCGAACACACGTAATTCGAGACACAATAGAAAGACAATAGCAGCCCGACAGTCGGCTGTCGCTTAGTCGTTGAAAGGTAAAGTAAGTAAGATTTTTTAGGCGTTTTGCCAGATTCCGCAACTATTGCCAACGAAGTCGCAAGTAAAAGTTAGTATTACTTTATAACTAGGTATCTACACAGGACGTAACATGTTTCAAATATGCCTATTAAGAGTATTAGCCATTATTGAGCATATAATAGCGTAAGGAAGTCTTTGAAGCGGCTCATCAGACTAATTTAGGAAAATAAAGGGCCGTACGTTTTGAGAGAGAGGTAAATTAAGTTACTTAGGTATATTGGACGTGATTACAGTAATGATGTATCTACGGTATCTATATTTCTATAGGTATGTCGGTTTGGTACTTATTGGCTGGCTCGTGGGTCCAGGATTCAATTTCTAGGTAGTTGGAGTCAAATAAGAATTTAACAGTTGAATGAGTCTGTCATTTTCAAAGTTTATCCAAGAGCGGAGTCACAGGCAATAGCTACTGCACAATCAAAAAATCGACAACTTTAGCAGGTGATTTAAACTGTACAATTTAATAACATACTCCAAATTCTTCTACCCCGGACCTGCCAGCATTTAATTACTGTGTGACCAAGAAATAAAAGCTTTTAACATTACGCAACTGGCCAAAATAAAAGGCCCAACAAAAAACACCGTCCAAATTGGTCTATTGATCGAAGTCTCTTTAACCGGTGTCTCCTGTACGTTGACAATGGACAGCTAAAAGCATTCTCAAGGATAAGCTGAGGTTATTGTGTAGTTTGTCGCCCAGATCGGTCGGCGATGCGTATCTAACGCTTACTTATGTTATAACCGCTTTACCAATTAGACTAATGAATTTAGGGCTGTGTTTGTGATGAAGATATTTTTGGTGTTCCTTTTAGATCCGGTTTGATTTTGTACTACTTCTGGTTTCTGTAGAGTAATTGAACTGTGGTCTGAATTATAATTTGCCAGAAATTCATAAAAAGTTTTTAAGGTTTTTGTTGTTTGCCTCTCGAAGAGACTAGATTTGACCTTCTGTTTTTGAAAGATTATGGCACTCCTCATTACCTTCCTGCCCCTATCCTACTTTACTTAGGTTTGGTGTAACACGTTTTTCTTTTCCAAATCAGGTCAATCGTTATGCTCATTCTCATTTCAATCACTCTTTTCTCCTTCATATCAATTTTCACAACTTACATCCATCTTTTTTTCAGTGATGTCTAGACAAATATTTCTCTTTAACTCAATTTCAATGTTATGGCGGCTGTAGACTCTCGTCAAGGTAAAGGTAAACATGGTAGCTCTCGGCTCATTAGGATGCCTAGGGCTTGTTCACCCATTCTCGCTTCTGTTACGGTTTTTTTGCCCACGCCGCATTGTTGTACACTACCGCGTGCTTCAGTGTTCACAGCGAGCAATGCTAATGCATAATCTCTCGGTGATCAAGATGGTAAGCACTCGCTTAGGGTTTCTGCCTCTTGGACGAGTGCTCTTGGAGAAACTTGACGACAGTACTCGTCCGAAAGTCAGAATTTGGTCAAAAGAATCAGAATTTGGCCATGAAAAAGTAGTGCAAGTATGATAAATTAGGCTGATCAGTCAAAGTTAGATAGTTTGTTATGGCAGTCTATAGTTGAACTTACCGACCAACTAGACGAAAATTTTAAAGAGCAAGTACTTGAAATAAATGTTATAACTTAAACTTTGTATTTAACTTTATGAATGATCATTTTGGTGTCATTTCTAGGTAGGTAAAGTGTATGTATGTACTTGTACATAGGCTTCTTAACAATTTATCTGACAGCCCTACACAATGCTAGGAGTTCAACTACTTTCAAATCGACACAAATCGATGTATCGATTGAGAATTCGTTATCTGGTTCACTACTACCCAGATTAATGAATAGAATCGAATAACTTACAAGGGGATCTGAATAATCGACACGATGTAATCAGATCGCTATCTGTTTTGTAGATTTATAAGGATCTGCCGTTTTCCGCTTACGTACAAACGATTTCTTATCGGCCTATCGTTGCAACCATTTATAAATTGTTTGATCTTGTGTCTGTTCTATACAAATAGAGGACTAGATCTGTCTGAACTAGAATCTTAATGGTTTTATGGCGTATTAAAATTGTGCGTACGCAGTAAGTAGGTGGGTTAGTCTAATTGGGTAAGTGAGGCAGTTTTGAACACAACTGAAGTTTAATACTTGGTGCAGTGAGGCTCTTAAGAAGTCCATGAGATAGTTCTTGTGAGCGTTAGGAGCGTTTCAGGAGCTCTCCGGTTTAAAATTTTGTATAGTATATAAATAAATAGATTAACTAAAGCCGTGTTCAATAATTTTCAGACTCTTGAGCACAGACATGTGCCTAAAAATTCAAATATTCCTTTCAGAACAATAACCGTGACTTAAAAAAATCTTGTAAAGATTTTCAAAATACACGTAAGCAACTTTTACGTAAAACGTCATAGCAGCTTCCAAGTGAATTACGCTTGAAAAATTCAATAAAACAACATAACTGAAATATAAACAACGATCGTTCGTTAGCGAGATGTTCAACCTTTCTTGTGTCTAGGACGTGGAACCACGCAAGACACAATGCTTTTCTAATTGTGTCTGTATTTAAGGCATTTAATGGGTTAAGGTTAAATTACAACGTGTGGTTACCTTGATCCTTAATAGCGGCGACTGCATGAGGCACTCCAATCCAAGGGCTGGGCAGGTCCAGGAATACCGCATCAGCTTTACCATTCAACTCCTCACCAAAGCCGTCTGTCAGGACATCTCTGTGTTTGGCCTAAAATATTTTAGGATAGGTTAGCTTAGCAAAGAGGTTATAGTAAAGTGCTAACATAATTCAAACTGGAATCACAAATTAATAACCGAATTTTGGTCAGGGTAGCCGGCTTTGGAGACTGCTCATTCATAATTCAAACTAGAATAAAAAAAAAACCGAATTTCGGCCAGGGCAGCCCGAAGGCCAAAGTCTGAACGCTCGGCAAATTGTCAGAGGAAGGAGATTAGGCGAGGGAACCGCTTTACGCGGCACGGGGGCGTAAAATCAACCACTAACTTATATGCATCAATTTGGTGCTGAACTTGTGATGTAAAAACGCAATGAATTTTTTTTTGGTTCTAGGGGGTCATTTCTCCTCCGCCGTTTTTTCATTCAACGGCGCCCCTTATAGTACTCAGAAAATTTAAAAATATTATCTAATGAATAGTAATCGCGATTTGACATTATATTATTTTGTTTCATAAAGTTGCAATTTATACTTCAGTAAAGAAAAGTTATCAGACTAAAAAAACGGCCCCTTAATG
>CM066216.1:1653298-1709492 GCA_033675125.1 Athetis lepigone | reverse complement strand
CACCGTATGCTACACCGTGTCACGCAGGCGTCACTTCCGCCCGAATCCGACATAGGAACTCCCGAAATGTCCGTGTGCGGTGAGGAGGATCATCATCTCCTAGCCTTTTCTAACTATGTTGGGGTCGGCTTACAGCGAACCGGATTCAGCTGGATACCAGTGTTTTACGTGAAGCGTCTGCCTATCAGACCTCCACAACCCAGTAACTGGGCGACGATACCCTTTGGTTCGACTGGTCAGACTTTCTGGCTTCTGAATACCCCTAGCGTCAAAGTTCTACGAATGACAACCGGGGCTTAACATGCTTCTCGAGGCACGGGACGTCAGTGATGTCCAAGATAAATATAGAAAGTACATATGAATTGAAAAAGTCACATTGGTACTTGCCCGGATTCGAACCCGTAACCTGTTACACGCGCCTTTATGACGACCCAGATGTTTTATTCTGATGTATAAGCTACGAATATCTAGCAAAACCATCGGCCAATATTCTTTATTGTACACCAATAGGACAAAAACAGTAAAGGAAAATACAAACAAATATGCAAGAGTACAATTGGCGGCCTTTTTTCGCTAAAAAGCAGTTTTTATTACATACTATCATTTATATTGCTTGTTGCGGAGTAATTTTAAAACTGTGAATATCTTCAAAGGTATTTTTTTAAATTATAAATGATTTCCGCACTATGAAAATTACGCTAGGGGCATTTTGCGTTTTAGTAATTTTATATTATCTCCGGAACTATATGACCAATTGACATACTGTAAATGGCAAATCTTATCTGTATGATGTCCTTGTGATACTGAAATATTTTATTTTCATAAGAATTAATATTATGTTGCTCAAATAATCAACCAAACGTAAGTATGCCGAAAAATCTTTTTTTTAATGCAATAAAAGAAGTATAAAAGATAAAATATAAAAGATAGAGATATGGTATCGCGGACTTTTTTGTAGAAATAATTAAGACAAACCAAGTTGCCATATATTGTTTTTAATTTTAAGGAACTGTTTAGGCAGCGCACGCAAATAATTCTGTTTTATGAGGTAATTTTTTCCGACTTGCTAGACAAAAGTTGCGATAGCTCGGTTAATATACATGTTATAAAAATAATTTATAGCCTATAGCACTCAGGAATAATGTAGCTTTCTGCCAGTGAAAAATTTTTTGGAATTGGTTCATTAGTTCCAGAGATTACCCCAAACATACAAACTTACAAACATACAAACTTACAAACTTACAAATTTTACCTCTTTATAATATTAGTATAGATTTCGATGGCCCAATTTATAAATTCGTAAAAATAATTTTATAAAAAGACCAAAGTTTTGTATCGTTATAGTTTGTGTTTAAGAGAAAATTTAAAATAAGTGCTGGTCTTCTATAATTAAAATGTTATAATTTTGTAAACACTTTTACACGTCAGTATAATGAATTTCTTAATTTTAGACTACTCTGAGAAAATACACCCGAAACAAACACAGAATTCAAATTGTCTTTTAAAGTCTATACATTTTTATTGGTAAAAAAATGCGAGAACCAATAACACCACGCTCATGCGTATTGTTATAGAGCCTTATTTTTTAGGGTTCCGTAGTCAACTAGGAACCCTTATAGTTTCGCCATGTCTGTCTGTCTGTCCGTCCGTCCTCGCTTAATCTCTGTGACCGTTAGCACTAGAAAGCTGAAATTTGGTACCAATATGTATATCAACCACGCCGACAAAGTGGTAAAATAAAAATTGGAATAAAATGTTTTATTAGGGTAGCCCCTGGAAGTGTTTTTTTTTTTCAATTTCAACCCTGACGTGTGATATATTGTTGGATAGGTATTTAAAAATGAAAAGGGGTTTACTAAAATCAGTTTTTGATAATGTCAATAATATCGGAAATAATCGCTCCAAAAGGAAAAATTAAAGCGTCCCCCGCCTCTAACTTTTGACTCGTAGGTTTAAAAAAATATGAAAAAAATTTGGAAAGTAGCACTTTATAAGTACTTTCTAGGAAAATTATTTTGAACTTGATAGAAAGAACAGTTTTTGTACAAAAAAGACAAAAAGGTTGTACAAAATAATTTCTGCGTACTTAGTATGGCAACGTAACAAACAACCTTTTTTTTAAACTTATAAGTGGGAACACTTATTGTGACGGACGGGAAACTACGGAATTCTTCATTGAGCGTGGCCCGACACGCTCTTGGCCGGTTTTTTTTAATCAGGCCAGTCGGTTCTGAATGAAGCGAGCGTTCAAACAAACAAACTGTTCAGTTTTGTAATATCTTATAAAGTTCTCGTGTCACAATGTTAGTTACCTTACTCCTCCGAAACGGCTTTACCGATTTTTACCAAATTTTATATGCATATTCAGTAGGTCTGAGAATCGGCTACCATCTAAGTGATAAGGGTTATTGTTCACTCTTAACATTTTTAACGCGGGTGAAACCGCGGGAGGCAGCTAGTATTAGTATAGATTGTCTATGATGTGTTGTATTACCTACGTTTCAATGTGTTTAAATGGTCACTTCCTTTACTTTTAACTCCTATTCATAGAACACATAAACATTCATGTTTAACGTTTCCAATATATCATAGAGAAGGTTCCATGAAAGCTTGTTAATATTCTAGACCAATTTATTATTAACCGAAGGCCTGAATGACCTATCATATAAGCCTATCCTTGAACTAAACGACCCACTGTCAAATAAATAATATACATCGGTTTCAAAGGGCAAAGCTATTTAGAATATTGTTTTGGTATATACATGTTGAACTATGTCAATATTTTGATGATAGTGGCGGTAATAACGATAGGGATAACTATAGTACTGCTACTGTATTTAATTAAAGGGCTTGTTGGTCGAGTGCTTAGTGACCCTGACCGTAAGCCGGAGGTCGTGGGTTCAATTTTTACTCAGGACAAACTTTGTATGATGTGCATGATTGTTTATTCTATGTCTAGGTGTAATTAATCTATAATATTATGTACTTTTTTTTTTTATTTATAAAACAATGACTCGGAATTTGAGATACTAGACCTCTCCAATATATAATGTGTCTATTAATAACAATTAATGTACATTTTTGTGAGGAACTCCTTATTTGCGCTTTGTCTGGGCAATTCTCTTTATTTTTTTTTTTAAACTGACAGCGAGCTACAAATTTAAGATAGGTTGAGTAACAAAAAAATGGCCAATTAAAAGTTTGACAAATAAAACTGAGTGACTGCTTATCAGAGCTCCACAACCCTGATCACGTTGTTACCAAGTGGCGCGTAAAAGTTGTTACATAAAGAAATATTCTGGGATAACAAACCATATTTGTACGCGAAACGGCATAATATTTGGATCATAATAGATAATGACATATAACAACTATGTACAATGTTCTGACCAATAAGGAGTACTTTCTATTCCGTCTCCTCATCTGTTCCCAAACGAGGAACCTAACCTAACTTACTGTGGTAACATATAAATAAATTTATATTATAAATAAATAAATTATACCATGAAATCAAGAATTGTATATCGGGAAACTATATATGGTAATAATACCTCCCATCTTCGCACCCCGACATATTTAAACACAAGCAAAGAATCTTTTACTCTAGACCTAATTTACACACTTTATATTCGTATTCTACAAAAACAAGCAACAAACCCCGAGAGAAATCTACCTCGTACTTATAAAAAACAGTTTTCTACGCTTCGTTGAAAACGGCCAATTTTCCGGCATTACCTACGACTAAAATTGTAAAAGTTTTGTGTATGGCGATGACAGCCGACGAACCGTAAATAGAAGGCAAAATATGAGAAAACCTGGCGGAACTCTCGGCCAAATTGTCAGCGGAATACGGTCCTAATTGGCGAAAATAATTGGAAAACTGTAAAAATATTTTCAGTGCTTGTTTGTTGGTTAAATTGAATTGTCAGGTAGTGGAAACGAGGTATTTCCAGTGGGTATGTTAGGGTTTTGTATGATAGGTTTGCTAACAGGACTCAAATATTAAGCGATGGCTGCAAGTGATTCTGTGTAATGAAATTGTCACAATTATGCTAGGCGTATGCTGAGACGCAGGCGACGCAGGTCCACACAGCGCAGAACAGAGCAGATTTTGTAAAGCATGGAACGTCATTGAACTACGTACGCTGCGGTGCAGGCACACACGACACAGACATGTGTCTGTCCTGCTCTGCGTCTCGTTGTAGTGCCGGCACAAAATTCTGCGCGACGCGTGCACGTCGAGACGTGTTTTTACTTTTGTTGTTATGACAGAACATTTAATCGAATTAGTTTGTTGTAATAATTTATTAATTACTTTTAAATTTCGTAATCAGACACTGACTCTGAACTCATTTTGTTCGTCAAGCGTCTATTCCTTGTACTAGCTAGGATGCGAATGTGCGTCGCAGCATGCGGAGGGGGCACATGTCTGCCTCAACTGCCCTGCCCTGAACTGTGCTGTACTGTGCTGTGCTGCATTGCCTGCGTCTCAGCATACGCCTAGCCTTATGGGGATAATAAAGTATCTCATCAGAAAGACAGCCACAAAACTAAAAAATACAGGGTTCCGTATCAAAATGGTGCAAAAGGAACCCTTATAGTTTCGTCATGTCTGTACGTCTACCCGTCCATCCGTCCTCGCCCTACTGTCCAAACGGTTCAAGCTAAAAAGGTGAAAATTCTGAAAAATACAAGATGGTATTTCCATATAACTTTAAAGAAAAACTGTATCGACTTCGATATTTAACTTTTTTAGTTCTGAAGTTATTAGGCCTAACTTGAGAAACGCAGATAATGCAATACCTCGATATACCTAAAGGCGGGTCCAGACATGTATCATTTGCCCGATCCGATCACCGTATCCGTATCGTGGACGCGTATCATGATCGCATATGTGGACGGGTACATCATCATCATCATTATACGGGATCTCGATACGCCGTTAGGATACGGCCCGTCCCATGTCGTGTCGGTTTTTGTCCGATCATCAAAGGGACTATTGACTATTGTGAAGATACGGATACGGAGCAAATCGGAGGCGTCCACAACTTGACTTGGCTTGATACAATACGCAGATACGGATACGGTGATCGGATACGGTGACAGGATCGGTCAAATGATCATGTCTGGACCCGGCTTAATGCGATGACCTGAAACCGGTATTATGGGAAATGGTTCTTAAACTGTAATGCGAATGGTTCATAACGAAACCATATTCAACGTATGGCCTGACACGCACTTAGCCAATCCGTACTAATATTATAAATGCGAAAGTAACTCTGTCTGTCTGTCTCTTCTTCACGCGTAAACCACTGAACCGATTTGAATAAAATTTGGTACAGATATAGTCTGGGACCCGAGAAAGAACATAAGATAGTTTCCATCCCGGAAATCCCCCGGGAACGGGAACTATTATTCCAAGCGGACGAAGTCGCAGGCAAAAGCTAGTTAGTTATAAGTACTTTTTTTTTGGGAGTGGGAATCATCAAATGACTGCTCCCGTCCTGGGTGCGGCGGGAGGGCGTCAGTCATAAGTACTTCATGTTATCATTTAAAAATTCAATTAAAAATCATACTAAGTAAACCGAAATATAACCGAAGAAAAGCACAAAGAATAATAAAAAAAATATACAGTACCTACTCTAGTGATATTAAAGATGGTTTTTCATCGCCAAACCCACATGTCAAAAAAACAGGTCAATAAATAAAAACAGGCTCAGTGACGACGCCGCCTTATCTGCGATCGGCCGCAGTGGGAGCTGGCCCTAACACGTTGAAACACTTCGTTTAATGAGAAATGTTCCTGCTATTAACTTGAGTGGTTGGCAATCTAATTTATTTTGTGTCATTCAACTTAGTCATGTCATATTTAGATGTTTTTCTTTTTTGTTTCTGTATTCATGGTTATTTTGTAACTTGACGGGCCTGTTGGTCTAGTGGTTACCTTGACTGTATGGAAGTCGTGGGTTCGATTTCCATTTAGGACATACTTTGTGTGATGAGCATGATTGATCGTTCGAACTCTGAGCGTAATTTATCAGTAATATGTATGTATTAATTATAAATTCTTTAAGTATGTTCATCAGTTGTCTGGTTAATATAGTAAAGGCTTAGCTTGGAATCAAATAGCCGTGTGATACTTATATTTAACCTTTCAACGACCAACCGACAGCCGGCTGTCGGGCTGCTATTGTCTTTCTATTGTGTCTCAAATCATGTGCGTTTGAAGGTTTAATGATTAATCGACGAAAGTACGGTTGTCTGAATGACCATATAGCCGAAGGACGTTCAGGTAAATGATCGTTTGAGCTCTGAATGTTTGTCCAAACAAAATATTTTTTTAATAATATTTCACTTGTTAACTTGCATACAGAAAGTATTTCCAAATTAACGAATGAACCAATAACTGAAAAATATTCGCTCCAATGATTGGTTGACGCTCGAATGAACGATTGATGATAACTACGTTTGGAGGTATATTTTTTTTATTCAAAGTTGTTCAAACTTTTAATTAGACCATTTCAATAAATAAATGACGTAATCAGAATACTTCTAACTTTTTTGGTCAATCCCCCACACTGTTCAAAACTACTGCAACTCCTGAAAGCCAGAATCAACAGTGGAGTCCGCCAGAAAAGCGCCGAGCGATGAAGCTCGGTGACTCCTGGAGAAACGATACAACTGTCGTGGACCCCTCAAAGAAATTGTACTTCTATGCCCTTACTAATAAATACTGTGTAAAGTTATGTCATGAATAAAGCCTGTGTAACCATACATTTTTTGACGTATAAACCTGTCATAACTTTATGCAGCGATTATTAGTAAGACGCCTAGAAAATAACCGGCGTCTATACCTCTTCAGCCATTTTGGGAAAAAGGTATTGAAAACCTGTTGCAAAAAAAACAGAATAATTTTTCTTCTTTCAAAACCTAGTTTACACTCTTTAAAGCGGAAGAAAGAAGCGCTGTTGTTAAAATAACAACGGTAATAGGCGAGACGACAAAAAAAAAGTAATTAGTCCGTCAGATAGATTATCAAAAAGTTTTGGACACGTATTTTTTCTTTTTTCTCGTAAACGAAGAATGACGACGATACAGTGCGTTGAACTTGCGCATGACGTCTCGATCTGATACAGTTTTTGCAGGACGGTGACGTCAAAAGCCCCCACTCCCGAACTTTGTTGCTCTTTATCTTTGTATTTTTTTATTATTTTGATCAAGCAAAAAATACGTGTCCCCCACAGAGCTTCAACTGTCAACAGAGGTCAAATACCTTGGTGTAATCCTCGACAACAAACTTAAATGGAGCAGTCATCTAGACAATAAATTACGAACAGCAGGGATTACCTTCTGGCAGTGCAGAAGGATGATGGGAAAAAAATGGGGACTATCACCAAAAATTATCCTATGGCTCTATGAAACAGTGATCCGCCCCATGATAGCGTATGGTGCCATCGTCTGGTGGCCACGGACCAAACTTAGTACAGCATCTGCTAAGCTACAACGGACCCAGAGACTGGCCTGCATGGCGTCCACGGGATGCATGAGAACCACCCCCACAGCGGCAATGGAAACCATGCTCGGCCTCCCACCCCTGGATCTGTTCATCCGTCAGGAAGCAACAGCAGCAGCAATACGCCTAAGAGCACTAAACCTATGGAACGAAAACAATACACAGCACACATCTCTGCTCAAAGAGTTAATAGCAGAGCTTCCTATTATTGGAGCAGTAAATGACCGTGTACCCAAACAGTTCATATTTGATAAAAAATACAAGATTCAACTCCACGAAGATCACCGCTACGAGACTTTAAGTCCAAGCGAACTCCACATCTTCACTGATGGATCCAAAACCAGTACGGCACCGGGGCAGGAATATTCTCGGAAGACCTTAACATCACCATCTCAAAACCACTAGGGACCTACAGCACGATATTCCAAGCAGAGTGCATGGGTATAACCCTGGCAGCTTCAGCGATTAAGGCCAGGAGTGTGAAAGGACACTCGATCCGTATACTCTCAGACAGCATGGCCGTGCTGCAAGCTTTAAACAGCCACTCTATAAATTCAGGGCTTATACTGGAGTGCCATCACAAATTGAATCAGATCGGCCAAATAAACAATATTACCTTACAATGGATTAAGGGACACAGCGGCTCACGAGGCAATGACGCGGCGGATGAGCTCGCTAAAAGAGGATCTGAAATGGCAGCAATGGGACCAGAACCCATAATACCAATCCCTTCACATACCTACGGACCACACTAAATAAAAGAACAAGAGAACAACACAACAGGAATTGGACCGAGCTAGGTGAATGCAGGCAGGCCAGGGAAGCACTCCCTGAGCTCGACAGCAGAATAACCAAGCGACTTCGGCAACTGTCCAAACAACAGCTACGCATTGCGACAGCCGCCATCACAGGGCATGGACCCTTTAATAAACACCTTTTCGTTTTAGGTATCACAGACAGTCCCCTCTGCAGAGCATGTCTGAACGAGGAAGAAACAGCAGCGCACGTGCTCCTACACTGTCCTGCAACCGCCATATACAGGGCTAAGTACTTCGGTAATCCAGGTACGCTCCGAGAAATCACCAGCAGCATAAACAGCTTGCTGGCGTTCTTCAACGAGTTAGGGTGGATCGAATAAATCACCCACCCACACGCAAAAACCGCGCCTTGACGTGGAGTTGCGGAAACGAGCCCGCCATACCATACCATACCAAATACGTGTCCCGTATTTTCAGCTGATCTATCAGACGGACTAAACAGAATGTCATATTTTTAATGCTGTCGTCATCCCTATTCGTGAATGTCGACAATCCCATCAAACATTTTACCCCTTAAGGATAGGAACTCTTAATGGTTACCTACTCTTTACAAAGAAAACACCCTGCAAGTTTCATGTCTCTTGGACCAGCGGTTTAGACGCGCGTCAGTCAGGTATACATATACTAGGTGTATTATTGGACTTGCTCAACCCGCTAGGAGATGATTCTACTCCTAAAAACAAACAAATTTGATTATGGAACCAACTCTGAAATCGTGTAAATAATATCAGCTGTTTCTAACAAAAGTTCAATGGCCTCCCGACTATAAAGTATGAAACAGCTGATATTATTTTCGCGATTTCAGAGTTGATTCCATAATAAAAGTTGTTTGTTTTCATGAACGAGTAGAATCATCTCCTAGCGGGTTGAGCAATACCAAAAATACACCTAGTATGTACATAGATTTCCCCGTACAGAGAAACACAAAAACATTTACACAAAGGTACTTCATTCCCGATCGTAAATCACGATACCTATAAAGACCTCGACAATACCAAATACCTATAATAAAGATATTATACCCCAACTCCAACATTACAATGCTTTCCAACAAGTCAGATAAATTGCGTGTTTACGTGACTTTTCCGGACGGAAAATACGTATCTGATATCCTTACTTTTTATAAAAGTGTTGTAAGTAGTTTGTTTGTTTACGCCTAAATTGGTAACCAATGATGTATTTTGGTGTCAAACAGAAGGTATATGACTGTAAATTTTCATCAAACTACGAAAATATCGTTTCCTTCTGAGTTTATTTTTAAGAATAAAAAAAACCGGCCAAGAGCGTGTCGGGCCACGCTCAATGTAAGGTTCCGTAGTTTCCCGTCCGTCACAATAAGTGTTCCCACTTATAAGTTTAAAAAAAGGCTTTTGTTACGTTGACATACTAAGTACGCAGAAATTATTTTGTACAACCTTTTTGTCTTTTTTGTACAAAAACTGTTCTTTCTATCAAGTTCAAAATAATTTTCCTTGAAAGTCCTTATAGAGTTCTACTTTCCAGATTTTTTTCATATTTTTAAACCTACGGGTCAAAAGTTAGAGGGGGGGGGACGCTTTGATTTTTCCTTTTGGGGCGATTATTTCCGAAATTATTGACATTATCAAAAAATGATTTTAGTAAACCCCTATTCATTTTTCAATACCTATCTAACAATATATCACACGACAGGGTTGAAATTAAAAAAAAAAACACTTCCCTCTTTACATATAGGGGGGCTACCATAATAATAAAAAAATCCAATTTTTATTTTAAGTACCACTTTGTCGGCGTGATTGATATACATATTGGTACCAAATTTCAGCTTTCTAGTGCTAACGGTCTCAGAGATTAAGCGAGAACGGACGGACAGACAGACAGACATGGCGAAACTATAAGGGTTCCTAGTTGACTACGGAACCCTAAAAACACCTATCATCATAAACATGGTATCACATTAATATTATTAGATAACAGAACTGTTGTATTAAAGAAAATGTCTCTAAACAGTGAAAGTTTTTTTTTATAATCTGACACTAAAGGTGTCAGATTATAAAAAAAAAACTGTATATCAGATATAATATAATATGTATATCAGATACTCTAGATCTGACATGTATGATGACGATAATGTCACGGGCCGTAGCTAGTGTACCATAAGTACTGAATAGCATTATTATGATAGCATAAAACATGTTTCTGAAGAAACTATTAGATATTGATAGCGATATTGTAGGTATAGTAATGATACTTCAGTATTTGGATTTGAATATACTGACAATAGCAGCTGTATTTTTTTTGTTTATTTTCTTAGAATGTTCTGAATCCCTTTTAGTCAGTAGCTAGCAAGTCTGGTAGTCAGTCTAACCAAGAAAGAAATAAAAAAAAAACTTATTAATTTGCGCATGCACTAAAAAGCTTAAAAAAAACTATGGGAATAAAAAAAACTCAGAATGCTATAATTTGAATTATTTTAAGACGGTAACATACATGTAATACAGATAAATAATCCCGCGCGAAACTGCTACCGTCCGCACGAGTCCATACGATTTCAGCTTTTTCTGGTTTCCCAGGATATCGCTTTATTCAGTAACTGGGCTGTGAAGGTCTGATCGCAGTCCCTCTATGTAAAACATTGACAGTCAGCCGAATCCTAACGGAGGCCCATTGGGAAAATGCTTGGCATATGACGATCGTATAATAATGTTATTTCAGTATTTCAATTTATATTGAAATACGCTGTTGAAAACATATTTATGTTGAAATAATAATAAATGAGGCTATGTAAAGGTTACAATAATATCCGCATATTACTGTCCCACTTCAGGGGAAAAGTTTCTTCTCATACAGAGAGGTACTGGGGTACCACAAGCCCTTACAGCAGTATTACTTCGATATTACGACTTCGACAACGTGTCAAACACTGTCACTTGCACACTCTGGAACAGGAATAAAACAATCTTACTTTAAACGTTATGGTACTGGGGTTGATCACCACGCTTGCTCAAGCCAGGTTGAATGTTTATCGGGGTTGCGGAATGTTTATAATAGTTACCGTGACCCTGGAACATAAAGGGCAATCGAAGGAACATGAGTGGGTTTTAGTCAGTAAGAGTCTGACACGCCCTCCCGCCGCACCCAGGACGGGAGCAGTCATTGGATGATTTCCCACTCACCAAAAAAAACAGGGCGGGAGGGCGTGTCAAAAAACCCAGTCATGTTCCTTTGGTTGCCCTTTATGTTCCGGGGTCACGGTAACTATGATAAACATTCCGTAACCCCGGCAGGCGTTGGCCCTGTTGGGCCCCTTCTCGTGCTGACTTCTCAAGGCAGATTGGCAACTTCAGTTTAATATTAATCCATAAAAATTGTAGACTGACTGACCAACTGGGTGATTGATATAACTACCAAACCGCTGGTCCTAGAGACGTGAAACTTGGAGGAATGTTCTTTGTGAAGAGTAATAATTAATTAAAGAAAGTTTTTATTAAATTCCAACTCCAAAGGGGTAAAATAGGGAAGTTTCGGCATCCACGAGGGTGATGCCGCGGGTGAAGCTAATATCTATAAGTAAGGAGATATTAACGGCATTTTCACGAAACGAATATGATCTGTAGTTTCTGAGATAAATTGGGGAAACCTTGGACAGACACTCCGAAACGCGAGTGATCCCATATATCTTTATCTAGCAATAGTATGGCTGGCGACCAAAGGTCAGTTGAATGAACTACAACCATACCACAGAAAAAGCAAAATCTGCAGTGATTATAAGGGTCAATTTCGCGTATCAGTATAATGACACTTGACATTAACGACAGCTGTCACATTTGACAGAGCAAGTGATGTGGTTATGGGTTCCGTTTTTCATTAAATCGACGGAGCTCTAAAAATGCAAGGCCACTTCCCATCCCACAGCCAACAAACACAAACAAACACATGTTAACATTACTGTAAACAGAATCAGAATAACAAATAAAGCACAATTTGCTGATTGAACGTGTTCATTAGTTAATACGTTTACATGTCTGCCTAAAGTAAATATTCATGTGTTTATTGCATTATAGTTATATGTTGGTATATTATTATACTGGTGAAATAAGTTTGACATTACACTTGTTTAATAAGAAAATAGGGTTATTCTGCGAAAAACAATTGTAATATTTTATTATTATTTTGGTTTCTTTACAGAAATTATCTTCCTTTAGATGTAAAAAAGAACATTAAAAAGTCTTTTGCAATCATTTTTCAAACTTCCATTCACAGCATTCAAAACTATACTAAAATATGCTATTGTTTGAATATTATAGTACAAGATGTAAACCCACAAAATGTCCTTAGCAACACAACAATAAATCTTCATGAGTAACT
This sequence comes from Athetis lepigone, assembly GCA_033675125.1. NCBI lineage: Eukaryota > Metazoa > Arthropoda > Insecta > Lepidoptera > Noctuidae > Athetis > Athetis lepigone. The sequence continues at coordinate 1,696,814 of CM066216.1, read as the reverse complement.
TAATTCCTCGAGAACAATTAAATTGGGCCGTAGTGGGAATGGATTGTGTTATTTTGGACCCTAATTTATCAAATTTTACGCTCTTAGGATTCACAAGGGCTGATATCGTTCTGTTGACTAATATTTCGTTGTCTGTCACTTTCGTATTTATATGTCTTATTGCATTACCATTAATCATCGTCTTTCTAGCATTTTTTTTCAATTAGGGTTTTTGCGTATCGACATGACATTGTCAATTATGTCAAAATTCACCAATCATGCTGCAGTTGGACCTCACGCCTAGGTATTGCCATCAAGCGGATTTGTCGAAAAAACGACATGACATCCTTACTAATATTATAAATGCGAAAGTAACTCTGTCTGTCTGTCTGTCTGCCTTTCTGTCTGTCTGTTTGTCTGTCTGTCTGTCTCTTCTTCACGCCTAAACCACTGAACCGATTTGAATGAAATTTGGTACAAATATAGTCTGGGACCCGAGAAAGGACATAGGATAGTTTTCATCCCGGAAATCCCCCGGGAACGGGAACTATTATTCCACGCGGACGAAGTCGCGGGCAAAAGCTAGTTGACAAATATGTCAAAATTCCCCAATAATGCTGCAGTTGGACTTCACACCTACGTATTGCCACCTAGCGGATTTCTCATACGCAGCGTACGTCGGCTTTCAGTCTAATCGGATCTAGCGAAATACCAGTGTTTTATGTGGAGTGGTTGCCTATCAGAATTCCGACACCCAGGTACTGGTTAACACGAAATCTGATTTGACGTTCTGAATTCTGACTACCCGTAACGACGTCCAGTTGTACGAATGACGGAGTCATCTCGTGTTCTTGGATATAAGAACACGTGTATGATCTCCATACTATAATTTAATAACCGTACAATTGTCATTTAACCTGAAATATTATTTTCAAACTGGACATTGGCAGAAATCACCGAAAATTCGGTGGATTGCCATAATATATAAAAGTTGAAGTACGAATGACAACCTGGACAAACAGCTTATTTTCCGGCATAAATTCCCCTTATGATCTAGCTGACTGCCCAGACTGAATCATGGTTATATTTTTCTTTTAAACTTTCGAACACACGAGGTTCTAGACCCAATAAAAAGACAATAGCAGCCCGACAGCCGGCTGTCGGTTGGTCGTCGAAAGGTTAAACTTGTCACATGAAGGTCTGACGACTAATGTCTGCTTATTCATATCTTTTATGTCACTTACACATTTCTAAGTAAAAGACAAGTTTCGTATTCATAAAGACTTTCCCAAAAACGTACCCACTTGTAAATTATTATGAAAACTTAAAGAATCTATAATTTTATCAAAAGTCCCTTTCCAACTTGTCAAATCTCAAGAAAAGCATAACTTGCCAACTTCTGAGTAAAATATAAATTATGGCAACACTGGCTGTTATGTCAAAGTTCACGATAAGAAGTGCTGGCAACTTTGCCTTAGTTAAAGAAAGTTTATCTTTTGTGAAGAATATTTCGTATTTACGATGGTCGTTATCATTATTTTATTACAGGTTGGATGTTTAAACTAAGCATTTATATAGAACTAGCTTCTGCCCGCGGCTTTGCTCGCGTTAGAAAGAGACAAAAAGTAGCCTATGTTACTCTCCATCCCTTCAACTATCTCCACATAAAAAATCACGTCAATCCGTCGCTTCGTTTTGCTGTGAAAGAAAGACAAACATACAGACAGACAGACACACTTTCCCATTTATAATATTAGTATGGACTAGCTTTCACCGTGTCGAAAATTTCATCTCCTATTTTACTCCTTTATTTATGGTTTTTTTTTTGGGGAGGGGGTAATCGCATCAAATGACTCCTCCCGTCCTGGGTGCGGCGGGACCGTGTTAGACTTTTACTGACTAAAACTCACTCATGTTCCTCCGGTTGCCCTTTGTGTTCCAGGGTCACGGTAACTATTATAAACGTTCCGCAACCCCGGGCTCTTTTATTTAGGGTTAGAATTTCCAAATATCTTGTCATAGTCGATAGCCATTCTTCACAAAGAACCCATCTTCCAAGTTTCATGTCTTTAAGCCCAGTGGTTTGGACTGTTCGTTGATTTATCATCTAGTCAGACAGTCAGTCAGGTTACTATTTTATATATATATAAACTTCCTTTCACCCCTTTTTTTGAAAATTATAAAGAACTTTATTTAATAAAAATACATTCAATAGATACATGTTATTATGAACAAACAAAACAATCATAGGTTCACTCACCTGAAAATTAAAAAGAAAACAACATTTAAAGCCCTTATATAATACAATATTTTATAAATAACAAAACGAAATATTTAATATAATCTCTAATCTCTATATGACACTTGTGACTTGACATCTGTCCTTCAAATTCATAAACAAAGAAAAACTAAGTCACTCTATGGAGTATGTAATCTGTAGGTTTTTCTTTACAAATATACAGGGTGTCCCACGGCTATGCCACATGGAGGGAAAGTACTTTAAATCTTGTAGATAGAACATTTTACTGAAAGATGACATTATCTAAATTTAAAAACAATTTAAATTGCATTCATAGATTTTTAAATAATTAAATGGTTAGGGCGGGAATCGAACTTGTTCCTCGAGAAAAAATAATCACCCTGTGGTTTTATCATACCAATCGAAAGGTTTCTTCATAAGGATTATTTTTTGCTAAATAACATAGTGTCACAAATAAAAGGAAGACCGTGAATTTTAACATTTGATGTAAAATTTTGTTCTGAAAAGTTAAAAGCTTACATTGCCGTAAGGACATACAATTGACAATCATAACTACTTATTACTAATTAAACTACCCACTTGAGTAGTACGCATCATTTATATCCACCACAACAAGACCAAAAAATCGTCAGGGAACGAAATAATCAAAAGTTATCACTTTATATTCAAGAAGAAGGGACTAGTTTTGAGCATTTGAAAAATTGACTAATTTTGTATTAAAAATGTTAAAATTCATGGTCTTTCTTTTATTTTTGACACTATGTTATTTAGCAAAAAATAATTCTTGTGATGAAGCCTTTCGATCTGTAGGATAAAACTACAGGCTGATTAATTTTCTCGAGTAACAGGTTCGATTCCCGGTTCAACTATGTAATTATTTAAATATCTATGAATGCAGTTTAAAATGTTTCCAAAATTCAAATAATGTCTTCTTTCAGTAAAATGTTCTATCTACAATATTTAAGGTACTTTCCCTCCATGTGGCATTGCCGTGGGACACCCTGTATAAACTTCCTTTCACCCCCGATTTAGCGAAAATCGATTATGTTTACACGATAGCTGATTTATTTATGTAACATTTTGATAGCAATATTTACAAAATATATATCGAAAGTTTAAATAAATTTAGTGATAAAAATTACCAGGGTTAAAATAACAGGTCTTAATTATACTTTAAAATAATTTCTGTTGTCTCTATAAAAAACAATTAATTTATGTAAATAAACTGTTACTAAAATATACTGTATTAAAATATACATGTTACTTATTTATTATTCCCTTTGTAGCGAAACGCTTTGATATACTAGTTATAAATACAAAATTACAATATTATTTTAAAATTGATATTGTAGAGCCAAAAATATATTCTATGTTTCATGAAAAATACTAGTGGTTTCCAGCGGCTTCGCACGTTTATTTTCTTTTAAATTTTATTCACTCATTTTACCTGTTGGTATAAATATTTCATTGTCAAGTGCCACAGGCTAAATAAAAATAAGACATTTTAAGAAAACATAATTATTATCATTGTTAAAATGAGTAAAATGATATTTATTTTTTAAATAGTGCACAACACTCCAACACAGAGGTCTATTTTAAAGTCCATACAATCGTATTAGTCAAAAATGTGTAAGAATCATGAAGGGTAATTTCTGAGGTACTCTCTTGATTTATTTCAAATCCGTACTAATATTATAAATGCGAAAGTAACTCTGTCTGTCTTTTCTTCACGCCTAAACCACAGAACGGTTTTAAATGAAATTTGGTACAGATTTAGTCTGGCACCCGGAAAAGGACATAGGATAGTTTTTATCCCGGAAATTCCCCGGGAACGGGAACTATTATTCCAAGCGGACGCAGTCGCGGGCAAAAGCTAGTCTTTAATAAATCTAAGTTTTAAAATAAATTGAATATCATTTAGCTATGTTTAAAAAAATCTGTGTACAACAATGACAAGAAGCTATATCCTGAGGCTAAGTAAGCACTGGAAGGGGCCCAACAGAGCCACGCCTGCCGGGGTTGCGGAATGTTTATAATAGTTACTGTGACCCTGGAACATAAAGGGCAATCGAAGGAACATGAGTGGGTTTTAGTAAGTAAAAGTCTGACACGCCCTCCCGCCGCACCCAGGACGGGAACAGTCATTTGATGATTTCCCACTCACCAAAAATGGTTTAATAAGCATGAGATAAGTCACATTTATTTAACCGATGGAGTTATACCTACTTGTTCTTTAAGTTTTATTCATTTTGCTGTAAATGCGATTAAACACACACTTAGCAAGTGACATTTTACTAAAGATTTTTGTAAAATCAACCTTTTTTTTTGGTGAGTGGGAGATCATCAAATGACTGTTCCCGTCCTGGGTGCGGCGGGAGGGCGTGTCAGACTTTTACTTACTAAAACCCACTCAAGTTCCTTCGATTGCCCTTTATGTTCCGGGGTCACGGTAACTATTATAAACATTCCGCAACCTCGTGTGGAAAAAATATATTTTTCTTACTCCTCCGTTGTTCTTTTCTGATTAATTTCGTTGCGGGATCCAAGACAGTTGAATCGTTTCTCCGGGACTCGTCAAGCTTCATTGCTCGGCGCTTTTCTGGCGGACTCCACTGTTGATTCTGGCTTTCAGGAGTTGCAGTGGTTGGGAATAGTGTGGTGGGATTGTCCCAAAAAAAAAAAATCCGCAACCCCGGCAGGCGTGGCCCTGTTGGGCCCCTTCCAGTGCTGACTTAGCCTCAGGATATAGCTAACAAACCGAACTAGTTAAAACTAACCTCAATCTAACCATAATACAAATTCAAAAGGTCATATTCAAACCAGTTTCTGTACTAAACTGCAAAGAATAACATTTCCTACCAACTTTCGAACTAGTTAAAAGTTTTACCCTGAGCTTGGAATAATAAACGGACCCCTAGTTTTTGTAAAGCTGTGGTTCTGTACCCAGCTGGTCCTTGCAATTGTGTGTTTTGTTAGGATTTTGAGAAGCTGACAATAATTTTCTATAATCTAATCATTAGTAAAATACTCGTAAATTAAAAGTAAAAATCAATCTTACTAAGTATATTTAAAACTATACATTCATTTAAAAAAATATTATTTATTTTGTAAATTGATAAATAAACACTTTCACACGTCACTATTGTTTTTCCTATTTTAATCAAACGATGGCGTCGTTGTTTCCTTTAACAGACGGACAGACAGGCGTACAGTGGAGTCTTAGTAATAGGGTCCAATAGTGTCAGACTTTTACCGACTACAACCTAAAATGACTACGAATACTTTTACTTTTAGAATTTGGCCTTTTACGTAATTATAGCCACAACGAGACGTGGGATTAATGACTAACTATGTTCCTTGAAAAAAGGTTTTCTCCGAACATAAGAATCTTTGTTAGATACTAAAGAACATGACTTATATGGCCTGTAAATTCTGAAGCTTTCATGTTTTCTGAATTACACGGAATTCTCTTAACGGTTTTAATTAGTAGTAGTAATAGTAGTTTCTGAGATTAGCGCTTTGAATAAAACAATCAAACTCTTCAGCCTATAATACTAGCACAATTTACACCCAGATAGAGACCAAACAATCGCGTTTATTACACAAATATTTGTCACAAATAGGAATAGAACCCACGACCACTCACTTAGCCATCATAGTCATTAACAAGACCTGGCCAGCCAGTATCAGTGTTCTATTATTTTATTTTTTTTGGGAGTGGGAAATCATCAAATGACTGCTCCCGTCTTGGGTGCGGTAGGAGGGCGTGTCAGACTTTTACTGACTAAAACCCAACCCCCTTGTTCCTTCGGGTGCCCTTTATGTTCCAGGGTTACGGTAACTATTATAAACATTCCGCAACCCCGTCTCCTTTATTTAGGGTTAGAATTTCCAATATTATGTCATAGTCGATAGCCATTGTTCACAAAGAACCCATCTTCTCGTCTTCTGTGCGTGATCTTGGCGTTTTCTTTTCAACGGAACTCTCTTTCCGTACCCACATAAGACAAATTTGTGCTAAGTCGTTTAAAAATTTAGGCTTCATTATGCGGGAGGCGAGGGATTTCAAAAACTCGGCAGCAGTCAAATCCCTCTATAATGCGCTGGTTAGGTCTAGATTAGAAACGAGTGCTATCATCTGGAGCCCCCATGAAGCTAAGTACTGCGTCATGGTGGAGAAGCTCCAAAATAAGTTTACCCGGTATTTGTACCTAAAGCAATACGGAGTATACCCTTTTTACCCGCTTATGTATCCAACACTATTTGTTATAGGTATGGTTGGATACTATAAGCTGGAAGTGAGACGAAACCTAGCTCTTGCAAAATACGTATTTAGTGTTTTCAGAGGGAAACTTTACAACCCAGAGGTACTAGAGTCAATAAAATTGCTCATCCCCAATACCAGGCTACGTCAGGCTCCTAGAAATAGGCTGTTTGAAGTTCCTGTAGCCCGTACGGACATATTAAAACATGCACCGGTGGTTAAGGCAATCAAATTGATTAATATTATCTCCCAAGAATTAGATGTTTTTAGTTGTACATTGGCGGAATTCGAAAGGAAGACACTTTCCTATCTGTCAAGATAGAAGGGTGACGTAAGAGTTTTTGTTGTTTGATTGTCGAATTAGGTTAGCCTGTAAGGACAATTTTAACATGTATTTAAATAAATAAATAAATAAAAATAAAAATAAATAAATCTTCCAAGTTTTATGTCTTTAAGCCCAGTGGTTTGGACTGTTCGTTGATTTATCATCTAGTCAGACAGTCAGTCAGGTTACTATTTTATATACAGGGTGGAATTTTGTAATGCCACCTGAAGGGGAAGTACTCTTAATACTTTAGATAGAAAATTTTACTCAAAGAAAACATTCCTTTATTTTTAAAAATTTCGCAACCCCGGCAGGCTTTGGCCCTGTTGGGCCCCTTCCCGTGATCAGTGTTCTATCATCACAAATCAAGAATTCCATCCTCAAAATTGATCTCTAAAATCCCTATTTCAAAGTCAATACAACGTTTATAACAGATTGTTACCAACCGTCCGAAGCTGATTGGGTTATTATTGTCGTGGTACAACGGTTTCCGGTCAGCGATCAAAGCCGATTGGTCCGGACATGACGTAACGAGCCAATCGGATGCGGATTCTGTGAAGCGATCTCTGGAATATTACGAAGATGTCAGCAGAAAATGTTTTATATTGGATGATTGGTTTAGAGAAACGTAAAATTTTAAGTAAAGACTTTTGTAAAGCAGCGTTTTCTAGTTTTGAGATGCTTTTGAAATCGAAATGGGCAATACCATATTATTAAATAAATTAGAGATGTATGGTATACGGGGAAAGGCTAGAGATCTCATAAAATCATATTTAAGTAACAGAGAACAACAAACTGAAATATCTAGCATTTCACTTGTCACAAAAGTTGAAGAAAAATACCTGTCAGCACCCATAAAGGTCGGCAAGGGTGTACCTCAAGGGAGTATTTTGGGCCCTCTGCTCTTTAATATCTATATCAACGACCTCCCCAAAGCCATCAAATCCTCAATGGTTCTCTATGCTGACGATAGCACTGCGATTGTGGTATCAGAAGACCCCACAACTCATGAACATGAGATAAATCATACGCTATCATCAATAGTTGACTGGTTAAAAAATAATGAACTTAAAATAAACTTAACTAAAACATCTGTAATGACTTTTAAAATTAAAAATTCTTTAACTAATATTATCAATATAAACTACGAACAAATAAACATAGAACAAATAAGCTCGACAAAATTCCTTGGACTACACATAGACTCAGATATGAGATGGAGGACACACATTGATCAAGTATGCACTAAACTAAGCCGGTATTCATATGCCTTATATATGCTTCGTAAAGTGGTAAATCAAAGCGCACTCCTATCTGCTTACCACGCTTACGTTGGTTCAACACTAAGGTATGGTGTAAGGTTCTGGGGGAATGCCACCGATAGAGAATCCGTTTTCAAAGCCCAAAAGAAATGTATTCGGGCTATATGCGGTCTAAAACCTACAGATACATGTAAACCTCATTTTATAAATTTAAAAATATTGACATTCGCATCCCTATATATTTATGAACTAGCATTAGACATAAGAAATAATATCAATAAATATGAAACTCTAAAGAGCTCCAGGTTGGCAAGTACACTTCGTGCAATACGCCATAGAACGATTATGTTTGACAAGAGTGCATTTTGTATGGGCCCTAGAATTTATAATAAATTACCTATCAATATAAAGAATGCTGTCAATTTTATATCTTTTAAAAATAAATTAAAGTCGTTTCTTATTAGTAAAGCCTATTATAATGTAAATGATTATTTAAATGACAAAATGTAATAAGAAGTACCAAAATATAATGTAAGCTAATAAAAAGAAATTTGTAATGAATAATATATTGGACATCTAATAATAAATAATTTATGATATTTTGACATTATTATGCATGTACGTATTAGAAATTTGCACGCCTGTCTGAGGTAGAATATGGCATTAAGTATTTTTATTGTTTGTAACACCTTTGTATCTACCCATGTTCCAGCAAATAAAGAATTATGATTATGATTATGATTAAGTTAATATAGGTAAAATAGGGGTCAGTAGAATTAAGGTTTCATAGAACTAAAGATAATAATTATTTTAGTATTATTTATAAGTTTTGTACATATTATGTTTATTTTAGATGATTATTGATATATATGATGATTTATTGTTATATATGTCTAATAATTATTAATATCAGCCTATTACTGTCCTATAAACTGCCCGAGTTAAATACTCAATATGAATGTTTGATTATGGCCTTACCTATTCTATGTAAGTTTTTACTATACATTTTTGCTGAACTAGATCTTTTAAATAAACGAAAATAATAAAAAAAAACGAATTGACTATTTAACTATTGACACAGCTGTCGGGGGCACTAATATTAAGTACGTTATGTTATAGTTGATACCTTTTATGAATTCGTTTTATATATCACTAGCTTTTGCCCGCGGCTTCGCTCGCGTTAGACAGAGACAAAAAGTAGCCTATGTTACTTTTCATCCCTTCAACTATCTTCACTTAAAAAATCACGTCAATTCGTCGCTCTGTTTTGCCGTGAAAGAAAAACAAACATACAGACAGACAGACAGACAGACTGACAGACTTTCCCATTTATAATATTAGTATGGATGTTTTGAATTATCATACCGGCTCTGCTGTGTGAAATAAATATGTTTTCTTTTCTTTCTTTCTTCTGCCTAGAAATCACGTATATTTTGTGGGTTTTTCAACAAAAAATGGTCAACTGACAATCTCTTTTTTATTCAAGTCTGCAAGAAAAGAGAAACGTAGGGTTGAGCGAAAAATCTGCATTTCTTTGTGACCGAAGTCTAACCCTTTCGGACCTCTGTGTCAACATGATAGCACTAGAATACTGATGAGAAACAATTCTAGAAGCGAAGCTAAACCTGACTGGTTTACCAACACCGAAGATTATGTATGTAGATTTAGCTTTTCTCACTGTTTGATCACGTGTTAAAGAAATCGCTGTTTTGCTATACTTGTCAGGGGCTGATTTTTTTTATTTTAAGGTAATATTTATCAAAAATCGTGATAGTCGATAAGGCATTTCATGCATGAGGTTGCAGGTTAGATACCGACGCAATATCTATGTGATCTTAAAATTTACTGACATCTCTTGCCTTAGAAAGCACATAAAGCCCTGGCTGTCATTCCTAGATCTTTGACAATTACTGGTTGTCAGAAGCACTAGAATATTGATGAGAAACAATTCTAGTGGATATAAGAACTTGGCAAAGGAACACTAAATAACTGCCAATATAATATTTAATCAAATATTTTACATACAATTCAGTAAACACGTTTAACGGGATTATATCCTCAAAACATAATTACAACTGTCAATGATAACCGAAGAGATGTTGCTCACGCTGTATCCACCAAAAAAGTGAACGATTCAGGCTAAGTGTCGTCCCACCAGTATTGACAGCCTAAAAAAATAGCGTACTTTAACGCTGACACAAGTCTTTTAAGCAAATAAATCGACTAATACTAAACTCATCAATTACACTGACTTCAGAATAATTACATATCTATCTCTAAACAATTAAATGTCAAACTCTAATATTCGTTAAAATGTGTAGCGACAACATGGAGAACACCTGATGTACACCTGACTGGTTTAACAAAACCTAACATTATATAGATGAGTGGTCACCCTTTCTTGCAGGTTGGGCATTTTTCATTCTTTGAACACAAATTAAATAAAATGCTGAGTTGCCGAATAAAATGTTGATTTAGGACTGTTTTTTTTTTATTTTAAGGTATTTTTTATCTAAGATCGTGATAGTCGATAACACATTTTATACTTGAGTTGCAGTTTCGAAACCGAGGCAATGTCAATGTGATCTTTCAATTTACTGACATCCTGTGCTTCGGAAAGCACATGGAGCCGTTGTTATTATTCGTACATCTTGGCAACTACGGGTTGTAAGAAACCAGAAATTCTGACAATCAGTTTAACCAAAAGATATCGTGATAATAAGTAACTGATTGTAATACCATCAGCTTTTATACTCCAGGCTAAATTCAAAATAAAAACAATAATGGCAACTTTTATTCAACCAAGAAATCGAACTCTGAACAGTTCATGACACACAACAGTCACACTATAAGAGCAGTTTTAAGGCACTCCTAGTGCCTTAAAACTGCTCTTTCTGTATAAAAAAACAAAGCAACTTACACAACGACCTCTAGTGTGATCATGTAAACAGTTAAACTCGCCGTGTTGGTAAAATATTCATAGAAAAGCGGCTGTAAAGCGCCTTAACTTGCGCTGGATTAAACCTATGAAACGTTTAGACTGAACCGACAGAACGCACTAATATTAAATGTGGGTTTATCCGTCTGGTATACCTACGTTAAGGCTTATGTACTGGTACTGTTGAGATTGGTTCAGCATAGCAACCTCGTTTCAATAGTTTATTACGTAGAATTTTAATAGAGAAGTCTGTTTGAAAATAGAATGACTGGCTTGACAGTTAATGTCAGTTGTCACTTTGAATACATTTTTTAAATTATAACAGATTACTAGCTCTCTTCCATGGCTTTGTCCACGTGAATACTTTCGTCCTCTGTGTTGCTCGCTTAGGGTTGGAATTTCCAAAAATCCTTTCTTAGTGGTTACCTACCCTTTACAAAGAACTACACCCAAGTTTCATGACTATAGGCCCAGGCAGCGGTTTCTGCAGTGCATGATATAACAACAGTCGGTCAATAAGTCAGTCAGTTTACTAAATATATACATAGATTGCAGCGGCTTGTGAAACCTTTAAGAAGAAAAATAAAATTCGAAAAATTATCGCTTATCGCAGATATTATCCAGTCAAGCATAAAGCCAAAAAACTATATATATAACTTAAACTCTTTGCATTATTTTAGAATATTAATATTAATCTGTGTATCCTCTGTTGGAAATTCTAAATAAATAAGATTATAACATCTTTAAACAAAGAACCCCATAAAATCTACATTTAAATGTAAACCTTCAGTGTATCACAATAACACTCTTTTTATTTCCTTAAGTCAAACAAAAAGATCCTGAAGATATTCATTCGGCTCTTTTTTTGTGAACACAATGGTATTATTCCCCATTCGGGTCTCACGCACCCCATAAAAGGACTTTGTGCACATTAAATTTTCACTCAGTGAAGGCATTACGACTTTTTTCAAGGTTCGGCACTAGATGGGTTTCTTTATTAATCTTCTTCTAAATTTCACCCTTAGTGGTTACCTACTTTCCAAAAACACTCAGCAAGATTCATGTTTCTAGGACCAGCGGTTTGTTCTGCGCGTTGAATATCAACACTTCAACAGCCAGTCATCAGTTAGTCATCCATACTAATGACAGTGTCTGTCTGTCTGTCTGTCTGTATTATAAATGGGAAAGTGTGTCTGTCTGTATGTTTGTCTTTCTTTCACGGCAAAACGGAGCGACGAATTGACGTGATTTTTTTACAGACACACTTTCCCATTTATAATTTTATAATTTACGTTTTCGTATCTCGGGACCCTGAGGTCCCGGACCTTTGGAAGGCGTACGAGGGGCCGAAGCCAACTCGCAGAGGCCCCTTGAGGAAAACTTTATGTGGAATGGGACACCAACCGGCGATTATCCCTATATGCACCACTCAAGTGCACCTAAGGTCAACCCCCGGTTGGTGGTGGTCTATTGCAGTTCATGGAATAAAGAAAGTATTGGACTATGGGTTTGGGTTGCTAAGATGGATTACTTATCTGAAACTATTGAATGGCTATGGCCCCTGCCTAACCAATGCTTGTATACACGGATAAAAAGGCAGGGGGTGACTTGCACACTCAGTAAATGGGCCCCCGAAAACGGCCGCTAGCACATAGTGACGTAGCGACAAAGGGGCAACATATATCGAGGTGCTGGAGGAGTGGAGAGGTATTCCACGGCTATCAGGACAATCCCGGAAGTACGGTCAAGATCCCTACCAGCATCTTACTGGAATACGTCCTTCCCCCGAGCAAATTTGCTCTTGCGAATCTCCACTCAAACCAGCCAATTAAGGCAAGAGTGAGGTGGGAGCCTTGTTCCTCGTCAGTGCTCACTCTGGCCGGCCAGTTAAGGCAAGCCAGAGATGAAGAACAAAGGGTCTCCCAGGAGGTCAGGTCCACGGGGTCGCTACTGCCCGACAGCTCGCCACAAGCTGCCCTGCGGGTATTTTATAATTATTATTATAAATGGGAAAGTGTGTCTGTCTGTCTGTCTGTATATTTGTCTTTCTTTCACGGCAAAACGGAGCAACGAATTGACGTGATTTTTTAAGTGGAAATAGTTGAAGGGATGGGGAGTAACATAGGCTACTTTCTGTCTCTTTCTAACGCGAGCGAAGCCGTGGGCAAAAGCTAGTAAAAAATAAATTAAAAAAAGTTCGGCGTCTGTGTTTCCAAATTCATATAACCCGGAAGTATTTAAGAAACGAGTGCATAGGCATCTACTGGGTAAGCTCGCTCCATCGTAGGCTCCGTCTATGCCCTCGGGCTAGTCTGGGACCAAGAGCAAGCCCATAATAATAATAAAACAGTTAAAAATTGAAGAATATCCTTAAATCAATAACATAATTTTTTTATCATATTCGCATAAACACATTTAAATGGAACCTTTCATGTGCGATCCGATTGCCACTTATCCGATTTTTGCGTCACGTTTGTACCGTTTTTGCTATAAGGTACCTTTACGGGTTTTCTAACAAGTGATTTTATCCTCGTTATTAATTATTCGAAGTACATTAAACAGCTACTAGAAGCCCTGAGGCCCTTTTGCTAACTTTTCTATTTATTCCAAAAAAAAAATATACAGCAATTAATTTCAAGCAAATTCGGTGATATTTTTTTAGTTACTTATATTTGGTAAATTACTTCTATTATCTAAGTTATGAAAAGGCCTTAATGAAGTATTTAAAATATCATAAAGGAACATTTAAATTAATCTTCACAGAGAAACGCTTTTTTGTATTAATCAACGCACAGCCACAACTAATGGCGCTAGAATAATTTCTTTTTCATCCCACCTATTCCAAAAAGGCGACTTTTTTCCCCTTTAAGTACGCCCAAAGTTGGTGTTTTTTATAAGAAACTTTCAGCGGGCAAGAATAACGCTCCAAATTCAAAAAGTGCGCCTAAAAGTAACTTTTAATCGCACTTTTTTTTGGAGCGTCTTTGCATGTTTACGCCCTGTTATAAGTGCGCCTAAAAACTCTTTGAATTTGGAACGTCTTGATGCTCAGCGTCAAAGAATCGAACGCAAATAATGAATGGTTGGTACGACGGCCAATATCATAGTCACGCCGCGGCTGAATAAAAAAAACCTTAATAGAAATAAAACGCGCAAACTACAGCCCGAGTTCTCGTAAAAATTTTCACGGATTGTTTTGCAGCAAATTATTAATGCAGCTGCTATTATTATCAAGCTGTGATAATAATAGCAGCTACAATAATAATCTTACAATAAAGTATGAAGCGCCTTTTATTTTCTCATAGGGGGTGACGAAAAGTAGAGTGTATCACTCGGGCGCAAAATATATTTTTGGCTCGGGCGACGTACTTTGAATCCCTCGCTACGTTCGGGATTCTATCTAAGAATCCCTCGCAAAGCTCGGGATTCTACTCTAGAATCCCTCACTTCGCTCTGGATTCAAAAAACGCCCTCGCCGTAAAAATATATCTTTGCGCCCATGTAATACAATCTACTATTGAATGACACAGAGGCAAAAAAAAAGTAATGTACATAATTGAAATAGGGAATCAGGGTTTTTTTGTTTACTAACAGAATCATGTTATAATAATAAATAATAACGCCAGCCTATTACTGTCCCACTGCAGGGCAAAGACCTCTTCTCACACAGAGAAGGCACGAGCATTGATCACCACGCTTGCTCAAGGTGGATTGGCGATTACGGACTCATGTTAACTACAAGTCCAGGTTTCTTCACGATGTTTTCCTTCACCGATGTCTGTGATGACCAAGATACATTTAGAAAGATATGAATTGAAAAAGTCACATTGGTTCGTGCCCGGATTTGAACCCACAACCTCTTGTATAAGAGGCGGGCGCCTTAACCACTAGGCCATCACGACATTCAGACTCATGTTATAGGTAATCTTATTATTGCGTAACATATTATGTATATAAAGTATTTGCGTAACACACCTAACATGTATAAAAAATATTATTGAGCACAATACTTTTTTTTTAATTGAATCATTTTTCCTAAGATTTTTTTGTTATTTTCTTTGTAAAAACTACTCTACAAAGAAAATAACAAAAAACAAACTTTGCCTCTTTATTACATTAGCGTAGATAAGAAACAAGGTATGAGAAAGTGGAGAGCATCTGATTCTGTCCAAATTACCTAAGTTTTGTTTATAGCAAGTTTCTTCTTTGCAGAACAAAAACACTTGTTTTGCTTTAATAATTCCGGCAAAATGTGTTGGGTTTAATGTATCCAATATAATATAACCAATAAATAAGGTACACTGAAAAAAAAAGTGAGCCGTCACGGGACGCCTGGCAGATGTGAAACATCGACATCCACACATCGAAACCACGGAAACGATACCCATGACCGAAATTTTGAAAAATGTTAGCCGCCATCTTGGATTCTGAAATAGACCTCATTTTCGGCATCAGTGTCCCCGAAACCACGGAAACGATACCCATGACCGAAATTAAAAAAAAATGTAAGCCGCCATCTTGGACTCTGAAACGGACCTCATTTTCGGCATCAGTGTCCCCGAAAACCACGGAAACGATACCCATGACCGAAATTTTGAAAAATGTTAGCCGCCATCTTGGATTCTGAAATGGATCTCATTTTCGGCAGTGCCCCCGAAAACCACAAAACGTGAGGCCAAGGCGCATATCAAATAAAGCAATATGATTGAAAAGAAACAAAACAAAAGCGTGGCGAGCGTCGCCACGGCATGCATCGCCACGCCAGAAATTTGTTTTACGTGCGGCTATAGATGTTTCACATCAAAACGTTCGGTCCTATCACGAATTTTTGTTGATTTTACCAAACTTCTTAAGTTGGCCAACAACGCCAACTTAAGAAGTTGTAGAACCGCTGCAGATGTGTCAGGAGAGTCTTAGGTGGATCCACGGATTATTAATTTTAAGTTTCCAACAATTTTTATAAAAAAAAATAGATTTTTTGAAAAATTAACAAAACGTAGGTGTTTTGTGTTGTTTGGCGTTACCAAATAAATTTGGTAACGCCAACTTAAGAAGTTTGATAAAATCAGCAAAAATTCGTGATAGGACCGAATATTTTTTTCAGTGTAGGTTTGTTTATTTCAGATCTACAACCGGATTGCCATAAATGGATATTCATAGAAAAAATCACCACAATAATAAATCTGATGAAAAAAGCTGATGGGTTTGTATGTCTAAACATGCTCTCCGAAACTGCTGTTATGATATGCTTTAAGCAATAACCGACATAGCGTGAGTAGGAAATGAGGTATTATACATAGTTCATTTACCATTAAAAAAAGTAATGTAAACCTAAGCGGAAAAAAAATGAAATGAATAAAAATTTCGTAATGGCCTAGTGGTTAAGGCGCCCGCCTCTCATACAAGAGGTTGTGGGTTCGAATCCGTTCAAGTATGTACCAATGTGACATTTTCAATTCATATGTACTTTCTAAAGTTCATCTTGGACATTACGGACATCGGTGAAGGAAAACAACGTGAGGATACCTGAACTTGTAGTTAATATAAGTCCGAAATCGCCAATCCGCCTTGAGCAAGCGTGGTGATCAATGCTCGTGCCTTCTCTGTATGAGAAGAGGCCTTTGCCCTGCAGTGGGACAGTTATAGGCTGGTATTATTATTATTACAAACTTAAGCGGACAAAGCCACAGGGCAAAGCTAGTTACACAAAAGACATGTTTTCTAATAAAAACACCAATCTTGTCGAGGTATCTACAGGAAGCGAGGAGGAATCACCAGGGGATTTATAAATCCCATAAAACGGGTTTGTTTACATTAAATTAACTGCAAGGGTTGTTTGTGACGCAGTTGTGATATGGGCAGGGTTTAAGATAAGGCAGTGACATCGGGGATTTGTAGATTCGAAATATATTAAAAAATATATATCTTGGGACATCTCACACATGTTCATTGACTCCAAACTAAGCAGAGCCTGTACTGTAGTAACCGGAGAACACTTTATTTTATTAGAGTATACGCAGTCAGCGTCAAAACATTGAGACGAACAGACTGTTTAAAAGGGGTGTAAGTGGCCCTACCATCACCTCCAGGGTCAAAGCCAACCTCACCTGCACGTGGTACACCCTGCTGATTTACTGACGAGGCTCTGACGGACCAGGTCTCTTCACAAACAGAAGACCTTCGCAGTCATATTGCATATATATATGTTTGTTATAAATCTTTCTTCGTTTGTGATATTGTAAAATAAACATGGTCGTGGCAGAATTGTGGTGTGTTTTCCACAAATGCCATTAATAAAGAATTGAACTTGAACTTGACTGTTTAAAATGACAAAACAAGTGAAAAAAAAGTTATGTCAACGTAACGAGTTCTTGTCAGAATGTATTTTGAACGGTTATTTTCAGTTTTTTAAAGCTACACATAATTATTATGAATAAATTACACCGGCAAGACACAGAACAAAAACTCATGCTCATCACATCACACAAACTTTGTCCTGGTTTGGAATAGAACCCATGACCTCCGGCATCTGAAATTACTGCAAGAGGTTGCGGAATGTTTATAATAGTTACCGTGACCCCGGAACATAAAGGGCAACCGAAGGAACATGAATGGGTTTCAGTTAGTAAAAGTCTGACACGCCCTCCCGCCGCCACGGCGGGAGAAGTCATTTAATGATTTCCCACTCCCCCAAAAAAAAAATACTGCAAGAGATTTAATGTGACACAGTTGTGATGAAGGATCAGGAAAGATAAGGCGGTGACAACAGGGATTTTCAGAAGAGAAATGCATGAGATAATATGTACAGGAAAATTCTTTTAAGATAATGATAACGGTTGAAGCACGGTCACTGTCAGGCTGTGTAGAAAGAATGATATATCGCTCTTAACTAAAGGGTTAACGTTTGTAGTTTATAACTAAAATTGTCAGTTCAAGCTTCCGTTCTTATCCTACTAAAATTATAATTGGGAATTTGTGAAGATAGATAAACAGAGAAAGTTATAATCTACGCTAGCGTCTGCCCGCGTGAGAAAGTGAGAAAGAGACAAAAAGTAGCCTATGTTACTCTCCATCCCTTCAACTATCTTCACTTAAAAAATCACGTCAATTCATCGCTCCGTTTTGCTGTGAAAGAAAGACAAACATACAGACAGACAGACACACTTTCCCATTTATAATATTAGTATGGATTCATCTTTACTCTTTAACGCAAAAAGTGAAAATTTAGATCTTACTTTTAAGGTTATATCTTTACAATATTATTTAAATAGGTCATACACAGAATAACTCACATAGTACATATTCCAAAAGAAAGGGATGGGTGAAAAGTTAAATATAAGTAGAAATATGAATCGTTTATCCATAAGCTCAAAAAAAGGTCAATAATAACAAAAAATACATTTATGGTTAATGTCACAGTAAAACAATATTTTTTTTTACTTTTGGAGCGTACTTACGTTGTTAAATAACACAGACAGATATTCAATATTCAAGTTCAAATAAAAGGTTAACTAATTCACCTTTTACCAGGAATTCTTCGCCCAATCATGTTTCGAAATCAAACATCTACAACATAATATATTTTCTCAGTAACAAATTCGATAAACTTGTAAAACATGTTCGAAATAAGCAATTTCGAGCTTTTGAGAGATGACAGCGCCTTAAGGTAAAATATACTGATTGTGAGCGGGGTTCTACACACTTGGCCATTATATTTTTATAGGATAAATATGTCTTTTGTGTTCGTGTTTTTAGACATATCAATTTGTTGGTTTCCTTATTACTTTCTTGTTCCAATGTTATTTAATAATGATTCTGTTGAAATTGACCACTTTTGTCCTTACTAAACAAATTACAGTCATGATAATGTTCTGATGATTTCATTTGTCTATCACCATTAATTTTGGCCACTTTGTAAATATGCTTATCCAAACAAAAAAAAAATAGGGATGACGACAGCATAAAACAAATGGCATTCTGTTTAGTCCGTCTTGTAGATCGGCCAAAAATACGGGACACGTATTTTTTGCTTGATCAAAATAATAAAGAAATAAAAAGATAAAGAGCAACAAAGTTCCGGAGTGGAGGCTTTTGACGTCACCGTGCTGCAAAATTTGTATCCGATCGTGACGTCACCGGCAACTTCAACGCACTGTATCGTTGCAGTTTTCGTTTACGAGAAAAAAGAAAAAAATACGTGTCCAAAATTTTTTAATAATCTCACTGACGGACTAATTACTTTTTTTCCGTCGTCTCGCCTATTGCTGATGCACAAAGTGGGTAATATCCATAAAAAAAACAAACAATGCTCTACAAAAACTGCCGGGCAGTTAGCACACAAGACATAAAACCTATCAAGTCGGAGGATCCTCCCTTTCCAATAAGGAACTTTCCACTCTATTCTTCACATATCTTAAGGATATTTACCAAACCTTACACCTACGTAAAAACCAAACTAATTACACTAGATAAATCCTCTAATTCTTCTCCACGGAGCTCCAAATGAAGAAGTTTAGTACGTGAGTCACGTGCCACACTAATGAATGCTGATCAGTTCGTTTCCTTCAGTTAATTCAATTCAAGGGAGTTTTTTTCATTTATTTGAGGTTGTGAGGCTTGTTACAGGTAGCTTTTGCACATTGAAATAATTTGATATTATGATTAACTAGCTTCTGCCCGCGGCTTGGCTCGCGTTAGAAAGAGACAAAAAGTAGCCTATGTTACTCTCCACCCCTTCAACTATCTCCACTTAAAAAATCACGTCAATCCGTCGCTCCGTTTTGCCGTGAAAGAAAGACAAACAGACAGACAGACAGACAGACAGACAGACACACTTTCCCATTTATAATATTAGTATGGATTTTAGCTGAAGAGCGTTGCTATGGACGGTTTGAAGGGTAATAATAAGGTGTTATTCTCTCATGAAGGTATTTTTTTTTTGGTGAGTGGGAAATCATCATGACTGCTCCCGTCCTGGGTGCGGCAGGAGGGCGTGTCAGACTTTTACTGACTAAAACCCACTCATGTTCTTTCGATTGCCCTTTATGTTCCAGGGTCACGGTAACTACATATTATAAACATTCCGCAGCCTCATGAAGGTATTACTAACGCGGGTGAAGGCGTGAATAAAAGCTAGTAATTAATAATTTAACCGGTTTTTGATGTCCAAACTATATTTTTGTTTGATTTTTTAAAGTACTATGTGAATTGGAAACATTCTTCTTGCATATAATTTTCTGATTAATGGGAAATTAGATGTTTGTCTTCCAGCCCATTTTAACAAAATTTCATTCCCTTTTAAACGCATTAGCTGTTAATTTTCCTAAAATGACAAAAATTCTTAGCACGTAATAAAAAGTTACTACACAAATAGGTACTGTGAATTTCATGTATTTGGCTTCAGTAATTTCTTACTATTTGTTGATTATCAAGCTACCTGTATATACCAAATATCATTATTATATGACCCACGAGGGCAGAGCAGAAACCAAAAGAGCTGGCTAGATCTCACAAATTTTAAGATACTGAAATCTGTGGCAGTCCTTACCTTATCCCATTTGAGTGACAAAGACAGCAACAGATTTAAGAGCATCTTAAAATAAAGTGACGTTTGAGTGTTCGCCCAATAATCAATTTAATATGAATGAAAGTCCAAAATATTACGCAGCATTACTAAGAAAATAGACCTACACCAAAAATATATTTGTCCAAGTACGGACGCGTCCCTTAAGGTACACGTCGAAATGAAGATGGAAATACGAGAAAATATTTCGGGGGGTCCCCCGGGACTCACGGGAAACAAATGGTACATAGACAAGCATTAGACCTGTTTCTATAGAGAACTTGTAATGCTATGTTTTTTTAGACCAAGACCAGACTAAGGAGTGCTCGTGACTTCTTTTGTGACAAGATAATTTTTTGCAAAAAAAAAACTACTTTCTTCGATTTCGGCATGATACCATCATCAGATCCTGGATCTGATGACTATGGGACCATTTGGGAAGTCTACCCTTTCAAACAAAAAAGAATTGTTCTAATCGGTTGGTAAACGACGGAGGTATGCGCGAACAAACATAAAAAAAAATACAAGCATCCGAATTGAGAACCTCCTCCTATTTAGAAGTCGGTTAAAAATTTATGTTTTTTCAAAGATGCAAAAGATGGGTGTTAAAAGGTTGATCGCTAAGTATGTGAATCTGTTTGTGATGCCGTAGCTCTTAAACGGATAAAAGGATAAGGAATGTTTTTTTTTGTGTTTGAAAGCAGGTTGTCTAGCAGTGGTTCTTAAAGAAGTTTCATCAAGTTTTGAGTTATCAACACTTTTGGCTAAAGTCGAGGTTTAATAACTTCGAGGCTGGTTTTTTTTTTATATCCATATCCATGCTAATATTATAAATGCGAAAGTAGCTTTGTCTGTCTGTCTGTCTCTTCTTCACGCTCAAACCACTGAACCGATTTGAATGAATTTTGGTACAGATATAGTCTGGGACCCGAGAAAGGACATAAGATAGTTTTCATGCCGGAAATCCTCCGGGAATGGGTACTATTATTCCACGCGGACGAAGTCGCGGGCAAAAGCTAAAACAAATGTAAATTATATAAAACTTAATAAAATTTACATTTGTTTAATCCATACTAATATTATAAATGCGAAAGTAACTCTGTCTGTCTCTTCTTCACGCCCAAACCACTGAACCGATTTGAATGAAATTTGGTAAAGATATAGTCTGGGACCCGAGAAAGAACATAGGATAGTTTTCATTCCGGAAATCCTCCGGGAACGGGAACTATTATTCCACGCGTACGAAGTCGCGGGCAAAAGCTTAAACAAATGTAAATTATATAAAACTTTATAAAATTTACATTTGTTTAATCCATATTAATATTATAAATGCGAAAGTAACTCTGTCTGTCTCTTCTTCACGCCCAAACCACTGAACCGATTTGAATGAAATTTGGTAAAGATATAGTCTGGGACCCGAGAAAGGACATAGGTACAGTCGCGGAATGAAAAGGTTCGTCAGATTTTAAAATGATTCGATTATCGCGTCGCGAGCACATATTACCTTTTGGAGCTTCGGCACAAAATAGACTGTTGCAAAGAAAATTATGTTTTACTGTTCGATAATAAAGTTTAAATTGATTAAGTTCAAATTTGATTGAATAATGTTGTCAAAGAAAATATTTGTTTTTTAATGCATTTTAATGAACTAAAACCTTCTTGTTGGTTTGGTGGCCCTAAATCGCATTGACATATGATGTTAAAAACTATTGTCACTACTTAGCCTATCAGTGTCATCATTGTAAAAAATATCTATTATTAGGCCTATCCCTTTGAATATTAATTAAAGAAAGAGCGGAATTATACTGAACATGAAGGTGGCTACCATATCAGCGAGATATCGCGTAGTCCAAATATTAGAAGACACGACGAATAAAGTGTTCTCATTGATCACACACACTAATTTTGGTCTACAGCCAGTCCTACTGCAGCATAAAAAGCCAAAATGTATGATGTTTGTCCGTCTGTAGATTTAAATAATATATAAGAGATAAACAAGCACCGTATTTACATTTGATTTAAAAATATTTAAAACCACTCTTTTACGCCGAAGATCAGTGAAATATATGTATAAATGTCTAAATTACCAGTGAAAGTGTTATTAAAGTTATTCGTCCAACAATAACTGAAATAATTAGTGCTAAAATAGTAACCAGGACTATCTATAATAAAACACGAAAGTGACAATTGAAAGCACAATAATAGTGATAACATCAAAATAAATATAAACAATCAACCAAAGTGGACAGAAAGTGAACATTTCGTAACATAAAAAGTGCTCACTAAAGTGTCTCGAACAAAAGTGTACCCGAAGTTAAGTGAAAAAAATCCTGACCCATTAGTCATATCAACCGCTTTGCAAAATTCAAATTTGTCCACCTTTAACATACGACACCAAAATTCAACACTACAAATCAACTGTTGGTTGGCTAAGTCAATTTTTCGGCTACCTGTGACGGAAGAGTGCTCAAGTTCAAACCCCGGTCACCCAATCGAAGACTTTTTGTGAGATTTTAATTTCTTTATATTTAAATACAAAAGTCAAGAACGTCCAACAAAGGGCGCTTCAATAACATATAAAGCACCACATAATTATAGTTAAATACTTAAATATGGATACAGACAATATTACGCTACGAAGACAGAACACTGGATCTTTAACCAACTTATCTTTCTTAACAAATGACAATGAAAAAACAATACTTGACACGACGATGACGAGCATACCTGACAGCCTGCATGATTATAATAATGACGACACTATGAACAATTTGACCGAGCAAATAAATACACTTAAGATGCAACTTTTGAGTGCGCATCAGGAAATAGATGACCTTAACAGCGAAAACTACCGACTGAAATCAGATTTGCAAGAAGCCCTCAATACCGTCGAAACATACAAAAAGATCTGTTCAACGCCTGATAGAAAAAATGGTACACCATCATCATCGACAAAACAACAATCCGATCGAAAAATTATCCAAACAATACCTGTAAAAAATGACCTCAATACTTCTATAAATTCAAACCTCAAACAGTTAAAAGTTGACACTCACAGCAAAGAAACCCAGACTCCCGAGATGACATATGATTATGGCATATCGAAACAAAACAAAAATCCGGAATTATCTTCTCCCGTGGATAATGTTGCTCAGAAAAAAACAGCAGGCGTATCTCGACCGATACATAGAAATAAAATTGCTATAATGAGCAGTAGCTGTACTAAAGGAACGCTACCATTAATCGAGGAAGTGTTCTCCGAACATTTTGACTACTGACATTATTTGATAAATAACGCTACCACAGAAGAGTTATTACACACCGTCAAAGGCAACTTAAAAGATTTCACAATAAAAGACTATTGCTTTATCTTCATTGGAGAAAATGATATAAAACATAGCGATTATTTAAACGTACTTGAAAACTTGAAAAAATCTCTGAGTGACTATAAACACACAAATATTGTTATATGCGCACCAACTTACATGAGAGGTGCGCTAATACATAACTATAAAGTCGAGCTATTCAACCATCTCCTCTGTTTGGACATAAAAAACCACGAGTATGCATACTTTTCCGACAGTAATCGCACACTAACCCTTGACATGTTTTCATATACTACAGGTAAACTGACCAAATTCGGATGGAGACATATTTTTGAACAGTTAAAATCAAATATATTAATTGACTACGACCAATATTATTTTAAAGTTAGTGACAATAACCATAGTGTAATATCTATAAATGATAAATCTAGTGATGACTCTGATTTTTTTCGCCGATAATGATATAGACATTGTAAACAACGACTTACCATTTAAGTTACTTTTTCAAAATTTTCAAAGCCTTAACAATAAACAAGATATATTAGAAGCATTTATTGACGAAAACTCACTTTATAAAGCAATATGTATTTCAGAAACCTGGCTAACTCAGGGAAAATTAGATCTCATTAAATTTAGTGGATATAAATGTGCATCCTCATACTGCCGCAGCACCAGAACAGGTGGCGGTGTATGTATATTTCTACAAGAACATATTGAAAGCATACATAGAAGCGATATTTCAGACATGTCTATTGAGTATGTGATAGAACTATGTGCCACGGCATTACCAAAAGAAAATTTATTAATTATAACTATGTACTGGAATAGAAGAGAGGAGGAAATTTTTTACCAGCAATTAAAACAGATCCTAAAATATATAAACAATAAATACTACAAATTAAATATAATTATAGGAGGCGATTTTAATGTTAATATTTTATCGGACAATTTAAAAACTACACAATTCCTAAATGTAATGCAGGAATATAACTTTACTCAACTTGTAAAAGGCCCTACACGCATTACACCAAACACTGCGACTTGCCTAGATTTAATATTTACTAATTTTAACAATAAATATATGTACACAACTACGGAAGACTTGGGGTTTTCAGACCACTTTAGCACAATTTTAAATTTAAAAATACCCGAAAAATCGGAAAAAAATTACTGGTACTGTATGAAAAGGATATATAATAATTCTAATATACTAAAATTCAAAGACGAATTAAAAAATCTTAATTGGAACGATATTCTTACCACAGACAATGATGTTAATAATAATTATAAAAAATTCAATGACATACTTATTTCTATTCTTAACAAACGTATACCTTTACGTAGAATTAAATTAAAAACAAATCATAAAAAATATTGGCTCACTACTGGAATAAAAAAATCTTGCACAAATAAAAGACTATTAAAAACATTAACATTAAAAACAAAAAATCCTGTATTAACGAAATACTATAAAAAATACGAAAAAATATTGAAGAACACTGTAACAACTGCAAAAAAAAATCACTATAAAAATAAAATGATGCAATCTAACAATAAAGTTAAAACAATGTGGGGAATTATCAATGAACGTACAAATAAAATAACAAAAAAAGAAAAGCGCAATATAACACTACAAATAAATAGTAGGTAACTTAACTTCTAACCCCGAAGATGTAGCAAACACATTCAATTGCTTCTTTGCTTCCGTGGGTACAAATAGTACAACAAAACCTATCGACAATAAACCAAAAAGAGAACACACAAGTTCCGCTACACACAATTCATTGTATCTTAGTCCAGTAGATCCTTATGAAGTAAATATAGAATAGTAAAAAATCTCAAAAACAAAAGAAGTCACGGAATTGATGAACTTCCACCTACTCTGTTAAGACATTGCGCCGACGAATTAACTTTACCTTTTTATTTACTCATTAACCAATCCTTTGTAGAAGGCATATTTCCCGACTTGTTAAAAAAAGCGCTTATAAAACCGATTCATAAAAAAAACTCAAAAACTGACCCGAACAACTACCGTCCAATTGCATTGTTACCTACGGCCTCGAAAATATTTGAAAAAGCAATATGCGACCGCGTCTACGCATTTTGTGAAAAATATAACATATTCAACGACAGTCAAAATGGTTTTCGCAAAAACCGATCAACGACTTTGGCGGTTTACAAATATATTAATGAAGCCCTTAACATAATTAATAATAAAAAATATGCTGTAGGATTGCTATTGGATATGACGAAAGCATATGACAAAGTTCAGTTTGTTATATTATTAAATAAACTATACAACATCGGTATCCGCGGAAAAAGTCATGATTTGTTCGATTCGTACCTAAAGAACAGAGAACAAATTGTAGAAATTGAATATTATGATAGCAAAACAAGAGAAATTAAATTAATTCGATCTCAAAACATATCCGTAAATGCATCAATACCACAAGGGACAGTGATAGGATGTCTACTGTTCCTCATTTACATCAACGACCTCCCGAACCACATCAATGAGCCATGCGTGTTGTTCGCCGACGATATTTCTATTTTAACACCATGTGACAATAATATAGACTTGAACCAAAAATTGACTTCCACACTTGACACTACAACACACTGGATGAACGAACACAATCTCGAAATTAACTTTGCTAAAACAAAAATAATAACTTTCTACCCACGACAAAAAACACCTTTAAATATCAATTTCGACTACAACGGACACAACTTAGAAGTTGTAAATAAATTCACCCTTTTAGGCCTAGACGTAGATTCGCATATAGATTGGAAACCCCACATTCAAAAAATAAGAGCTAAACTATCAAAGTTTACATACGCTCTCAGAGAAATAAAAAAAACAACAGACCTTAAAACAGCATTAGTTACTTACTACTCATACGCATTTTCATGGCTCAAATACGGCATTATCTTATGGGGAAATAGCACTGATGCGCCTATACTATTCATTTTACAGAAAAAAATGATAAGAATACTAACGAATGTCGAAGATACCGACTCCTGTAAACCCTACTTCAAAGAGCTAAAAATATTAACTTTACCCTGTCTCTATATACTAGAAATTTGCAAGTTTGTTAGAAAATATCCACAATTCTATACCAAAAGAGAGGATATTCAAACTAATATTACACTACGACATAAAAATAGACTTAACATACCCACTTCACGATTGAAAATGCACTCTTCTAGTACATTCGTTATGTCTATTAAAATATACAATAGGTTACCAGAATTCATAAAAAATGCAGATAGTAATAATATGTTT
Source organism: Athetis lepigone (assembly GCA_033675125.1). NCBI lineage: Eukaryota > Metazoa > Arthropoda > Insecta > Lepidoptera > Noctuidae > Athetis > Athetis lepigone. The sequence continues at coordinate 1,669,612 of CM066216.1, read as the reverse complement.
ATCAATAAACTAAAACAATTTCTAATAGACAAATGCTACTACACTGTAGACGAATACTATAACGATAAACATAAACTATAACATGAACCTACCTACAAAAGTTAATAAATAATTAATCTAAATACATAAATACTTAATTATAAAATGATGACGATACAAAATACCTGAAATTGAACACTATACCTATATATATACATAGACATTAGACAAATTAACTTAAATAATAACATAATTTTATAGTAATGATGACAAAATAAATAAAATAACTGACATGATTTAACAATAATGACGACAAAAATTTAAATATTTGACATAATTTATCAATACATAGACAAAGAGATAATTAAAATAAGTAATATGTACACAGAATTAATTAAAAAAAATGCGTAATTGAATAATGGTGACGATAGAAATAATTTACTAAGACGTTAAATAATAGGAAAACATAAATTAATCTCAGTATTAACATAATTCAATAATAATAATGACGAAAAAAAAAAACAGGATATATCTGACATAACTTACTAATACATGGACATAATTACATGCTTATTTAATTTAATTAAAATACACATCAAAATAATTCTTAATTCATCACATAATAATAAATAATTAATTCCATAATATGAATTGCTATTTGATTTTTCGTCCTCTCTCCTAACTTTGCTGTGCCCGACAGGGTCCATTATGATCTTGACAATATTTTATAAGACCTTTATGTACAAATGGAAAGCAATAAAGTATTGAGTATTGAGTATTGAGTATTAAACGTCATAGTAAATCTATAGGGTAATGGTACAGCGATGGGAGAAGATAAAACGAAGAGAAGATAGAACGTTTCCGATTTTATCAACCGATAATAACGCATCTGTGTGGTAGAGGCTTAACTCAAAAGCGGCAAACGTCACATTTATTTTAATTTTAACAGCACTGAAGTTTTTGGTACCGGTATGTTGGCTAATGAATTCTAGTATGGGTTCAAGCAAAGACTGACTTAACGGTGACGAACATTTTCATTCCGCTACTGTACATAACATATTATTCTACGCGGACGAAGTCGCGGACAAGAGCTAGTTTTATATAATTTACATTTGCTTAAAACATTGAATGACAAACAAAACTGACGAAACATCCGGTGTTAATAAATAGATTATCACTAAGACATCTGCAATCCCGCACATATTTTTTTAATCTTTTTTTGTGTGTAATTGTGTTAGGTTCAAATTAACGTTTATCTTTCTTACGATTTACGCCAGAAATAAGTACAAAGGGCTCTACTACTACTTAAATTCCAATCGAATCCATTATTTTCACAGTTAAATTGCTTTCTCGCAATCATAATAGTATTCAATGAATAAATTCGGTTTGGAATATAAATTGAATTATTGTGTTAGGCAAGTAGGTACCTGTAGCACATTGATTCTCAAAGTGAATTTTTTATATCGAATGGTCCGACTACACTTAAAGAATTTGGCAAACTTTTTGCGTTACTTGGGTAATACAAACTATACTCTAGGATTATTACAATAAGGTTTATTTTACGTTGCATCGAATACGCAAATGTTTTGCCAACTATGCCAAATGAAGTCGCGCTGAACCAGGGTCTACGATTTTTTTTTAAATGGGGTTCGGCGGGAGGGCATGTCAGACTTTTACTGACTAAAACCACCCAAGTTTTTTTAGTTGCCCTTTATGTTCCGGGGCTACGGTAACTATTTAACTATTCCGCAACCCCGGAGGGTTCTACGATAGCCAGCGAGGAAAGTCAGTAAATAAAAATAGGGACATACGAGTTGTAAAGGGGAGTGTAAAGTTCTGATATCTACAGATCTACTATACTAGGTCTGACAAATAATAATAATACTGAGGTCTTACAAATATTGCATTCCAGAGACTCATGGTGCAACTTCACTCGTGGTTTATTTTGCCAAATACTTGCGTTTTCGATGCAACACAATATGAATCTTAATCCGAAAGACCTAGGGTATAGATTGTATTACCCAATTAGCGCAATTTTTTTTGCCAAATACGTTAAGTAAAGTCGCACCATAAGACGATATGCGCCGGTAATTACATCGGCATCTATACTGTTTGACGGGCCTGTTGGTCTAGTGGGGTTGTCTATTGTTTGCCCGAAGATTATATGCCATAATCATCATTTTCCCGAATTTCATTTACCCGAATTTCATTTGCCCGAATGTTTCATTTGCCCTAAAAGACATATGACATACTTTTAATTGCCCGAATTTTAGATACCATAAGATACGAATGCCATAAGTATTGTTTGCCATAATTTTATGTGCCATAATAATTATTAGACATAATATTTAAATGGCATAACAAGTATTAGACAAATATTTAAGCCCCGTAATGGTTTTTTTTTCTGTGCATGGTTGATGGTGGGCTAGGTCGACGGAGCCCCGCTTCGCGGGGCTCCTACTTCTGTGTGGTTTATAAAAAAATAACCACGAAGGGGATGGCGGGGTCTATTCGCTCGCTTCGCTCGCTCACACGACCCCGCCATCCCCTTCTAACCTAACCTGTCCGAGTCGGGGTGCCCTAAAGTCCCAATTGCATCCAATTTCTCTTGATATAAACAACCGTTATACACCCGATGTCGATGGCAAATTATGTTATGGCATATCATAATTATGGCATGTGATAATTAGGACATGTGATAATTATGGCTTACAATGATTATGGCAAATGATGTTATGGTAAGTGACTTTATGGGAAACAATGATTCTGGCACGTGACTATTATGGCAAATGAGAGTAGGGCAAATGAGTATTATGTCGTATGATATTATGGCTGTTGACTATTATGGCAAATGAAATTAGGGCAAATAAAATTCGGGTAAACGGCGGTATACCGTCTAGTGGTTAGTGACCCTGATGGATGGTTGTGGTCTCGATTCCCACCCAGGACAAACTTTGTGTGTGTAGTGTTGTTGTTTGGTTACCATAGCATAGTATAAGCTCTGCTTAGTTCGGGATCAGATGGCCGTGTGTGTTTTGTTACAAAATATTGATTATTATTTACTGTTCAATCTCAAGCAATGTGTGGGTTTACTTCTCTTTACACCTTCACAAAGAGTTCTTCTACTATTAAATGCTCTACAACATCCTACAAAAACATATTCCTTTAAAATAATAAAATATTACTGACACAAATCTGCTACAAGCTAAGGTATTCTTTGTACGCTTTGAAAGTGGTTTCGTTCTAAATACCAGCGTTTTACGAGGTAACTTTTAACACTGTTGCTTTACGGCTTAAGTTTTTAATACCTGTGTAAAGTTCTCAAGTTATGATTATAAAGATTTCTAGGTATAAGATACTTTTTTATTATAGGATTCTACCTACAAAATTCTTTGTAAAACCAATCGTTTGAAAGAGAATGTAGGGAGTTTATTTAGCCCTTTTTCTCTATACCAAACTTGAGATTATATTTATGAGATTGGGCGAGATTTAATTATTTTGAAAATTCCGCTTATAATATAATATTTTTCTACATTATAATTGATGTATATTTACATAGGTGAATGGTGCAATAGCCTAATACTTCGGACTATAAGCACCATATCATTTGGAGTCCAAAGGAGAATTGTGGCCGGAGAGTGTCATATATCGCCATTTACGCAAAAAGGTACATGCATTAAATATAATTTATGAGTATTATACAAAAGGTATAATAAGTAAAGATAATTGTTACCTGCTATAAATAATAAATAAAAGAAAAAAAATATGAAAGGAAAAAGACAGTGGTTATTAAGATACTATAAAATAAATCCTTATTAGTTAACAGAAATGCTGAATAAAACTTGTGGTATTATTCTTTTGCATATTATGTAATGGTGTTATTGGAATTTTAGTTCAAACTTTCCCTACTAACCAAGAAATTGCGGTGCAATTATTCTGCCTTCATTAATGCAAACTTTTCAACACTGTGGCAGTCGGGCAGTGGGCCAAGGGCGGCCATTGTGGGCCATCGTCGAAATTTTGCAGTCGATACGATTTTTTGGAGTTTGAGCTTTTACAAAGAACGATATGTTTATGGTAACTGGGGTTACTGTAATGTTTAATTTTTTAAGGTTTTCAATATCTATTTGTGTGATTTTACCTCATGGACTCTACTACGAAACTGTAATATAGCACAAAAAGTTAGTACATTTAATTTTGCTGGTTTTCTTTTTAAGCCATCGAACGTAGTGATTCGAGACACAATAGAAAGACAATAGCAGCCCGACAGCCGGCTGTCGCTTGGTAGTTGAAAGGGTAATTAGGTTTTCCATGTCGCTTTTTTATGGATGCGAAATTATCAAATGACTACTCCCGCCCTAAGCGGAGCAGGAGGAAGTGTCAGACTTTTACTGACTAAAACCCACCCTTGTTCTTTCTGTTACATTTATGTTCCGGGGCCGCGGTAACTATTAGAACTATTCCCCAACTTTCCATGTCGCTTTGCCCTCTCTTGGGTTGGTAACGGGCTGATATTATTATTAATTTAAAAATTAGAGGAAGAATAAATAAAAAATATATATATTGATGCAGATTTGTTTTCATTTTTAGTGGTGCTAAATCTATTTATTATTACAATTACTATCTTACATAATTAAAACCCCTACATTCAGTTAAATTTTTAAAGAGCATTTTATACGCTTGACCACAAATGACCCATACTATGACGTCAGAAGGAGGGCTAGTTCTTCACAATAAGTGCTTAAACAAAAGATTCTATTTTAAAGTGCTCTTCTATATAGAGCTCTTAAACTTTAGAGTGGCTGACTGAAGAGCTCCCAGGCTGAATATTTTAGTGTTCATTGGGAACTATGAATAGAAACTAGGTTTTGAAAAAAGAAATGAATACGTGGTTTTATTTGTCCATTTCATTTTCAATATGGCCGTTATTATTGGTATTTCTATTTAGGTTAACGCGTTTGGGCTGAAAGGTTTTTGGAACTACCTACCTTTTTAGTTTTCGAATCTGGAAAAAGTTCAGGAGACTTTAATATAATAATACACACCTAACAGTGGCGGCAAAAAAGGCTATTATAATGCTTATTTGCAGCCAAAGCTTGTATAATACTTATTTAATATAGCTTACAAATAAAATGCTTACGTGTTTCGGTTGCGATTCTAGATTTATTTTTTAGGAAATGTTAAATCAACGTCAAAAATCGTCGTAAAATCAGTCTAATTATCAACGTTCGTAAGATACAGCCTAAACAGGCAGATGGACAACAGAGTCTTAGTATTATTATTAAGTACTGCTGCCTTTCGGTACAAAACCATAAAAAACACTTACCAAAGCTCGATCACATACCCTTGCATAAAAGTTGCGGAATGTTTATAATAGTTACCGTGACCCCGGAACATAAAGGGCAACCAAAGGAACATGACTGGGTTTTAGTCAGTAAAAGTCTGACACGCCCTCCCGCCGCACCCAAGAAGGGAGCAGTCATTTGATGATTTCCCACTCCAAAAAAAAAGATAGCAATAACATAACGGTTAAGTTAGACCCCGATTCATTAATAGTCTCAAAAAGAAATGGCCGCCCATAATTTATGACATTACATCACAAGAAATCAATCACGACAATAATATACATATATATAATATATTCATGTCCCATCCTTATTTAGAACCCTTTCGCTTTGTCCTCAAACTAAACACATAAATAAATAATCATGAGTCTGTACATAAATCTGTCTGAGCTGCCGACATAGCTGTTTCGGCTTGTGACACACAAACTGAAATAACTTATGTATAAGTTATGTATTGATTACGGGAATGTGTTCATAAAATATTTACGCGAGGGAATGTTGGTGGATTTATGTCAAGACTTGCTGTTGCCCTTGGTTTCTCTTACTTTTGACACAATGCGAGATGACAAAAAAAAAATTAGTCCGTCAGTTAGATAATCAAAAAATTTGGGACACGTGTTTTTTCTTTTTTTTCGTAAACAGAAAATGACGACAATACAGTGCGTTGAATTTTCGTGAAACGTCACACCTTTGTATAATTTTTACTGAGGAGTGACGTCACAAGCCCCCTCTCCGGAACTTTGATGCTCTTTATCTTTGTATTTTGTTATTAATTTGATCAAGCAAAAAATATGTTTCCAGTATTTTTGGACTGTCTAACAGACGGACTAAATAGAATGTCATTCTTTTGATGTAGTCAACATCCCCATGCTCGCTTAAAAGTCTCGCTGATGGTGGCGAGTGCATTAGATCATTTGGTTCCCTTCAAAATGGTTGAGCTAGATGGTGCTGATGTCACGCGTCATGCTCGTGAACGGGCGCTGTCAGTTGCGATCGGTCATCTCTTAACTGCCATGACTGTTTTATTACTTTTTATTTTTTTAAAATATTAATTTGTAAGTTTTTAATTATTAATTTTGTTATTTACTTGCATTGTTTCACATATAGAAGCACGAAAATTATTGTAACCAAAATTTTGTAACACATGCTTTTTTTTAAAAAGAGTGTCCGTGGAGTTTCTTGCCTGTCCTTCTCCATAGAGATCTACGCTTTGGAACAGGCAATTAGCGTCACTTTTCTGACCGACCGACCGACTCTTTGGCTATTCATAAGTGCCTATAAATGGTCTAAGTGAAATAAATGCCTTGAATTTTTTTTTACCCGATGGTCAAAAGAGGGTTATGTTTTACGAGCGTATGTATGTATGTCTCATTCATGCACACTCTACAGCCTAAACCGTTTAATGGATTTTGACATAATGAGGTGTCATTGAATGACCCAGGCGAAGACGTCGAGAGTCGCAAGACGACTACCGGCCACCGTAGGCGCGGTTCTGCGGATGGCGAGCGATGGGTAGCTCGCCGCCCGGCTAGGACCAGGACCGCGTAGACGGCGCGTTTTGTTCCACGCGCGCCTCAAAGAGAAGGAGTCAGCACAGGACGGGGCCCAACAGGGCCAACGCCTGCCGGGGTTGCGGAATGTTTATAGTGGTTACCGTGACCCTGGAACATAAAGGGCAATCGAAGGAACATGAGTGGGTTTTAGTCAGTAAGAGTCTGACACGCCCTCCCGTCGCACCCAGGACGGGAGCAGTCATTGGATGATTTCCCACTCACCAAAAAAAAAAAAAAAAAGGTGTCATTGAATTCGTCTCAGTTGTGGGTGTGGCATAGGATTATTAATAAAAAAAGGAATAAATAAAAAATATAATTAAATAATCAAAAACCCAACTGCAATTTCGGAAGTTGGTAGCAATTACATGAATCAGAAACAAAACCACCAACTTTATTATTTAAATATACTTTTTTGTTTATTCTGGATGTCAAAACTTCTACTCCAGGTTTTCGCCCTTTATGGTTAAAGTTCAAACTTAAACTCTCAAATCATTTATTTCTAATAGACCATTTAAAAGGCACTTTAGAACGTCAAAAACAAAGAAAAATTAATCTAGTTGCCCATTCCAAAAAGTTGATTCGTATGGAGAAGAATGGGAAAGAAACTCCATACTTACTCTTTTAAAATAATGTTGTTACAATATTATTATTTTTACATTGTTAAGTGTGAAGAGAAGAATGTATATAATGTCAAAACCATTTCCCATAAATACGTAGATACATACTCTTCACAAAGAACATACCTACCTTCTAAGTTTTATGTCTCAAGGATCAGCGGTTTGGGCTGTGTGGTTCAACAGTCAGTCAGACAGTGTATCATTTTATATATCTTACTAGCTTCTGCCCGCGGCTTCGCTCGCGTTAGAAAGAGACAAAAAGTAGCCTATGTTACTCTCCATCCCTTCAACTATCTCCACATGAAAAATCACGTCAATCCGTCGCTCCGTTTTGCCGTGAAAGAAAGACAAACAGACAGACAGACAGACAGACAGACACACTTTCCCATTTATAATATTAGTATGGATACTAGCTTTTGCCCACGACTTGAGCCGCGTGGAATAATAGTTCGCGTTCACGGAGGATTTCCGGGATGAAAACTATCCTATGTCCTTTCTCGGGTCCCTGACTATACCTGTACCAAATTTTATTCAAATCGGTTCAGAGATATAGGCGTGAAGAGGAGACAGACAGACAGACAGAGTTAATTTCGCATTTATAAAATTAGTATGGATAGTACGGATATACTGTTTTGGACCGAGCAACTAGCTTCAACTTTTTGACAGACAGATCTTGACAAATCAAAACTACCAATAAATGATGTAATTGAACAAATGATTCCAAAGATATTTTATTGACAGACACGAAAATTTGTTAGTATGTTTGTTCTTCTTTAAGGTCGTCTATGCGGACTACGTCACTATTTAGTACATTCGACTTCCAATCAGTCGAAGTCGTTTTAGTATAATAGACTTCCTCGGAGACGAAGTAGTATTTAGTATTATGCTTGACTGCTACGTGGACAAAATCGTCTTTACCTGACCTTCACGAGAACGAGAGTCCATTGAGACTAGTTCTTTTTGTTGTTATATTGTTAAAAAAGGTCCGAAATTTCTCCATTAAAAAATGCGGTCAAAACTACATTATTCCCGAGTGCTAAAGCCCACAAAATGGACAGACCAAGCCGCAGGCCAAAGCTAGTATCCAATACATTATTGAAATCCAACTCACGCGAAAGATCGGAAATTCTTAAACAAACCGATTTTATCGCAAAAAAAATCATAGTTTTTCCATAAAATATCTAAACGGCTAAAGGAAAAGGGTCGCCTTTTCAATTTCTTCGTGTTATTTTCGTATTTCTAGCCCACTGGCCGGGGGCCTTGGGGCCTACTGAAGTGGGTCCCTCTGCCTGAATTATATTTTTATTACACCACAGAGGTACGTATGTACGTATGATGGGCCTTATTATATTCTTCACATGAATGGACAGTTAATATGTTCAGTTTTTGTCTGAAAGAAATATTTTTAGAGCGTCAGACGCTTAAAATAATATAAAAATGGAACCTTTGTTGGATCGATTCGTTATTCATCTTTTAGTCTGACATTGAAAGATATTTTTATCGAGGCTCGGTGGATATTAAGTTAAAATTTTAATCAATTGATTTGACTTAAAAGTCTAAGTTATTCATGAAAATCAGTTGAGAATGCTCACCATCAAACATTTGTCCTTGATGAGAATCGAACTCGACCTCTTGTAGTCAAGCACATCATTAGCCAGTGACCATGACATTCAAAATATCCAAAATTTCAGAATCGACTACAATTACATAATACCAGCGTTCCACTAAAACTAAACAGCAATGTAGACCAGACTAAAACTTCGCCAACCCAAACTATTCAAAGCACATTGTATTTAGACCGATCAATAGACTATTTCTAATTTGAAATCTAGACCGCTGTGGAGAAATTATAGACTTTGTTATTCAGGCTGTAACTAGTTTGGAGCCTAAAGTAATTGTAAACTAACATCTTGATGGTTTGGGTTTCCCAATTGATTAGTTTTATTGAAGTAGAGTGTTGGTAGTAGTTATTTATTCATTGTAAACTAGGCCGAGATTAATTAACACACGCACACCCATACAAACACAAACATGCCAGCACGTTTTATAATCTTTAAAAAAATTGAATTTTTAGTCTATTTTTTCTCTTATTAGTTCTGTCTGATATAATAAATTGTTACACTAAGGGAATACACTAAGGCCCGAGTCACACCGAAATGGCAGCGGCCGGCAGCGACGCGGCGAGCACTTTGAGTGAGAAATAATTTTAAACTTTAACTACATTCTTCAAAGACCAGTATCGCTTGAAATAGTTAAAAAGGTCGCGAGGCCGCCCGCGGCCGCTGCCATTCCGGTGTGACTCAGGCCTAATACCTGTAATACAGTTTTTACTAGCGCAGATATTATTATTAGGGTATCTTAAATTCTTATGTAAATAAAGAAATTTAAAATTAAAAACATATTCCTATTATTAATTTGTTGTCATTAAAAAGCAAGCGCTTAGCTCTTGTATTGCTATGCTTGACTTGTACTCGTATTGCATATCTTGTACTATAGTACATAAATGAACTTATTAAAAGCACTCAATTGATTGAAACAGATACATTTGAAATTCTCCTACGTATTGGTGCATATTATGCGGATTTATTAATAAATAGCACTTAATTGAATGAGACGAATACATTTGAAATGATTTGATATTAATTTACAATTGCTTAGTTCCCTTCAAACTTAGTCTTACCAATTAACTTAAGAGGATTGTCTTGATATCTCGCTCTAAATATACGTAGTTACATAGTCAATATTTTTTTTTTTTTTTTTTGTAATTGACGAGATAGAATTTGCAGATAGGATCTAAATATTAATAGAATCAGCATCGTCTTTAATGATAATATTTTTATTAGTAACCGAAAAAAATTCGTTATTAGCCACAAAATCTAGTTTAATAAAAAAAAAAAACTGGGGTAACACACAACCATCTGATCCTAAGCCAAGCAGCGTGTGCCATGGTAAAATATTATAAAGAGGTAAAATTTGTAAGTTCGTAAGTTTGTATGTAGGAGGTAATCTCTGGAACTACTGGTCCGATTTGAAAAATTCTTTCAGTGTTAGATTGCCCATTTATCGAGGTATGATATAGACTATATACCATCACGCTACGACCCACGGGAGCGAAGCAGTAACGAAAAATGCGGGTGAAACCGCAGGAGACAGCTAGTACATTTATAAAATGGTGAACTGACTGATGATGGACTGTTGACATATCAACACATAGCGTGCTTTGTGAAGAGTAGGTATCCGCTAAGGAAGGATCTTTTAAAATTCAACTCCTAAAAGGGCAAAACAGAGGTTGATAGTTCAGAAGAAACAATGATGCTTATCACACAAAGTTTGTCTTGGGTGGGAATCGAACCTACGCCCTTTCGTTTTCATCATAGTTACTACCCAATAGACCAACAGGTCCATTAGTCAGGACGTTAAAAGTGAGTAAAGTATCAGAAAATTTGATATATCAGGATACAAAATAAATAATATGTCTGAATAAGTTTCAATTTAAGCCGAAGCTGCTAACGCTGCCTGAGATTTGGATTCGGTTTCGACTGAAGTCTAAGGCTGTACATAATTTAATCCTCTTAGCAATATGCTAAGAACTAATCAATTACTTGACAAAGACAGCCTTCCACGAATCTAACTAAGTAATACAATCTTGATTAGATTATCAAGGCCACCTTTGATAATCTAATCAGTCAAACAGAGTTACATTCGCATTTATCGGAAAGTGTATGTATGTGTCTGTCTGTTTGTCCGTCTTTTACGACAAAACGGAGCGATGGATTGACTTGATTTTTGAAGTGGATATAGTTGAAGGGATGAAGAGTGATATAGGCTACTTTTTGTCTCTTTGTAACGTGAGCGAAGCCGCGGGCAAAAGCTAGTAATATTATATTACTATGGACATCTTGGACTCAGTGCTATTAAACAACCTTCCAAAAAAGGGTATCGTGTTTATTGTCATGCTCTTTAACTCATGCTTGAGGCTCTCCCATTACCCGTTTCAGTGGAAACTTGCTCAAGTAGTCATGATCCCCAAACCTGGAAAGCAGCCAGAAGAAGTCTCATCTTACAGGCCAATTAGCCTCCTCCCATTGGTTGGAAAATTGTTTGAAAAAGTTATCCTCAGCAGAATGCAATCACACCTGGACACAATCCTTCCTGAACACCAGTTTGGTTTTAGACGGAAACATGGAACCATTGAGCAGGTTCATAGGTTGGTAAATACCATTAGCCAGGGGCTAGAAGACAAGAAGTATTGCTCGGCGGTGTTTCTAGATATAAGCCAAGCTTTTGACAGAGTCTGGCATGATGGCCTCCTGTTCAAGATCAAAAAACACCTGCCTCATTACTTCTTTTTAATACTAAAAAGCTACCTAGACAAAAGATGCTACTAGGTCAAACTGAACACTTCTACGTCTGATCTATTCGAAATCAGGTCCGGGGTACCCCAGGGAAGCATCTTGGGGCCTGTATTATATCTTATCTTCACTGCCGACATCCCCATCGATGACAAAACATCTATCGCTACTTACGCTGACGATACTGCCATAACGTCTGTAAACTCTAACCCAGCAATTGCTTCAGCAAATCTTCAAAAACATATTTTTGAGATAGAGACATGGCTTAAGACATGGAGAATAAAAGCCAATCAAAGCAAATCAGTGCACGTCACTTTCACTTTAAGAAAAGGCGACTGCCCACCAATCACTTTAAACGGGGATCAAATCCCACACGATACTACCGCAAAATACCTAGGTATGCATCTTGATAGGAGGCTTACCTGGCAGAAACACATTTGGAACAAAAGAAAAGCGTTGGACGCAAGACTTCGTTCCATGCGCTGGCTGATTGGTAAAAAATCTCAATTAACAAATGAAAGCAAAATTACAGTCTACAAAACTATTTTGAAGCCTGTTTGGACATACGGAATAGAACTCTGGGGAACAACAAGTAACAGTAATATAGAAATACTGGAAAGATTCCAGACCAAAACTATGAGAGCTATGTTCAACATACCAAAATGCATACATAATAAATACATCCTGCATGACCTGAGACTCAATACTGTAAAACAAGAAATCGCTACGCGAAGCTCAAAGTACCAGCAAAAATTAACAGGACATGTCAACGCTCTAGCGGCCAAATTAACGGGTACTGGGAGTACTATTTTCACAAGACTGAGAAGGAATAGCGTTCCGAATCTCATTAACCGATTTACCAAAGAATAGAGAGAGTGGTCGTTGGACAACTAACTCTGCCTAAGGCAATAAATTCATAGATCAGACATGGCTCAGACAACGAAGCAGCTAAATGTCTACGACAGATCGCTGTGCTATGCGGGATACAAAAAAAATAAATAATAATAATATTACTATGGATTGAATATGAAATGATAATGCTTTTTTTTTTGGTGAGTGGGAAATCATCCAATGACTGCTCCCGTCCTGGGTGCGGCGGGAGGACGTGTCAGACTCTTACTGACTAAAACCCACTCAAGGGTCACGGTAACTATTATAAACATTCCGCAAACCCCGGCAGGCGTTGGCCCTGTTGGGCCCCTTCCTGTGCTGACAACTTCTCTTTGAGGCGCGCGTAGAACACTGACGCGCCGTCGACGCGGTCCTGGTCCTAGCCGGGCGGCGAGCTACCCATCGCTCGCCATCCGCAGAACCGCGCCTACGGTGACCGGTAGTCGTCTTGCGACTCTCGACGTCTTCGCCTGGGTCTTTGTCCGGGGCGAGAGGCTCGTCGTTGCCTCTCGCGCGCCGCCGCTTCCTTCACTAGCATAACTGCTTCGCAGAAGGAGGCAACGGCATCCAATTCCGTCTCGCCCCGCAGCATGGCCTGAACCAGCGCTGGGCACGAGAGGTCACCGCCGCCGATCGCCTCTACGAGGACACGTCGATGGTCCGCCCATGCGCGGCACACCTCCACCGTGTGCTTGACCGTGTCAAGCGGTCCCAGGACCGATCCCTGTGGAACACCGCACGACATCCCTCGTCGACTCCACACTCCCCCGAGACCGGGGTAGACGGCTCTATCCGTCAGATAGGCCTCGACCACACGACAGAGGTAGGCCGGCGATACCGTAATGCGGCCCCTATGCACCCCCAAGGCAGGGTATTAAAGGCGTTGGCGATGTCAAGAGACACCGCCAAGACCCTGCCCTGTGCCACCGCATCCCCTGTCGTGAGGGCACGCACGCGCATGATGGCGTCCACCGTGGATACTTACTTATCCTAACGAACTAACGAACTTGTGTTTCATAAAAAACTCAGTCTTATGAAAATCTTCAAGTTCCACAATGCACATTATCCTCTAATTATTTTTTCCTACACCATAGGGAAATAATGAACCAGTCTAATTAAAAATGCATACCACTTCACTAGGGGAAACTAGGGTTCCATATAAAATGATGTGTTTAGAAATAATGTGTAATTTTTTATGATTTACAATTACCACTTTTTCGGATCTCGGGACCCTGGGGTCCCAGACCTTTGAAAGGCGTACGAGGGACCGAAGCCCGCTCGCAGAGGCCCCTTAAATAAAGTTTTATAATATGAAGTGGGACACCAACCGGCGATTACCACTTACTATTAATATTTTTTCCCTTAAATGTGTTATGCGATATTGCGTCTAGGGCAGAAGGACTGTATGGTATAAACAGCCGTATGTTTAATAATAAATGGTGTTGATTTAAATATCTTTCAGCTTTTTGTAGACCAGAGGGTTTCATATTATTTTCAAATCGATAATAACAAAAAAGTGGAATTAAAAAATATAGCACAAACTCAAACTCAAACTCAAAACTATTTTATTCAAATAAACCAATTACAGGTACTTTTGAATCGTCAAGGTGTCAGTCTGTCAGAAAAATGAAGCTAGTTGCTCGTTCCAAAAAGTAGGTCCCATGGAGAAGAGCGAGCAAGAAACTCCATGGACACTCTTTTAAAATCAATATATTTGTGACTGTAACAAGGGCGGAGATAAATAAACATTACTTACCAAGTACGTCTTCCAAGCAATATTATTCATTCAAATTATGATAGTTTAATTTATTTATCACAACTATCACATAATATGTACAAAACCTATAAATAATACTAAAATAAATATAAACAAGTTATAACAAGAAGGGCTCACAGAGCATCAAAAAACTCCTCCACATCACTGTCAACAGGACAGGTGCCCAAAAGGCTGGCAGCATTGCCACGTTGTATGGCAATGCTAATTCTTTGACCCAAGAAAAGGCCAGCCCTCTGGTCACGTGAAGAGTCAACCAGCCGCTTGGCGATATCTTGAAAAACAAGATGAGCACTCGGACCCCATGGCCCCAGTGTTTCAACCCCAAACGGCTCAAATATATAATTCCTAATGAGGTTATTATATTTGCGCCGTTTGAGGTTTTCTGCACTCGCAGCAGCTGCCCCAGCACAACACGCAGACCTAGGAAGATGAGATGGCGCAAGGGTATCAACACAAGTTGCATCCCACACCAAAGGCCTACCCAACTTCCAAGGCATTATGGTCATATGGTCATCCATCTGGTCTTTTCCCATCGTCGCGTGCCAGACCATTAGGTTCTAAAACAGCTGGTACTCCGGCGGAGACAAAAGCACGACGCATAATGTCATTAATACTTGCGTGCCGTGCTATCCGGCCGGCGCTTTTACTGCAAGAAAGGCCATGGTGTCCGAGGCAGTCGACCGCTTCGCCGCATTGACAGCGATGCGGAGCTCCACAAGGAGCGCCCAGGCGGAGGCAAGTAGCGAGCCGGAAGGTGGTATCACCCATCATCAAGCCAGAGGCCCGACTCCCACTTATCCACAGCCAGTAGGCGGGCACGCTCAGCAGAATTGGTGGACGTATTAAAAAGATTATTCCGTACCAGTCTGCAAAGCGGCTCATCCCACTGTCTCTGGGAAGACGGTTTCACGGGCTCATCTGTCCCCGGGCAAGCCATTTTCCAGGCGTTTACAGCTTCGGTCAAGCACGGCACCTTAAAGTTAACCAGCGAAGACGATAAGATTTCGCTGGTCAAACTATCAGTGCTGTGGACAGAGGACAGAAACGCCGGTAAGCTTACACTGGAAATTTTGCGGACGCCGAGACCACCGAAGCGAATCGGTAGAGTGGCTTGTAGCCATGCTCGGTAGTCCAGGGCTACATTAAGAATTGATGTGAGTTGAAATTGAAATTGAAATTGAAATTTTGAAATTGAAATTGAAATTGAAATTGTTTATTATGCAAGTAGGATATTAAATCACTTTTACATGTCATTTTTTTAAACTAGATGGAGTCGGCATTTCCTAGCTGACTACCTCTGAGAAGAAATGCCGAAACAAACTCAAAGGATTATCGTCTCTTTTAAAGTCCAGACATAGATTTCAAATTTTTTTGTGCAACAAACCATGCAGAATACGTTTCAGTCAGACCTCTTGAGGAAAGTTCCAATTGCAATATTTAGGTACACCTGCCTCAACAAGCAACGTGAGCTCAACTTAATCTTAAGGAGCTCCACGAACCGACACAGTATTACTTGTAAGAGCTTAAAAATGGGCTTGCAAGCCGCGTGCAAAATAGTTACATAGTGCATTCTACATGATTTGTACACTTACAATAATAATATAAATGTTTTTTTTATACACCAAAAAAATATATTCTAGTATGGGTTAACAGAGCTTAGCAGAGCGAGCAGTTCAATCCCAAGCTTTAATGTCTTCTAAATATTCTGAAATTTATAGTACCTTTTTTACAAAGTTGCTTTTAATAACAGCTTTTAAATCTTCTAATGGGTAATTTTCGAATATCTGTGGGAAGTTTATT